>CM049802.1:23598660-23791323 GCA_027422405.1 Ptychobarbus kaznakovi | reverse complement strand
GAAAGACAGAACCAATCAATCACAGACAGCGTTCGCTGCGGACGCAAGCTCAGTCACAGTGTTTGTTCAAATAGAGCTGCGTTTCCCAAAAGCATCAGAAGCATAAGTAGATCATAAGAAACCATTGCCACATTATTACATTACATTACATATCATTATTGCTATATATAAAATTAATTCTGAAAAATGTATCACGATTTCTACACAAATATGAAGCAGCAATAATAATCAGAAATGTTTAATGAGCAGCAAATTATATTAGATTTATTTCTGAAGGATTATGTGACACTGAAGACTGGAATAATTATATTTTAAAAATAGGCCTACATTAAAATAGAAAATAAATTTCACAATATTGCTGTTTTTACTGTATTTTTGTTCAAATAAGTGCAGCCTTGGTGAGCATGAGACTTATTTAAAAAATATTACAAAATCTTACTAACCCCAAACTTTTGTGTACATGTAGCCTAATATTTATTTTAAATAGGTAATTGTGTAAGTAAATTTAAACTGTTGTTAAAAGTTCAAATGGATTCTGTTATGTTCTGTAATTGCTGTTAATAAATCTGTCAGAAAACAATATGCTAAAGTTTCACCTTTAGGAGTACAGCATACTGGCAGCCTTTTAAAAAAAATGACCCATGGTTATTTCAGTAACCACAGTTTACCACAGTATTTGTAGTAAAACTGTAACCACAAATTTACCATTATGGCGCTTATTAATAATAATACTTTTTAGTACTTATTGTATGTAAAACTCATGTTTATTTTTCATGAGGTACCCTCAAGGTGCACCTTTGTAACTTATCTATACCCTTAAAGCATGCATACTTGTATGGTACTAATATGCTCCCTTTTAGGGGTATAGGTGCACCTTTGAGGTTACTGCCCCAGTAAAGGGCTCTAAAATACAATTTTAGTATTTAATTTCTGACAGTTGTAAACAAAAAAGGCCTGTGAAATGTTTAATAAAACATGGCTTTTAAATGTTAATTATAATTACTGATTATATTCTTATAATTTTTATATTTAATAATTTAAAAGATTCATTTTAGTTTTCAAGTATCGGTATCGGTATCGATATCGACGATACGGGGCTTGAAAATATCGGTATCGGATCGGAAATAAAATAAGAGGTATCGCCCATCCCTAAGCAAAGTGTGCCAACCCCCCCAAGTCAGCATGGCGGCAGGAACCCCAAAATATGGTCATGGCAAGTGAAATCACAAAATAATTGTTTGTAAATCACCACATGCTACACATGCATACTTGCTTGAAATGCATTATGTAGAATTGGCTTAAACATGTTACAAAGCTGAAAAATAAACAGAAAATAAGTGCACGTTTGTCCAGGCAGCTTTTTTTCATCATAATTAACATAAAAACTTGCTAATTATTCAACAAGAGCAATAGACAGAGTCACTCAACATTGTGCAACACTATTCAGATACCACATGCCAACTTACGCTCTTGACTTTTTCGTTAAAAAAGGAGTGAAGAGTTTTTTTGCCGCTTTGAACTCATCGCGGCCTTATGAATGTTGATACAGCGCGGGACCGCGCGTGCGAGCTAGGGCGTGTCTACGCGTACTCTATGCCCCTGGTCCCACCCACACAATGGTTCCGACGCCCATACGGCATTATTATTAAAATACTATACTAAATACATACTATGTACAGTATATCATTATTTATTATTAATAACGTGTTTATTGTGTTTAGTATTTTAAAAAACACTGTTTTAATGCATTAAGCCAGATTAAGCGTTTTAAATTTTTCGAGCATCTGTAGATTTGCCTAGTGGGCAAAACTGACTGAATGTATTTGAATATATTTGCCAATATCTCGCTTTAAACAATACTTCCAATATTTACCTTACTGTACTTACAGTAAGCCTACACAATTTTTTACATGAAAAATGGGATTTACAGAAATGTGTTATTTTAAATAATTGTGTACTGTATCTCCTATGAAGGGATATATAGGCAAACAACTCACTGTAAATCACTATAAAATTAATACAAGCTTTAGAGTTTGACAATGTGTTATTTTTTAAGTATTTTGAATTAAAATACATCGGACATTTTAACCCAGTCGGTGTGAATTGTCAGACGGTCCCTTAACAATCGAGCACAATATGCTTCAAAATTTTCCCCAGTTTAAATTGACTGCTACAATACACGTTTAAAAAATATAAAAAAATCATATGCCACAACTTTATATCGACTTTTTTTTTTTTAAACCGCCAAACTCAATAAACACATTATTACTAAATCATGCTATACTGTACATAGTTTGATCTTATAATGTGTTTATTGGGTTTTGGTCTTTTAAAAAACTGTTTTAATGCATTAAGCCACGTTAAGAATTTTCAATTTTCAAATGTCCCGGTGTCCTGACATTTTATCCTACCCGTCAGATTGTCCTACCAGGGCTTACAGCGCATGCGCACATCGATATTGCGTCATTTTTGTCACGCTGAACAACACGCCCATAATTTTTTACTACTCGTGCGTGGATTTCTTCATGTAAGGTAAGTTTTTGACTATTTTTTATTAGTTTTATTATACCAAGACAGCTAGCAGTAACGAAAACTGTTTAATGTCACATTACGTAGCCAGCTAGCACCAGAGATAATCTTTGTTAGCATTTTTCATTGAAAAGTAAGGCTAAATGATTAGTTAGGCTAACTTATATGATAATCTGATTAGTGAACCATTTCAAAACATTTTGATGTAAAATATACTAAGTTATAGTTACACTTTAAAAACACAAAAAAGTTGACCTAACAAAAAAAAATGTATAAGGCAACCGATCGCACTGAACTTGTTAAGTTAAATCAACTAAGTTAGCAACCGACAACTTAAAAACGGAATAAAAGTCAGTCTACTCAACTGAGATTGTATTTTTATGGTGTGTATATTGACGTAGTACATTATGATTGCCCAATTAATTCATATTTAACAATTTAATGTTAACAAATTCATTTATAGGTAATGCGGAGGAGTACTGTGTGGTTTGCAGCATGCTGGAAAACGATCCTAACAAAAGCATGATTGAAATGGTATACAAACAACATGAAACTACTGTTTTTTTTTCATCAGTGTGTGTAGTTAAGTGTCTTTTTTTAAAAGTTTTTTTGGTCTTTAAATGAAAAAAATAATTATATTAATTGCAAAGTTTTAAATATTTATACTTTTATATAGAATATTTAATATATCATATTAATGTTTAGAATATGTTTTATATATTTTTATATTCTAAATTATTTTAGATTTAAAATTGTACTAATATATTCATCTATTTTATTTTCAGGTACAGTGTGAGAGCTGCAATAGATGGGCACATTTTGAATGTTGCAAATTCAAAAAGAATAGCCTAAATGTGTTTATGTGCAAAAAATGTGTGGGGAACAAATTAATTCTTTAAATTAGTTTATGAGAGTATGTACCTGTATGACTTGAATCGGATCATTCTGCAGCACTATGTGGTCTTATTTAGTACATATTTATATTAATAATATCTGTTGTTTTGTATTATGACTACACATTATTATTAACTTTTAAAATGAATTTATGACTTAATGAATTTATTTCACATTTTTTTCATCTTGTTCATATTGTTCTGCATTATTATACATCATCTCAATAACTAATCTTTCAAATGTATATTCAAATTTAAAATTCAATAAAATGCAAATGTATATTATGATCTGTTTTTAGGGTGAGTTTGTATAACATCTGTCTAGAAACTACAGATTAAAAAAAAAAGTTGTGCTGTACAATCATCTGTTTATTTTATAGTGGTAGGACAATCTGATGAGGTATTTTGTGCTGTAAAATCATCCTACCTGTTTATTTTATAGTGGTAGGACAATCTGATGAGGTATTTTGTGCTGTAAAATCATCCTACCTGTTTATTTTATAGTGGTAGGACAATCTGATGAGGTATTTTGTGCTGTAAAATCATCCTACCTGTTTATTTTATAGTGGTAGGACAATCTGATGAGGTATTTTGTGCTGTAAAATCATCCTACCTGTATATTTTATAGTGGTAGGACCATCTGATGAGGTATTTTGTGCTTGTAAAATCATCCTACCTGTTTATTTTATAGTGGTAGGACAATCTGATGAGGTATTTTGTGCTGTAAAATCATCCTACCTGTATATTTTATAGTGGTAGGACAATCTGATGAGGTATTTTGTGCTGTAAAATCATCCTACCTGTTTATTTTATAGTGGTAGGACAATCTGATGAGGTATTTTGTGCTGTAAAATCATCCTACCTGTATATTTTATAGTGGTAGGACAATCTGATGAGGTATTTTGTGCTGTAAAATCATCTACCTGTTTATTTTATAGTGGTAGGACAATCTGTGAGGTATTTTGTGCTGTAAAATCATCTACCTGTATTTTTTATAGTGGGTAGGCAATTGATGAGGTATTTTGTGCTGTTAAAATCATCCTACCTGTATATTTTATAGTGGTAGGACAATCTGATGAGGTATTTTGTGCTGTAAAATCATCCTACCTGTATATTTTATAGTGGTAGGACAATCTGATGAGGTATTTTGTGCTGTAAAATCATCCTACCTGTTTATTTTGATATATTTACGTTATATCATTGCCTAAAAAGAATCTTCGGCAAAGTTACACCGAATTATTTTACGTAGTCACAGGCGCTAAACAGAAACCCGCAGTAGGATTTTTCGATGGGGTAGGATGGATCGACAGATATAGCTATAATTTTGCGCTACGGTAGGAAAATCTGACAAGGTAGGAAAAATCGACAGAACACCGGCATTTGGAGATGCAGCCGAAGTGCCGCTGCTTCCTTTTACACTGAAATGCCTTTTTTTTTACACTGAAATGCCTTCCGTTTGCACTGAAAAGTTCACGCACATCTACACATGAAATCACTTGCATACACGTATATACTCAGCTGAAGCATTTTATGGGTGTGTATGCTGTACAGCGAGTTTATATGTTGTGCGAGTGTTTATAGGTGTATATTGCATGGAAGTTTATATGTATGTGCGAGTGTTTATAGTGTTATATGCATGGAAGTTTATTATGTATGTGCGAGTGTTTATAGGTGTATATGCATGGAAGTATATTGTATGTGCGAGTGTTTATAGGTGTATTGCATGGAAGTTTTATGTATGTGCGAGTGTTTATAGGTGTATAGTGCATGGAAGTTTATATGTATGTGCGAGTGTTTATAGGTGTATATGCATGGAAGTTTATATGTATGTGCGAGTGTTTATAGGTGTATATGCATGGAAGTTTATATGTATGTGCTAGTGTTTATAGGTGTATATGCATGGAAGTTTATATGTATGTGCGAGTGTTTATAGGTGTATATGCATGGAAGTTTATATGTATGTGCGAGTGTTTATAGGTGTATGCACGTGTTTTATGTGTGTTGATAAGCGAAGTTTGATTTTAAATCTATGTGGCGCCTCATAGCGCGCGTGTACATCGATGTTTCCACCTCCACACTGAGAAATTGCATGTAGCTTTTCAGTTGCGATTCAGTTTTGTTAATAAAGTCGCGGGGCTTCAGTTGTGCGCGCCTATGCTCCGCGTGCACGTGAGTGAGAGCGTGCTTTCCTTGAATAAAAAACAATTGCGTTGGGGAAGGGGACAAAACGTGAAAATATTGTCATTTTATCCGGATGTTTGTTAGATTTATTCAATGTTTTTTATGTGTTGGTTCTTTTGCTGGTAGCCTGTAGTAAAATAATAATATAATAATACAATTTGAAAAAAAATATTTCTGTTCATGCGAGTATACGTGCCTAGAATGCTTCGCATTACTCGCGCTGGCGCTGTCTGTGACGTCACAGGACAGGTTCGAAATAGGAATGTTCAGAATCTGTATAATACTCATTCTGCTTGATCGCTTTTACAACTCAGTCTGCTGGTTTGTATTCTGCTCGACTGCAAGATTAGCTCTGCTGTACAAATTTTTTAACTCTGCTTGATTGCACTCTTAATTCAGTTGACCCAAGAGTTCAATATATAAAGTTGGCAAGTCTGTCTGCAAGACTTTGCCCATTTATCTAGACTCCAGAAGATTCAGCTGGTTCCCCAAAACAAAACCATGCTGATCACTGCAGTCTGGTGATGTTATGGTGGTACTCCACCAGGGTGAAAAATAAATCACCAAATACAGTGAAAGAGGAGGACACCAAACAACTTCAGATCACCAGAAAGCCAACCAAGAGACAACTGGAGGGGCATTTCACAGAAGGTAAGCAAGTGCATTATTGTATCATCTGTACATCTGAGCAAACAAGTCATTCCTGGTGTTTAGTGCCTTTTGAGTATCACAAAATGTAGAAAATCAAAAGCTGTTTGTGTGTGTGTGTGTGTGTGTGTGTGTGTGTGTGTGTGTGTGTGTGTGTGTGTGTGTGTGTGTGTGGTGTGTGTGTGTGTGTGTGTACATGTGCTGATGTCCCGCGTGTTAGGGACATAACACTTTTTAAAAAACGTATGCTGATCTGGTGAAAATTTGTAAATTTTTACTTTTCAGATACAATTGTATAAGCAACGTTTTTGTTTACTTTTTATACTATTGATCCTCACAAAATAATTTGGGGGATTGACACTGAATTATTAGTTTTGGATTTTTGTTTTTCTAACAATGTGGACAAAAAATATGTTTCTACAGACTGTTTTTCTTCTTCATATTTTCCATAATAGAGTGGACATACTGAGGTTGGCAATATCAGATCAAATTAACAAAAATAGATTTCACAAACATTATCAAGTTCTTTTCCCTCCAAGGAAGCAATGTCAGCTTTATATTATTAACTCATTTCATTTTGCCAACTTTAGTTTGAAGGCACAGTAGTCAACATAACAGAGGACACAATAACTTGAGCGTAACATTAAAAACTGTTCATCTAATTTGTAAAAGTCTATACATAGAGAATTAATACATATAGAAGTATTAATTATACATGCATATAGCAATGTGCAATCAACTAAATTTGAACATTTGAATCACAGTAACCATTATTCTCATAACAATAAAGAAGATCCAATGCTATAACAGTTTTTGCCCTCTTCTTATTTTGACACAGGATCTGAAACTGCCACTACCTCTGAAGCTAACACTGTCTATGAGACAGACAGTGCGCCTGAGACCATCATCATCCCCGTGACGGACAGTGCACCTGAGACCATCATCATCCCCGAGACGGACAGTGCACCTGAGACGTACACTGTGCCAGAGACGGACAGTGCACCTGAAATGGACAGTGCATCTGAGACAGAAACTGTGTCTGAGATGGACAGTGCACCTGAAACGGACACTGTGTCAGAGACAGATAGTGCACCTGAGACAGACACTGTGCCTGAGGCGGACAGTGCACCTGAGACAGACAGTGCATCTGAGACAGAAAGTGCACCTGAGACAGACAGTGTGCCAGAGAGTGACAGTGCACCTGAGACAGACAGTGCACATGAGACGGACACTGTGCCTGAAATGGACACTGTGCCAGAGATGGACAGTGCACCTGAGACAGACAGTGCGCCTGAGACAGACACTGTGGCAGAGACGGATAGTGCACCTGAGACGGACAGTGCACCTGAGACCGTCATCATCCCCAAGACGAACAGTGCAAGTGAGATGGACACTGTGCCAGAGACGGACAGTGCGCCTGAGACGGACAGTGCACCTGAGACAGACAGTGCACCTGAGTCAGACACTGTGCCAGAGACGGAGAGTGCACCTGAGATGGACAGTGTACCTGAGTCAGACACTGTGCCAGAGACGGACAGTGCGCCTGAGACGGACAGTGTACCTGAGTCAGACACTGTGCCAGAGACGGACAGTGCACCTGAGACGGACACTGTGCCAGAGACGGACAGTGAACCTGAGACAGACAGTGCACCTGAGACAGACAGTGTGCCAGAGAGTGACAGTGCACCTGAGACAGACAGTGCACATGAGACGGACACTGTGCTGAAATGGACACTGTGCCAGAGAGGACAGTGCACCTGAGACGGACAGTGCGCCTGAGACAGACACTGTGCAGAGACGGACAGTGCACCTGAGACGGACAGTGCACCTGAGACCGTCATCATCCCCAAGACGACAGTGCACCTGAGATGGACACTGTGCCAGAGACCGACAGTGTGCCTGAGACGGACACTGTGCCGAGACGGACAGTGCACCTGAGACGGACTGTGCCCAGAGACGGACAGTGAACCTGAGACGGACAGTGCACCTGAGACAGACACTGTGCCAGAGACGGACAGTGCATCTAAGACAGACAGTGCACCTGAGACGGACACTGTGCCAGAGACGGACAGTGCACCTGAGACGGACACTGTGCCAGAGACGGACAGTGCACCTGAGACGGACACTGTGCCAGAGACGGACAGTGCACCTGAGATGGACAGTGCACCTGAGATGGACACTGTGCCTGAGACGATAGTGCACTGAGACACACACTGTGCAGAGAGACGAACAATGCACCTGAGACCGTCATCATCCCCAAGACGTACAGTGCATCTATGAGAGACATGCGCCTGAGACAGACACATGCCATCCCCGTGAGGACAGTGCACCTGAGAGACACAACATCCCCGAGACGGACAGTGCACCTGAGACGGACACTGTGCCAGAGACGGACAGTGCACCTGAAATGATGCAGACACTGTGTCTGAGATGGACAGTGCACCTGAGACGGACAGTGCACCTGAGACAGACACTGTGCCAGAGAGTGGACAGTGCACCTGAGACCGTCATCATCCCCTGCACAGAGACAACAGTGCCTGAGATGGACACTGTGCCAGAGATGGACAGAAAAAAAAACTGAGACAGACAGTGCGCCTGAAAAACAAAAAAAAAGACACTGAGACGGATAGTGCACCTGAGACGGACCACCTGAGGACATAAAACACCCACGAACAGTGCAAGTGAGATGGACGGACAGTGCGCCTGAGAACGGACAGTGACCTGAGACAGACAGTGCACCTGAGTCAGACACTGTGCCAGAGACGGACAGTGCACCTGAGACAGACACTGTGCCAGAGACGGTGCACCTGAGATGGACAGTGCACCTGAGACACGTGCCTGAGACGGACAGTGCACCTGAGGACACTGTGCCAGAGACAGACAGTGCACCTGAGACAGACACTGTGCCAGAGACGACAGTGCACCTGAGACAGACTGTGCCTAGTGCACCTCGAGAGACGGACACTGTGACAGCACTGTGACTGAGATGGACAGTGCACCTGAGACAGACAGTGCACCTGAGACAGACACTGTGAGAGACGGACAGTGCACCTGAGACCCAGAGACGGACAGTGCATCTGAGACAGAGAGACAGTGCACCTGAGACAGACACTGTGCCAGAGACGACAGTGCACCTGAGAAGACACTGTGCCAGAGACGGACAGTGCACCTGAGACGGACACTGTGCCAGAGACGACAGTGCACCATGGACACTGTGCCAGAGACGGAGACAAACAGTGAACCATGAGACGGACAGTGCGACTGAGACAGACACTGTGCCCAGAGACGGACAGCGCAACCTGAGACGGACACTGTGCCAGAGACGGACTGTGCACCTGAGATGGACAGTGCACCTGAGACAGACAGTGCACCTGAGACAGACACTGTGCCAGACGGACATGCACCTGAGACCTGTGCCACCTAGACGGACAGTGCACTGAGACGGACACTGTGCCAGAGACGGACAGTGCATCTGAGAAACAGACTGAGACGGACACTGTGCCAGAGACGGACAGTGCACCTGAGAGCGGACAGTGCACCTGAGACAGACACTGTGCCAGAGATGGACAACAGTGCACCTGAGACAGACACTGAGGCCTGCCAGAGAGATGGACAGGCACCTGAGACGACACCTGAGATGGGACAGTGCACCTGAGATAGACACTGTGCCAGAGACGGACAGTGCACCACAGTGCGCCTGAGATAGACACTGTGCCGAGACAGAGACATGAGATAGACAGTGCGACTGAGACAGACACTGTGTCAGAGATGGACAGTGCACCTGAGACGGACACTGTGCCAGAGACGGACAATGCACCTGAAACAGACACTGAGATGGACAGTGCACCTGAGATGGACAGTGCACCTGAGACAGACACTGTGCCAGAGGTGGACAGTGCACCTGAGACCGTCATCATCCCTGAGACGGACAGTGCATCTGAGACGGACACTGTGCCAGAGATGGACAGTGCACTTCAGACAGACACTGAACCTGAGACGGACAGTGCACCTGAGGCGGACAGTGCACCTGAGACAGACACTGTGCCAGAGACAGGCAGTGCACCTGAGACAGACACTGAGCCTGAGAAGGATAGTGCACCTGAGATGGACAGTGCACCTGAGATAGACACTGTGCCAGAGACGGACAGTGCACCTGAGATAGACACTGTGCCAGAGATAGACAGTGCGCCTGAGACAGACACTGTGCCAGAGATAGACAGTGCACCTGAGACGGACACTGTGCCAGAGACGGACAATGCACCTGAAACAGACACTGAGATGGACAGTGCACCTGAGACGGACACTGTGCCAGAGATGGACAGTGCACTTCAGACAGACACTGAGCCTGAGACGGACAGTGCACCTGAGGCGGACAGTGCACCTGAGATAGACACTGTGCCAGAGACGGACAGTGCACCTGAGATAGACAGTGCGCCTGAGATAGACACTGTGCCAGAGATGGACAGTGCGCCTGAGACAGACACTGTGCCAGAGATAGACAGTGCACCTGAGACGGACACTGTGCCAGAGACGGACAATGCACCTGAAACAGACACTGAGACGGACAGTGCACCTGATACGGACAGTGCACCTGAGACAGACACTGTGCCAGAGGCGGACAGTGCGCCTGAGACCGTCATTATCCCTGAGACGGACAGTGCATCTGAGTCAGACACTGTGCCAGAGATGGACAGTGCACCTGAGACGGACACTGTGCCAGAGATGTACAGTGCACCCGAGACAGACACTGAGCCTGAGACGGACAGTGCACCTGAGATAGACACTGTGCCAGAAACGGACAGTGCACCTGAGACCGTCATAGACAGTGCCCTGAGAGACGGACAGTGCATCTGAGACAGACACAGAGATAGACAGTGCACCTGAGACGGACAGTGCTGACAGACACTGAGACGGACAGTGCACCTGAGACGGACAGTGCGCCTGAGACCATCATCATCTCTGAGACAGACAGTGCATCTGAGACAGACAGTGCATCTGAGACGGAAATTGCACCTGAGATCTTAATTATCCCTGAGACGGACAGTGCACCTGAGACTGACATTGCGCCTGAGACCGTCATCAACCCTGAGACGGACAGTGCATCTGTGACGGACAATGCGCCTGAGACCGTCATCATCCCTGAGACGGACATTGCGCCTGAGACCGTCATCATCCCAGAGACTGACAGTGCACCTGAGATGGACAGTGCACCTGAGACCTTCATCATCCCTGAGACGGACAGTGCGTCTGAAACCGTCATCATCCCTGAGACAGACAGTGCACCTGAGACTGTCATTGTTCCTAAGACAGACAGTGTGCCTGAAACAGACACTGCACCTGAGATGGACAGTGCACCTGAGACTGTCATTGTCCCTGAGACACGCAGTGTGCCTGAAACAGACAGTGTGCCTGAGACGGACATTGCGCCTGAGACCTTCATCATCCCTGAGATGGACAGTGCGTCTGAAACCGTCATCTACCCTGAGACGGACAGTGCATCTGAGATGGATATTGCGCCTGAGATCGTCATAATCCCTGAGACGGACAATGCACCTGAGACCGTCATAATTCCTGACACAGACAGTGCATCTGAGACAGACATTGCGCCTGAGACCATCATCATCCCTGAGACAGACAGTGCATCTGAGACTGTCATTGTTCCTGAGACAGACAGTGTGCCTGAAACAGACAGTGTGCCTAAGATGGACAGTGCACCTGAGACAGACACTGCGCCTGAAACCGTCATCATCATCCCTGAGACGGACAGTGTGCCTGAGACTGAAACTGACTCAGTGATAACACTGCCCTTGAGACTGACACTGCCTCTGAGACTTTCACTGCCTATCAGTCTCAAACAGCCTCTGAGCCCGAAACTTCCTCTGAGGCTGACACTCCCTCTGAAACTGGCCCTGCGTCTGAGAATTTCACTTCCACTGAAACAGACACTGCCTGTCAGACTAACACTGCCTCTCAAATTAAGTATGATTCTCAAATTGAGACTGCCTCATAGGCCAGCACTACATGTCAGACTGACAGTACATTTTACAATGACAGTACGTCTCAGACTGACACGAAGACAACACTGCCTCTTAACTTCCAGTGCTTTGGAGCCTTCCACTGCTTCTGAGACTGACACTAACTGGGAGACTGCCCTTGAATATAATGAGGGTTCCAGGGGCTCTGAGACTGACACTACCTCAGAGATTGCCCTTGAATATAATGAAGGTGCCAGGGCTCTGAGACTGACACTACCTCGGAGACTGACAATAGCTCAGACACCGACACGACCTCTGAAGCTTCCACTGTCTCTGAATCTGACTTTGAATATCAGACAGCCGCTGCCTCTGAACTACCAATGGATCTGATCCAGCTACTGCTTCTCAAACATCCACTGTCTCTGAGACTGACACTCTCTGAAAACCTGAGCCCCTTTTAACTTACAGAATTCCTATTCTTTATATGGTGAAATAATAATAAATAAAAACTTGCTTTTACATTTCTTTCTTATTTTCTGTACGATTCTTAAAGGAAGAGAATGTGTGCCACAGTGGAGTCCATGGTAGGAGCAATGCTAAATGCAATACACCAGCATTGCGTTACATGTCTGCAATCCTTCCACAGTAAAAAGCAATGCTGTCTTATTTCACTTAATTTATTTTTAAAATAAATTACTGTACTGTACCTAATCTGTTTGTCCAGTGAGCATTCAGTATAATTTCATATCAAATATAAGTAATAGTATTTTTGTCATCACAGAAAATAATGCATTTAGTAGCAAGATCGGCTTGTTAAAGGGACTTCAACTGTGAAATTCGGACATACTACTCTTTACACATACCAGTTTTTCACCTAATATACAGTAGGTAAGTATGTGATTTCAGTAATGTTTTGATTAACTAAATGATTCAGTTATTCACTCAAAGATGGTTGTTTCTTTTCAGATTGAATCAAAATGTTTAATACATTCTTAGACTAAATGTTTCAGTGATTCACTCATAAATACAGTGGTTGCATCCGAATATGCCCGCTTCCTTACTATATAGTCGGAAAAACAATAAAAAAATTGGCATGTCTACATTGAAGTGTGCATAAATAATACACAATTATTATTTAAAAGAAGTACTTATTCAGAGAGTATCCATTTTTGGAAGCAGCCAGTCACTTGATTCATTCCTGAATAAAACCATGGTTTAATTAATCGGTTGACAGAAGGGTTCAATGATTCATTTCGCTCATAAAGACGGTCATTTAGTTCCTAAATGAATCAGTGTTTGAATGAATTGGTTGATTCAATGATACATTCATAAAGACAATCGATTGTTGCCATCCACTGGTGTAATGACATATTACATACAAATTATTATATAACATTAATCATGTGTGAGCAAAAGTGTTAGAAGGTGAAAGAAACACAATGTTCAGAGTTAATTATTTTTTTCTAAAACAAGTCATTCTCACAGTTGTTCCATACCTAAAAATCATATAATTTAACACCCCTCTCTCTAAAAATCTGCATTTAACACCCCTCTCTCCTCTACTTTGATCGCCTTTGATCGCCAAAGTTGTTCTTCTAAACATAAATTTCCCTTGAACATTTGATATACCCCCATGAATATCCTCTCATTTTGCATTGCTGTAAAAGTTTGTCTTACAAAAGATTTAGCTCAAAAGAGTTTCTGAAGGCAGAGATTAACCTCAGCTAACTGAGCCTTGAATGCATTAATCAAAGACACAAGAGCTTGACTCACATGGTTGCACTGCACAAACGTTTTATTAAACAAAAACATATAACTAGTCTAAACAAGCACAAACATACACTCACCCATACACAGGTTAACTGGAAGGTGAACGTTAGAGTGAATGAACAAAACCGAAATGGAAACAAGGGAAGAAAGATCAGAAAAAGCCCACATACACTGGCCCATAGACCCTCAGCTCAACAGAAATTGGGAAAGAAGTGGTCAAACGTGTACAGAAGGTGTGAATGGGAATGTGTCTTCCTCCTCTGCTTGTGATCCGATAACTGAAGACTTCTGCTCTGCTAAGTGAACATCATGAATGAGACACTAAATACCAACACATCTCAAATGAATCTCTACACGGCTGTCACTTCACTATTTCAAGCCGTTTATGCTGCTAGATCTCCAAACCGAACAAGCACACACATTAACACAATCATCACAAACCCTAAAGGATTTCCTTTTTGAAGTCTGAATACAGAGAATGTAATCATTGGTACAACCTGGTCTCACAGAATTCCGTGTAATGACTACGGACCCTTAACTCCGAATCTGTGGTGGCATCACGGAATCGCCGAAAATTCCGTGATAGGCTCACAGAAGTGATACCAATGTAAATCAGTGACATGCATCAGCCGTGGTCCACGCACGATCCACTGGTTGTCACCAACGCGATACTGGGAATTAAATTATATATTGGGTATCAATATTGTCATTATTGCATATATGTTGGGGTGTGATTTTTCAATGTAAACAGCCCCAACAGTTTTATTTATATTACATTACACATTTATGAGCACGTAACCCAACCCCTGCCCCTAAACCTACCATTTGTCAATAAAACAGAAGATTTAACAGACAGACACAACTACCGTCATAATTTATTCAAAAAGTATTAATGTTCCAAGTCTTCCGAGGCAAAACGATTGATTTGTGAGAGGTATAGACGCGATTGCCGTCTCCGTCCGCCGTAAAAGCTCTTCCTAATCCTTACGTCGTAAACATAACGTTGTGGGTGGGACTAACAGAAACTGACGAATCATCATCATTTTGACAAGCGTGATGCACCTATAGGAAGAGGGAAAACTAAGAAACGACCTGTAATTGACCATGAAAGCAAGCGTTTAATATTTTTTAATAAATATATAAAATTACAGTGAAATAAGACGTTTATTAGTATCGTTTAATAAATTACATCCATTTGGAAAATTACCAACTTCTCATTGGGTGGGCCACAGATGAAAGTGGGTGGGCCACCCGTGGCTACGCGACTGGTCAGAACAGATTAATACAATCTGAAAATATAAGCAGCTATACAATGATAGGCTTATTTGTTGACTTTTCTGAAGTAAATACCGTTATGTGACTATTCAAAAATTAATTATGGTGTTTTAAAATATTAAATATTAGTTTTAATTATGGTGTTGATGCTTGGAAATTATATTTAAAATGTTCAAGTCCATTCATTGCACGCAAGCCACCCAATAATCACAATAAGCTTTGTGTGTGTGTGTGTTTTTATATATTATAACACAAAATCTCATCTTTCTGTAAATTTTGAGATCGAATACAAACAATAAATGTGTTTTGCGTTTTTTTGTTTGTAGTGAGGTAACTACATTCGCCTCAGTTCAAGCTACATTAGAATCAATTATATTTTCCTCTTTAATATTTGCATCATGAAATAAACATGAATAAATATTTGAATGCACATTGAAAAAATAAATCAGAATAATTTATACAAACGAATGTCTTATTAAATTAGACCAATTAGAGTTAAAACATATCTATAAGCCTGCATGTTATTGCTGATTTTCGTATTAAGAACTTTTTTTGCGAAGTGTAATTTTCACATTATTTTTTGAAGGTAAGTGGTTGCAATCAATGCATTTTAGCTACATTTAAACAAAGAAATTAGTTTGACTTTCAACATTTTTATTTATTTATTTAGGCTAAATGTAGCTAAAATAAAGTGTTTGCAACCACTTACCTTATACATATTAATTATCTTTTTTTTTAGTGTATCTGTGTAAAATATTTTAATAGTCTTGTGACTCTAGATAATTCTGAATGACAGTCTATGGTGCGTTTCCCAAAAGCATTGTTAGCTAACTATGGTCGTTAGTTCCATTGAACTCTATTGGTACCGACGGAACTTGCGACCATGGTTGTTTTTGGGAAACGCACCCCTGAATGACTAGACTCATTATCTTAATCACTTGGTGCCCCCCTATTGGCTGGTGCACCAGGGCACTTGCCCAATCCCGTCTATGTATAATCCGGCCCTGCGTCGCACAGAATAATTTGTGCATAATAGCATGACTAAACATTTCTTAGCATATTCAACGATGCCGTCAAATAGTATAAATACTGTTTAAATACTATCAAGGAAAGACAAATATACTTCTGCTTCATGTAAACAATAAGGAGGAACCATATAAACAATTATAATCATGCAATTAGGTAGTATATACATGCAAGTTGATTGGTTAAATATTAACCAATCAATATGAAATATTTCGTATTAGTTAAATAACTCAATGAAACATAATTAGGGTGATAACCCATAAACAGCGCATTAAATATGATCAATAAACATAGAAAAGTACTTTTAGATGCACGCACACAATTAAACAAATCACTAGAAATTAGGAAACTTTTTTGCACCAACAAATTCATTCATACCAACAACTGATTATTCTTATGACGCACTTTCCAGCACATTCTAGCATACTCCGTATTTCCTTAAGGGGACAGTAACAGTCCACAGTCATTGTATAGTCCAACACTCAGCAAGAAAAAAAAACTGTAATAATATAATATTACCTAAGAGTGTCTGAATACAGAGCTCTTTGCAACAGCCGCCCCCAAATTTGCACAGTCAAATTTGCTTATTCAGAAGGGCTCGAAACTGTGTCCATTTCTGGGAGTGCTGGTAGCTTAATGAGGAGTGCAACAAGTCTGACATATGTTCTGTCCTTAATTCTGACCTCAGCAGTTCTGATTCATCCGTCGGCACCAGGGAAAACATTAGTAATCCTGCCTACTGGCCAAAGAGCTCTACGTAACTGTGGGTCCACAATCATGACGATTATGTCTGGCTGCGCTTGGTCTTTTTCCCTCTACCATTTACCACGGGTTTGTAGGCTGGGCAGGTAGTACTTTGTGAAGTGTGTCCAGAAATGATCGGCAAGCACTTGAGAGTGCCTCCAAGAGCTCCGTTTAAGAGCTCCGTTTCATGATAAACTGTCTGTGAGCGTGATGGGTCTAGCCGCCCCATGAGAAGAAGGTTTGGAAACACCGGATCGGGGTCAGCAATGTCTGTAGACACGTAAACAAGAGGTTTCGAATTCAGTATTATTTCTATTTCAATGAGAACGGTGTTCAAGACTTTCTCTGTCATGCTTTGCTCTTGTAAAGTGGAATTCAGGGCAGACTTGATACATATAATCTCCCGTTCCCATACTCCTCCAAAATGGGGACTACTGGGAGGATTGAATCTGATCTGTATTTGTTGTTTGGCAAGCTCTGTCTGCAGGGTAGGACACAATTATTTGAATGACTCTTGGAGCTCCCTTTCTCCGCCTTTTAAAGTTTGTGCCTTGATCTAATAGTAACTCTGAGGGTTTTCCTCAGCGGCATGTGACGCATCTTAGAGCCATCAGGAATTAGTCAGTATCAATGCTACTTAAGAAGTTGATCTGGACGGCATGGGTTCTCAGGCATTTAAACAAGATGCCCCAATGTTTTTCATTTTGTCTACCTATTTTAACCGTAATGGGGCCAAAACAGTCCATTCCTGTAGAGAAGAATGGTTGCCCATATGCCATTTCGGAGGCATCACTGAAGATATGTACTTGCCAACTACAGTCAAGGGAATCCACTGGGAACTTACATAACAGTGTGGTAGTGTGATTTGGGAAAGGTATTGCAATTCCCTTTGCCAATCATGCCAGGTTTGAAGAATGTCAGTTGGCAGTAGTGGGTTGTCCCACTCTCGTTGCTTAGCCCAGAGACTCTGTATAATGATCTTGGCCTGAGTGATATAGGGAACAAGGAACCTGAGCAGGTCATACTGGCTTGCTACTACCTTTTATGTATTTCTCATTGTGGGATTTGGACAGTTGTCAAGGCGGTTTTGGTATCCAAGAGTATCAGACTGACACATCTAATTTAATCCTATTGCAAGATCTTGAGGATCTGATTAAGTTTGGTTATGAAAAACTTACTGCTTTCTGATCTGGCTTCTTTTGGCATATGATCTATGAAATTAGGAAAGTTGCATGCCCATTGTCATAGTACAAATCCTCCTTTTGCCAACAGATTACTCAGTGTGTTCACCAGCAATTTAGCCTCATCAGGTGTTGCAACACTCAGTAGACAGTTATCTACATAGAAACACCTTTTAAGGGAGTGGCGGACATTGTCTTCTGGCTGACTGTGATCAATTATGTGCCCCTGTAGTGCATACGTCGCACCATATGGACTGCAGGTAGTTCTGCTATTGTTATAGCTCTGTTAGGTTATGCACCTGAATGTATGGGTAAAATAAAAATACATTTATTGATTTATTTATAAAATGTTATATATTCACCATTGTTATAGTTCTTTTATTGGATAGGTCATGCAACTAAATCAATTAATTCATGAATAATACTTTTTAATTAAAACAACTAATTAATTCATATATACACCTGTTTTTTTAAACAGAGTTTCTATAAACTATAGTAACATTTACAAACTATTACCAAAAACTATCAAATCACAGTGTGAAAACTGTGCCACTGTAATTGTATGCTGTATTTGGAAAATCATATTTTGTACATATTTTGTATTTTGTGGAAAATACTAAAAAGGGCACATGGAATATGCAAAAATTAAATAATGGGAATAATAATAATGCATTAATATGTCCTTATCCATCACTGATGTCCAATCTATGGACTTATAGATTCTGATCAGACAGGCTTTCATCAGAACTTTCTTCTCTGTCGACATTTGCCTAATGCCATCACTATTCAAATAAAGACAAGTGGCTGTAGCAGGAGACGGAAATTATAATGCACTGTCTGATGGCAGCAAGCAGGCATATCGCCAGTAGTGCTTTTCAGAGCGTCTCTGTGAAATAGAATGGTGATCGCCCACTATTTCAACAGCCTTAGTTGCAGAATTACATTTACATTTATGCATTTAGCAGACACTTTTATCCAAAACGACTTAGAGTGCATTCAGGCTATACATTTATTGTCAGTATGTGTGTTCCCTGGGAACCCACAACCTTTGCGCTGCTAACGCAATGCTCTAACCACCGAGCCACAGGAACATGACAATTATTTTTCTCATTTAGTTTATTGCATAACAGACATATTAAAATGAGACTGTTGGAGGATCCACATTGTCTCATGGCTACAAGAAACATCATCGCTTAACAACCTGAAGAAGGTTTGTATGAATTCAAAAATCCAGTATTGCTCCACAGTGTAAAACTAGACCTGAGTACCACTGTATCTGATCTGGTCTTTTTACAGCATTGCCAGTCTGATTTTTAAAGAAAGACTCACATCATCCAGATACTAGTTTAAATCCTAGTATCTCGCTGCTGTGCTACGAGGAGCAGTCCTCCATAACGTGACTAATTAAGAGAGACATAAATGTTCCATGAGATGCAGCAATGTTGTTAGCTACCATCTGACATGCAGTAATGAATCTATAAGAGCTGCCATCTGTAAGTGAGATGGTGAATTTGATAGATGTGAGAATTCAGCTTTTCAAAGTGCACAGCCGGTGGTGTGAAATCTCTCACTTTTCACATCTATATGTCTGTGACATGGGTGCTGATTGTGTGCTAGTCAAGTACAAGAGCTGATCTCCACAGGCACGGAGGTAGAATGAGCTCAGCCTCACATAGTTTCTCAACCCCACATGTTGAAAACTTCAAGATCTCGGACCTATTTCACACATTTCACATTCCTGTCTGCATTTCAGCCGCATAGCAGAACTGCAACACTATTCAGGAAATAAAGTGATTTTCTTCTGTCGAAAAATTATAGTATGGACTTATTTTTCACAAGGTGGGGACATTCATATGGTAATTAACATACAAACAGTCAACTATAAGCTATTCAAATAGTCTGTATTCTGTTACATGTGAATGCAAAGTGCTGTTTGTGTGCTTGCCACAGCATTTGTATCTTATCTGACAGATTATGATGGCTGTACTGTGTGTGCATCAGGGTTATCATCGTTAACTAAAACTATTAAACACATTGAGTATATGAGCAATGACTGTTTAGTGCCAGTTGTGAGTAACATCTCATTTGCTCTTTATATTTACATGTTAAATAATTTTCAGTTAGCATGTGCTATTTTAGCATTTAATTTAACCTGAAAATGTAAAATTATTTGGTTCCAGAACCTCCACACCATGATTAAATTTGTTGAAATTAGTAAATTTTATTTTATTCTAAAACAAATGTGTTTTTATGTTACAAATGTAGTTCCTTTGAGCCAAAAGTTTTTTTTTAGGATGTTGGTAACTAACTCATAGAAACTAATAACATATGGTAAAATAAATAAGTACTAAAATTACCACAACTGAATATTTATGTATTTGTTTGTTTTGTTTATGACACAAACACATAACAAAGCACCCAACAAATGAACCAACACTTGAAATAAACTAAACGTAACATGAAAACCGAAAATAGGATACAACAACAGTATATAAAAATAAATAAATTAATACAAAAATTAATAAATAAAAAAATATACAGTAACAGTGCTATACATATACAGTAACTGTGCAACACAAATGTGTGTACAATTGTTAGCAATAAGTGTGTAATTTGCTGCTTTGGTTGTCCTTTGAAAGTCTTGCCTTTATTCACCACGATGGCCTGCAGTAATAAACTTGCACTGACCCTGTCCTGCTCTCTCATGGAATAAACATCCAGTTAAGCAGGGAAAGCGTTACCTCCAATGCCCTTCACTGAGTGTTTGTTCACCTTTTCTCTTCACTTTATGTCTTTGATTTTTGTGTCCCAATAGCTTGACATATCAGACTACTCACAGGGCATAGTCACATTATTAAAGCACTTTCTATTATCATAGAAATACAGGTGTGGTATATGATTTTTTAAAACAATAACACACACACACACATATATATATATATATATATATATATATGAGCTGTTTTTAAAATAAGTGTTTAAAGGTTTATATGATGTGATGGAGAAAGGCTAATGTTGAATAGAAGTATAAATCAGCGAGGCCCCTGCCAGAAGAATCGTTGAGAGGGCTGGGCAGTAAATTCCCTGATTCCAATTTAATTGTGATTGGTGGGAATAAAAATGGACATTTTACGCCCAAAAAAAACTGGGATGCCATGAAACATTAAATCATGCAATTTCAAAACTACAAGCAGCACCAAGCAGAATTGCACAACAAATGTTTATTTTTGCCATGATTTGGTTGCTAAACTATTATCATATTAAACAAGGCTGTTATTGGCTCCCTTTCCAGAGACCCCAGTGAAATTTTGTGTGTTTGTTTGCGTTGCACCTGCGTATCACCAATACATTTAAATAAATATCAAAAAACATACAAAACAGTGATCTTGTTCTGAATATCAGCAGTCTGTTCTTTATGCTGCTGCAATTTTGAAAGAAGAAGAAAGAAAAAAAACTTTGTTGCGGTTTAGATAATCTCAACAATATTGATATTCAGAACAACAGATGCACCGCTCACGTCCATATTTACCTTTTAGACACATTATTTCTAGTTAAATTGTATATTTTAAAATTCCATTTAAAATAGTTCAGAATTAAACAGAAGTGGAATAAATTATTGTATCTCCAAGCAACACATGGTAATGTCAAGCAGCTCCAGTATAGGTGACGTGCAGCTATCTTAATGAGTGAGTCATTGAATAATTCCCTCAATTGATTTATTCAAAAATACAGATTCATTAGGGAATGGAACACCAAGTGAAATAAAACTAGGACATGCATTTTTTTTGTTGCAGTCTTCCTTAACATGTTATACCTATCATTCTGTACAGTGACCAATCTTTTTTATACATAATTTCTATCTGTTTTACTTTTTTTCTTTGCTGTCAAAACAATTGCCTTTTCCAATAATTAGGTTTTCACAAAAACAACTGTTTGTGACAGTACATGGTTAAATTCTGAGTTTGCTGCAGTCTTTTATCAAATTGAGATTTTTCTGGAACACAGAGGATGCAGTCTGAGATCTAAGTAGAGCTCTGTATTTTTTACGACTCACCCTAAATAAATGAATCAACTTTTAGGCAGGCCCTAATTTCATAACAGAAGGAAACGGCTTCAAGGCTATGTAACAAATGAGTGACAGTATTATTGCTGACAGCAGAAGCTCTGCAAGCTGTTGCCAAAGCGTGCTGAGTCAGTGTTTGAGCCTGAGCTCTTCCCAGCTTTGCAGAAAGTTTTTGTTCACATACAGCTACATGACACACTGCATGAAAGGTAATATTTGAAAAGGCATAATAGGGGCACTTTAAATAAACCAGGAGACAATGCATTTACAAAACAGAATGTTATTTTAACAACATAAATATTAATCGAAGTTGTAACTTTTATTACAAGTCATACTTTTTTATAATAAATATTAAACACAGCAGAGAGCATCTAAAACAACAACTCTTAATCTATATCTAGCTAACTGAGGCATAATTATATTGCAATATAATAGCAAAGACACGCTAAGGTAAATAATGTTAAGCTGTTTCAACTTATGAAACAGAAGCTTATTTTTATTACAAAAACATATAACCAGGAAAGTATTTTTTACGCAGAAGACAACAACTTTCATCTAAAACTAAGTAAAATGTTATATTATAATATATTAAGAAGTCTATTTGCTGAAGTTTTGATGTTCAAACATAAATTTCTCTAAACCAAAAATATACAGGCTATGCTTATTAACTGCGGTGGGGTGGTCTGATCTGATCTGGGGTGTGTTTCCCAAAAGCAACTATGGTCGCAAGTTCTGTCTTAGCTAACGATGGTCTTGAGAAACACATTCCTGATTTGTGCCACGAAACCCCCCATTTTGAATTTGTCCCCCTCCACCCCCAAAACACGATCGATTTTTAACCATTTGACGCGCCAAGCTTTGGCTAGTGATGAGTCAGAGAAAGACGAGCTCAAAAAAGAAAAAATAAGAAAGACGTGCTCAGTGCTTTTCATATTTCATTACTGTTCAGTTTTTTCAACCGAATAAACCGACATTTAAATAATAAAGTCAATTTTTTAGGTTTTAGGTTTCAATTATAACTTCATCTGGTTGCCACTCACATTTAAATACACTTCAATCCCATATTCAGCACTCACATATCCACCATTCAAACAAGACATTTCGTTTGTTAAATAGGCTACAAACTGATTTATATGGAAGCGGCAATATTTTAAGTCTGTTTACTGTTTCAATTATAACGACGTGTTTTATTCCTTTCAAATACACATTGTGTAGGTTACTATAAAGTTTACACCACTTACTTTCATGTATTTTGGGAGAAATATGTCAATTTATGTGATGTTAATCTGACAGATCCACACTGCAGCGTCCAGTGCATAGTATCAGCATCGTCATTATTACTGTGCTTGCATGACACGTCTCTATGGAAATAATAAAATAATATGTACAGATTATTTAATTATTTAATATCGCGCTTTCGTATAATTACCACTGTCCATTGACATAATATATCACAAATTAAAATCAAATCAAATAAACATGTAGGCTACTCTTGGGGGCTCTCTGTTGGCCACGGGGCCCCTAAGCAGCCGCTTATGCCTTAGACCAGCTCTGGTAAAAGAAAATGTACAGTCATTATCAGCTGCAGAATGGACTAATGCACAGACTAGAACATGTCAACACAGACCAGTATATTAAAAGCTATGATAACTAACTGTTGTTGCAAAACAAAAACAAAAACACATTCGTGTGCTTTTAAAAGAACATTTATTATGGAAATAATATACTTTAAATTAATACTTATATTTGACTTAATTTTGAATATTTAAATATGTTTTTGGGAATTTCATTGAATGTTATTCACAAATAAATGAAAATGTGTTATAATTTTAATTCAAATGGATGCAATTAGTTCAATGTAAGAGTGTTTTTGGTAACACTTTAGAATAGGGAGCATTATTCACTATTAACTACGACTTTTCCTTCATTCAAGTCCCAATTCTTTGCTTATTAATAGTTAGAAAGGTAGTTGTTATGTTTATGTATTGGGTAGGATTAGGGATGTAGAATAAGGTCATGTAGAATAAGGCATTAATATGTGCACTGTAAAAAAAAAATCTGTAATTTTTACAAAATAATTTTGGAAGCTGTGGTTGCCAGAATAATAATAAAAAGAAAAAACAGAAAAACTGTAAACACATTTACAGAACAAAACTGTAAAATTTACCGTATAAAACTGTAATTTACAAACAAGGAAATTTGAATGTAACCCACTAAATTCAACAACACACACACTGCTATTAAAATCTGTTTTGTACCTTTAACATACTGACAACCACCATAATAATGCTGGTGGTAAAAGAGAAAGCCACATAAAGAATCAAAGCTCATCACAAGTAGCTTCGCCACAAGCAGAAGTATATACTAATATTGTACTGTAGTTACTAATGTGGTTCAGGTGAATTAATCACTGTGGTACATCTGGTCAAAACACAACGAAGATGCTTCTTGCTTCACAGAAGATTTATTTCCACTAGCATATACAAACATGTGTGTGTTTGTGTGGTTCTACAAAACGAGTAGAAACAATAATATATATATATCAGTACTTGATATTCACCATAGCATAACAATACAATAGCAGAAATTAACAATATTAATAGTTAGAAAGACATTAAAACATATCCAGAAGTAATATTCTTCACTTTCAATACCTTAATATAAATTACTTTGGTCTGACCGGTAATCTAACCCGTGGCCGATTGCACTAATGACGTCGCACCAGGCCCGGAGTAACACAGTGTAGTGCCCTAGGGTGAGCACATTTGAAGTGCCCCCCTCCCCCTCCAAAAACATTCAGGAGCGTCTTTTGATTAATAACAAATATTAGCCTTCCCATTACAAAGTAATATTTGACTCCTTATAGTGATTTACAGGTTTTTTTAATGCCATTTTTTTTCTAATTTTATTAAAAGCATGTCATTATATTCAAAAATCTAAATGTATAAGCTTTTCCAAAATTTCTAAAATACAAAAATAGAATAAGAACAGGTAGAAGAAGATTAAATTACCAATCAAAATAAATTAATATTAACCAAATTAGTTTCCACTACAAAGGTGGCACAGAAGAACACAAAAGTGACATTTAGATAAATGTACAGATATTTACAGAGGCTCAGGGGTGGGATGGGTGTTTTAAATTCATAACAATATTGTGAGATTAATGTTTTAAATATAACATGTTGAATATAGAACTATTGTTTGATTGACATTTTATAATAACTGAAATAACACTTTAAACATAAAAATAAAACTGCCAGCAGGTGGCGCCAAGTCACTGATATTATCACTGAATCATTAATTTAATTGATTCGTTTGAAGGGCTGATTCATTCAGAAACGAAGCAAGTGACTGTGTTTATGAATAGGTGATTTAATCACTAACTCACTAGATTCGTATAAAAACGCAGGTTCGTTCATAAACGAAACAACGCTGTGTTTCAGCAGCTATGTTTCCATCCAAAGATTCAAATGTAACTTATGCGCAAAACAGGAATATGCATAAAACATATGCGAATAAAGCACCCTTTCCATCCAACGAGTCAGAAGGCCGCGTTTCCATTACCCTTCAAATTGCACAAATTAAAATTGCGAATTGAAAATACACCTAATGGAAACGCGTCAATTTCGCAAAAACTCCCATATATCACAAAAAAGTTTTTATGCTCGCATGAGGTGGTTTTTCAGGCAATTCGAAAAAGGAATAATTTGCAAAATATTTTCTCGCATTTTCAGGTCACGTGGCGTATGTGAAAAGTCACATAATCATTATTCAATGTATTATAACCTCCAAGAAACACTTCATACGTGGTTGCTCTCGAATATAAGGGGCTTTCCCTGCCATTAATGCTTAAATAATTTACACTGCACATGTCTGCGGTGCAGTGTGGCTCTGATACGGCCACTGAAGCTGACTGCGGCCAGTTTAGTCGATGCTTTTGTTTATTCCAGCCACACCACGCATGCTATGAAGCGTTTCTCCTCGCTGCTTCTTTAAAGATACACGCTTACGCCTCCTTTGAATAAATTTCACCAAAATCCGTTGCCATGACTTATCGCGAGAGGCAAAAGGTTACGATTTAGTTGCAAAACATTGGTTAATAGAAACACCGTAATTACCGTAAAAAAATGTATCGACATTTATAACATTTCACGCAAATCTGTAATGGAAACCCGCCTAATAAACAAAAGTATTTTGAGCAGTGAGTGGATTCTGATTAACATTGCATTCGATACATTACTCAATGCTGCACAAACACGCAAGTAGAAACCTTTGAAGCTCCCCTCAGTGCAAACACAAATATGCAACCCATTCTCACTCCCAAGGCGTCAAAAACTGAAGCATGGTCAAACGCCTTTGGCGTCACTATGAAGACGCCAAAAGTGCCACTAGGCGTCAGTATATGACAAAATAGGAACTCCATTCTTCTTCTTCTTCTTCTTAAAATTTATTGGCGGTTGACAAACAACAAAATAGTGTATTTCCGCCACCAACTGGTATGGAGTGTGGATCAAAATGACTTTAGGAACTCCATTGCTTTCAAATGCTTGCTTTATGCGTCAGGTCCAGACGCTTATTGAAAATGAGCATGCATCTGTTACGTCATCTCAATTTGGTGAGAATGAAATAAAAAAAAATTATCTTGTTCTGTAAAGACTTTAAATATTATCAGGATACCCCTTATATCTCTAACAACTCTAAAGCTTCAACTTTCATTCAAATTAATTTACATATACATGTATTATATAATGTTTTAGCGCTTTTTTAATTGAATGATTGTGTATTGTGCATAACCCGGGCCTGTTTCTATTAATAAACATAATGCAAATATTATAAGGTGTACATTTATATTTGTAGAGTGGAAACGCCCAGTGTTACACTTAATGTGTATTTGTATATAAATATAAGTTTAATGTATTTATTCTGTGTTGACGGCACATTGTGCTGTTTTTTTATATACTTAATCAAAGAGACATTAACAAAAAAATAATTAGCAGATTTTTAAGTTAGTTAAAAAGTTATTTAATGTCTGTGGAATATAATGTACTTTACAAAGTTTTATTTTATATTTTCGTCTAAAATGTTGGCCGAGTTTTTTACAGGGTAAGTTTATATAACTGTCTTTCATACTCGAATCCTTAAGTTTAAGAATATAAACCAACGTATTTTAATATTTGTAATTTTTTTCTTTTAATTTTTTTTTTAATCAATTGTTTTGTACTAACCAGCATATTACAAATAAAGTTTTCGATTCAAATATGCTTTGTACACCTTTTTCCTGACATAAAAATGGGCGCCGCCGTTTGTAAATTATATAGGTATAGCTTCCGGTCTGATCCGCATCCAGCTATTTTTAGCTGTACAAAGCAGTTCGTTATTCTCCTCGTTATTTACCTATAGCATCTAATGAACCGGAAGTCTCACCCATAGGCTTTCTTCCGCGTTCGGGAAAAAGGCGGTAGGAAATCGTGACATGTTGCTTGCTAGCGCATCCCTTGCATGGTAGGTTGTACAGTAATTAGATAATTTATATTAAAAAGTTCAGCTTCTGAACTTACTTTTTATTGTTTTTGTTACCATTGTGCGCTATTACACACGTATGTGGGTTGTTCTAAATATTATGAAAAACACTAACGTTATACCTAAAACCATTTGACAGGTGCTAATGGTACCTGATGTTCAGACCAATACATATCAAAATATAGTGTTAGCATATTAGCCAATAATTTATAAATTGGTGTTTATCAAATAATTTATAGTTTGGGCTTTGTACCAAACTGCTAAGATTTATTATGGTTTTTGATACACATGCAATTCAATGAGATAACTATTCATACATTTTGAATAAACAGTATACCGATTAGTAGGCATGCATTTTAAAATGTTGTACCTTTTATCAATAGTTAATTCACATTTAATTAACATGAACAATTGTATTGGCAGTTGGCATTAACTAACATTAACAAAGATTAAAAATGCTGTAAAACTGTATTGTTCATTGTTAGTTTGTGTAAGCTAATGTTAACTTATGTTAATAAATACAACCTTCCTTTCTTTTTCTTTCTTTGTATTGGTCATTGGTGATTAAGTATGCTTATGTTCTGTACATCTTTCATTACAATTTTAAATTTGAGGAAATACAGGAAATACAATTATTTAATTTTGGGTAAAGTTATTTTTATAGCTTTAATAAATGGACATTCCACACATCTTATTGTGCATACTTTCCTAAATGTATTATCTATTATCCACTATGTATTAACCATTCATTATACCTTTCATTCAATAAGCAACACAACAGGTTGTTTTAATAGATAGCATGCAAACAAAAATGGTCAAGTAGAAAAATCAATTCAAAATTAAAAACTCAAAAAATATTTTACTAATCATCATGCCATCCTAGATCTATATAACTTGTTTTCTTCAGCCAAACATGTTTTAAACCTCAGCATTTGTCCTGCAGTTGTTTTATTTACATTGTGTTTGGAAAATATAGCAAATAATTGTATAAGGTATTAAAAATTGTACTAAATATGGTTTTGTTTTTCTTTTCAGACAATGACAAAACCAAAACAGAGACCTTGTCCCCACTGCCAAACACCTAGCAATTCTAGTTGCAAAACATGCAAAAAATGTTTTGCTAGTTTAATTACCAGACAAAAATTTAAGGCAAAGCAAAAAAATATTGAGGAGAGCACATGGAGGTCCACCACCAAAAAACACCGGAATGCTGCTCGCGTGGTTGATTCTGCCCGCATTGCTGTAAGTCTTGTTTTGCTAATGTTGTATTAAGTTGTGTCCCAAATGACATACTATATACTATGCACTTAAACTATGTACTGTGCACTCAGCCATCTAGTTTACAGTATGAATCTAAGAAGAGTAGTATCGTCCCAAATGGAACACTTAATTTTATTTTTTTTTACTAATGGAAAGTATAACCAGTTTTCCAGATGAGGGCAAATGTATAGTGCAATGTAAGTCAAATCAATTTGTACATTGTTCTTTTAATGCCATTGTTATTTTGTGTTCAGCGTAACCTCAGTTACCATCAGACTAAAGTGTAATCATCTCTGCAAGTAAACTTTGCTCTCACAGTGTCTGATTGCTCAGCCTCTATCCCATCATGTAAGCAAAATGAATGAGTGCATCAACTGTGTACTTAAATTAGACTTTTGCTTTTGGAATTCCCAATGTGAACACACTACTTACCTTATTTATACTACAAAATGGTGTAGAATAGTGCATAAGTATGCAATTTGGGACGCACCTTTAGTATACTGTATCCGTTATATTCTGTTTACTCTATATTGCAGAGGTTCTCAGCTCTGGCCCTCAAGATCCATTTTCATGCGGAGTTTAGCTCCAAACCTGATAAAACACACCTGACCAAGATAATCAAGATCTTCAGGAATACTACAGCTGCATCCGAAAGCTCTAAAATGCTGCCTTTTTGGAGGCAGCATTTCAAGGCATGTCCGAATCTAATATTTACTTTACTTCCTATCTCCTGAGATACCTTCATCAGGTCAGTTTTTGAAGGCAGCATACATGTATCCTTCGCTGCCTTCAATGTCCCATAATTCTATGCGTGTGCGACGTGAGCAGGAATGTAATTGGTCAAGCCTGGTCGAGTTCGAAAAAAGAAAGTGGCTGGAGCACAGTTTTAGTGTAAATAAAGTTATATTTTCCCTTTTTACACCTTTTGATTGCATTTCTAGCAAGAAATTAGTACTGTAGTTTTCAAATATTCAATTAGTTATCACATAGGCGCTCTCTGTTTATATTTCAAACTGAATTCCGTTACGCTGCCTATGAAGGCTGTCCAAATGCGTTTCCCGGTGGTGCCTTCATTGCACAAACGCTTCCTCCGAAGTAGGCAACAAGTCAGCTGTCTAAGCTTTCGGACGCAGCCTACAAAGTTGCAGGCAGGTGAGAGTTTTATCAGGGTTGGAGCTAAACTCTACAGGAAAGTCGATCTTGAGGGCCAGAGTTGAGAACCTGTGGTATAATGCATATTCAGCTATTCATATATTCATAATTCATTTAGTGCTGTCAAACGATTAATTGCGATTAATCGCATCCAAAATAAAAGTTTTTGTTTACATAATATGTGTATGTGTACTGTGTATATATGTATTATGTATATAATAATAGACAAACATGCATGTATAGTTTTTTATATTTACATGTATATAGTTATATTCCTATATTTTATATTATATATAAATATATTTATATATAATATAAATATATATATTTATATTTTATTTATATATAATATATGTAATATATAAACATAACATATTTTTCTTAAATATATACATGCATGTGTTTGTATTTATATACACATAATAAATATATACAGTACACTCATATATGTTATGTTAAAAAAAACTTATTTTGGATGCGAACAGCAACTTTTATTTTTGGATGAAATATTTGACAGCACTATATAATATATGATCGTATGTACTTGTTAAATATTAAGTAGTAAACTTTTGTTTGGGAAGTCCTTGCTTCCCATTATGGATGGACTGATATTTATTCTATTATTTCTGTGTCTGTTTTACAGGTTAAGAAACTGGAGGTACTAGGCTATAAGCCAATTTTGTTCATTTCAAAAGAGCAAAAGCAGGGTTTTTTAGCCGAAGTCATTACTTCAATGGGTCCCTGTGCTGAGGGGCCACTTCAGAACATCTTTAACAAAATGACTAGCCTCTACGAATATTTTATTAAAAGTAAGTATTTTATTTAATAAAAAAAAATAAAAAAAATCTGTTTATTTTTCTCTTGTTCTGTAAAGACTTGAAATATTATTACCCCTTATATCTCTAGCAACTCTAAAGCTTCAACTTTCATTCAAATTAATTTACATGTACATGTATTTTATATATAATGTTTTAGCGCTTTTTTAATTGAATGATTGTGTAAACGCCCAGTGTTACACTTAATGTGTATTTGTATATAAAATATAAGTTTAATGTATTTATTCTGTGTTGACGGCACGTTGTGCTGCACGTGATCTCCATAGTCTTTAATTTATGCGAAGAAGTTTCAAATTTTGAAAACATTTCTGTAAACATTTCTAGATTATCAAAGGCTTCAGATCCAAACTACTGCCGAAACTGACCCTGATGTTCTGTCTGCCAGGCCAGGACCTTTCTCCTCATTCCTCCTCTTCCTCCACTGAAACTGACCTGACTGTTCATCCTCCAACCAACCTTTCTCCTCATTCCTCCTCTTCCTCCACTGTTCATCCTCCATCTTCTTCTCCAAACTGACTTTCTCCACTGTTCATCCTCCATCTTCTTCCTCCAACCTCCTCCTCATCATTTCCTCTTTCTCCACTGTTCATCCTCATTCCTCCTCAAACTGTCATCTTTCTACACTGTTCTTTCTTTTCCAACCTCTCCTCCTCCAACCTCTTCCTCCACTGTTCATCCATCTCCATTTCTTAACACACTACATTCCAACTATTTCTTCTACACCTTCCTTCTGACCTTCCTGCCTTTGTCTAACATCAGCTTTCTTCCTCCTGTATCTCTTCCTGCACTCTTCTTCCTCCACCACCTTCTTTATGCACTCTTTCGCCTACCTCCTCTTTCTGCACGCTTACTTCTCCATCTTCTTTTTCCAGCATTCCTCCTTGTAGCTCCTCTTACATCACCCTTCTTCCTCATACCTCTTCCTCTTGCACTCTTCCTCCTTCACCACCTTTATCCACTCCTCCTACCCCATCTTTACCCACCCTTTCTCTTACCTGTCAGAGCATGCCTGCTACCTCCCCACTTTCTACTGTAACTACTGCTACCACATTTACCACCAACGATTCAGGTGATTATTTTTAACTTGTGGGAAATTGATAAAATCAATGCATTACTTTATTTATGGTCTAGATTTTGTTTTGATAATTTTGATCTAACTGTTTTATGTGTGTATGTGTGTATTTACAGGCAGTTCTTGCACAAAAAATCCCCGTACAAAAGGCAAACAAAGAAAATGGATGTATAAACAAGCAGGTATTGACAATTTTGATTTATAATAAGAGCTAACGACAAAAAAGACACATACTGTAGGCCTTGCTTGCATGCAGCATACAGATCTATGCAGAATGTGCATAAACTGAAATGAAGCCCTGAACTGGAGTGTTTATTTGCATATAAGCATCAGAATATGCATGTGCATATATTCATGGTTCATGGGTGCTACTGTACAGTATGCAGATCTATGAATGCTTGTTACCATACCAAATATTTACCTCCAATGTGTATAGATCTTTTTCAGTGAAGTTTTCTGAACAGTTTTTACACACAGTAGAGTTAGTTCAGGTAAATTTGATTTAGAATTATTTCAACTTCAGCCGTGTTTTTATTTTGTATTTGATAACCACACCAACAACTTAATATAAACCATACTTTACATGGTTTAATTTCAGTTCACTTTCAGGTGTTTGGGGTGCAGTCCATTGCAAAGACACCCAGTTCTTCTGGAACATCTATTTCTCAATATTTGCATTATTTCTATTTAAGAATTTTGTTCTCAACTCCTAATGTGTGAGTGTAAAAATGTCCTAATAATTATATTTTCTGTTGTAGAATGCCAAGTACACCCCAGTCTTAAAACCTTTCCATACAACAAGATTTTGAGGAGGAGGACATCAAATGACGTACGATTAAACTTAAACAGTATTTAGTTATATATATTATATATATATATATAGTATTTAGTTTATATTTGTCCAAAATAGTTTATTCCTTGACAAGATAAATATTCAAAATAAATTAAATGAGGCCTACACTGGTGGCCTAAAAAATGCATAGTAAAAACATATTTTCTATTAAATCAGGCAAAGTTTTATTTAATGTGTGTGTGTGTGTGTGCGCGGGTGTGCGTGTGTTTGTGTGTGTGTTTAAAACTAGCAATTAATGTTGCTTCTGTTTCTTAAAGGGTGTTGAAGAGGTCAAAGTTAAATGGAAGCCTTGCTCGGGATGGTATGTACAAGGCTGCAAACTGTGTAATATCACACAACAACAATGATTGGAATTAGAATCACTTTTATTGCCAGGTAGGGTTTACCTGTTTAATGGATTTGTTTTGGTGTACTGGTGCTTAACAATGACAGTAGCAAGCACACACAATACAACAAATACAACCCAATTTGCAAAAAAGTTAGGACACTTTGTAAAATGTAAATAAAAATAGAATGCAAAGATGTGCAAATCTTTTAAATTAAAAAAGTTACTCACAACAGATCATACAGTCACACCAAAAATTATTCAGACACCAGATCAGACACCAGATATATATATATAATAATTATATTTTGTTTACTAGAGGGTGCTGGACACTTTAGTTCATTTATTATATATAATATATATATTAATGTAAATGAGGATAGCATTTATGTAAATGAGGATAAATAAAGTAAAACTATGACATATTATACCCAAATTCTTCATAAAGTGGTAGGTATTCTAGCTGCTTATCAGTCTTGTCTTCCTAGTCATATTTATAGTTTCATGATGCACAAAATGTTTTCAATTGGTGAAATGTCTTGACTGTAGGCAGGACAGTTCAGCACCGAATTCTTCTGCTAAGGATCTGTATTGTCCCAAACTCTTTAGTCTGGAGGACTGTCGAGTCCACAGTTTCCAAAACAAATTTTGAATTTTGAATCGTCTGACCACAGAACAGTTTTCCTCTTTGCCTCAGTCCATTTTAAATACGCTTAGGTGTTTCTGAGCCAATGCAGTAATTTCCATTACAGATTTATGCCTGTTTTTAATGCATTTCCACCTGATAGCCCAAAATTCATAGGCATCCAACACCCTTGATTTTCACCCTTGTTCATAGAGATTTCTTTAGATACTCTGAATCTTTTGATGATACGTTCTGTAGATGAAAAAGATATTGAAAGTCTTCACAATTACATTACTCTGAAATTGTTCCACAATTTGTAGACACAACTTCTGCAAATCTTTACTTCTGAGAGACCCTGTCTCTATAAGATACTCTTTTTATACTCAGTCATGTTACTGACCTGTTGCCAGTGAACCTAATTAGTTGCAAAATGTTCCTTTCAGCTGTTTTTATACCCCATCGCAACTTTTTGTACATGTCCTCAGTTTAAACATTTGAAATTATTTATATATTCTGTTATGAATAACATATGGGTTTGTGACATTTTCAAATCATTACATTCTGAGTGTATTTACATTTTCAAAGTGTCACAACTTTTTTGGAAATTGGGTTGAAAGAAAATATAAAAATAAAAATTCATTATTTTACAACTGTATACAAATATCACCAAAATATACAAATATCAAGAAGAGAAGGGACATTCACTGTACATTGGTGCAGGACGTACGAAGAGGGGACCAGTGCAGAAGCACACATTATGGGGCTCTAAGGTTCATTTTAGAAGTACATATGAGACACAGTATGAGGCTGAAAGCTACATTTTACAATATAAATACACATACAAATAAGAGAAGCCTATTTTCACAGTAAGGATTATTTGTGTTGCACGCATTACAATAAACATTCTTATTGATTTCCATGTACTAAACAGGGTTCCCACAGGTCATGGAATTTCTGCAATATCATGAAATTTTAAAAGGTCATTAAAATTCAGCTGTTTAGTCAGTGAAAGTCAGGGAATTTTACATTTGGCTTAGAGTGGGAACCCTGATTACATTCATGATTAAATTTGTCTTCTCAGAAAGTTATTTTTTCATATCTTAACTAAGGGGAAAAAATTGTTCATTTGATTTTTAATACTTAACACTTAATATTGTAATACATGCTACCTGTTCTGTAAACTAGTACAGTATGTGATCAAACTAAATCTTGTTTGTTTCTTTTACTAATTTGCAGTGGGATGAAATGGGCGGACACCTGGGAGCCATACAATCACTTACTGTATTCGTAGAGTGTGCCATGTTTTTGGAGTTTCATTAAGGACCTATGGCACCTGTTGCCTATGCTTAAAGTTTTTTCATCAATGTATTGTTTATTAGTTTGTTATTTGTGTTATTCTTAAATCTACTTTTAGCACTGGTAACTGTTCATTTGCTTTTTTTCTGAAAATTGATTATATTACATAAAAAAAATTGATTACAAAGACTTTCAGATCCAGAAATAACTTTTCGTGTGAATAAATGATAAAACATTGGAACGCTTGGTGTTTTTTCTTGCATTTCATTAGAAAATTATTGACACTTTACAAGATTATTTTGTAAATGTTATATGTAAGATATAACGTAAGATATCCATGTTTTAGTACATTACAGCATTTTTATGCTTCTAAGTATGTACTGCAAAGTTTATTGAATGACATCCCTGTGTTAGTGCACACTAAACCCGAAATTGTGAATTCCATTTTGCTCAGACACTGACTAACCTAAATACCCAACAGATACTGTAATAATAATTTGTTACATTTATATAGCGCTTTATAGCACTCAAAGCGCTTTACTAAGGGGGCTATCTCCTCATCCACCACCAATGTGCAGCATCCACCTGGATGATGCGACGGCAGCCATAGTGCGCCAGAACGCCCACACACACACCACTTATTGGTGGAGAGGAGACAGAGTGATGAAGCCAATCAGTGTATGGGGATGATTAGGAGGCCATGATGGTCAGAGGCCAGTGGGCTAGTTTGGCCAGGATGCCGGGGTAACACCCCTACTCTTTATCGAAGGACATCCTGGATTTTTAATGACCACAGAGTCAGGACCTCGGTTTACGTCTCATCCGAAGGACAGCTTTTTTCCAGTATAGTGTCCCCTTCACTAACTGGGGCATTAGGACCCACACAGACCACAGGAGCACCCCTTGGTCTCACTAACACCTCTTCCAGCAGTAACCTAGTTTTCCCAGGAGTCTCCCATCCAGGTAACCTAAATACCTGCTTAGCTTCACAACCGGTCTTGGGCTGCATATGCTGCCGTATGTTGCACTGGGCATCCCAGACTAGTGCAGTGTTTCGGTGAGAGCATGGAGATACCTGGAACAGGCAGCCAGACAACTGCATGGCAAAAGACACACACATTTACATGCTCAATCACACCAACAAAAAATGTATTGTTTCATGTACACTTGATGTGTGGGCGAGGCACTTGAAAGTGTAAAGTCTATTTGTAGAGAGAATTTCTACCATAGGTTTCTTCTGGACAAATCTGAAAACCACTATTCTAAATAATGTTATGTTAATAAAAATGATACATTGTTATCATGGTATATTTTCTTATATGCATGATACATATGGTATAATTTTAATATATTCACAGATTAATCATTATGTATTACAATTTTGAATAACATCATATTTCACATTTTATACCTTCATACTAACATAATGGCTCTAACAGTCTTGAGGAAAAATCCAGTTCTTTGAAAGAGCATCCTATAATTTTAATGTAATCTGAAAAATGTTTGAGGAAAACAATCTTGTGAATAGAAAATGGGTAGCCTACATACCATGTACTGTACATGTGGACATTTTGAACATTAATGTCACAACAGCCCAATTAAATTATTAAAGGGGTAACTCAAGATCTTATCATAACCAAAGTAAAAGACTTTACTTTACAAACTGAGCACCCCTGATTATTTGAGCATAGACCTCTTGTGACTTCCTCCAGTCTCTGGGACCTTGATTTCCAAATGAAATGCAACATTTGCTTTCATCTGAAAAGAGGACTTTGGACCACTGAGCAACAGTCCAGTTCTTTTTCTCCACAGCCCAGGTAAGATGCTTCTGACGTTGTTTCTGGTCCAGGAGTGGCTTGACACGAGGAATGTGACATTTGTAGCCCATGTCTAGGATTCGTCTGTGCGTAGTGGCTCTTGATGCGCTGACTCCAGCCTCAGTCCACTCCTTGTGAAGCTCCCACAAATTTTTGAATGGATTTTGCCTGACAATTCTCTCAAGGCTGTGGTTATCCCTTTTGATGGTGCACCTTTTCCTACCACACTTTTTCCTTCCACTCAACTTTCTATGAATACACTTGGATACAGCACTCTGTTAACAGCCAGCCTTTTTAGCAATGAACTTTTGTGGCTTACCCTCCTTGTGGAGGGTGTCAATGTCTTCTGGACATCTGTCAAGTCAGCAGTCTTCCCCATGATTTTGTAGGCTGCTGACCGAGACTGAGAGACCATTTAAAGACTCAGGAAACCTTTGCAGGTGTTTTGAGGTAATTAGCTGATTAGGGTGTGACACCATGACTTTCCAATATTGAACTTTTTCACAATATTCTAATTTTCTGAGACTGATCTTTGGGTCTTCATTATCTGTAAGCCATCTGTAAGTCATCAAAATTTCAAGAAATAAAGGCTTGAAATATTTCACTCTATGTGTAATGAATCTATGTAGGCTAATATATGGGTTTCACTTTCTGAAATGAGTGACAATTGACATATTGAAAATTTGCGCACCTGCACACAAACTCTGACCCATGCGTACAAACTCTTTTTCCTATGAATGAATAAAGTAAAAACAATGTTTTTAAGCTCTGTTTTCATGTCGATATAAAGTACACATTTACATTAAATTAATGGAGATAAGCACTGAAATTACATAAGGTCATTATCACCTTATCTGCAAAAATGTAGTTTAATTTGAATTGCTTAAAATAACTGAAATACTATTTGGCCAGTGAAAGAATGAGATCAAATCTATTTATCTGATAACTATTTAAACAGTTTTTGTTTTTATCTTGATATATTTATTCTAATACATAAGTGTATTGGATTATTTTTAGCAATGAAAAAGAATGTATGGCACAAATAGCATTTAGAGTCCGTAGCCTACATCATATTTCCTTAATGTCTTTTACCTTTGACGATGTTAAACATAGTGTCACGTGGATGGGAATGTTCATGGAAGTTATATGCAGATGAGGTTATGCATAGTAAAACTAGGCGTAAGCTCCATATAAGGTGATTTCTGGGAGGAGTCAGGGTGATGCACGTACGCACAATCTTCCCCTAACTGGGATTTACAAAGGGATTTTTGCGCTGGTTCTGGCGTACGCATGCTTTTATAAATCTGAAAACGTTTGTGCATACGTAAAATCTAGCTTTTGAGCGTACACTTTTAGGATGAAATCTACGGAGTTTTATAAATGAGGCCCCTGGCCACGACAAGATTTTTTTGAAGGGACCCTGATAATTGTATGTACAGTAATCATTTTGATTAATGGAATTTAAAGTTTTCGTATACTATGTTACAAGTAACCCTGCTGTGTGTTTTTTAATTCTAGCTAACAGTTAATAGTTGTTGACGATACAAAATGGTTATGTTTTAGGTAACAAGACAGTGATTAAAATCACATAAGAAAAAAAATATATATATTTAGAAATTTACTTTCATGCCTACAAAACACTCTTTGTTCAGTATCCAAATGAATACACAAACTTTTCACAACTGCACAGGAGATCATCTTCCGACAATGAGAAAAAGACCAAAAGGGTGTGATTAGCCTGATGTGTGAAAGTTGAGGGCAGGTCTCTCTTCAGGCCTTTCCTGATTATATTTGTATCACATGAGAAACAAGAACAAAACATACTTTATATTTTCATACTTTACTGACTTGCCATATGCAATGAATACATGTACAGTAATAAGAGCACTTCATCATCATGTTGTGCTGTAAATGTGTACAAATGTCATATTATATACAGGGGATACACAAAGCAGCAGAAAGACATTTCTTGGGGAAAAAAGGCACAAACACATTACATGGTTACATACATAGAATATTACTTCTGCAAAAAACTTTGTTTTTATGTGCATCAGTGTGTGAAGTCTGCATATATACGTGAAAGATCACAGCTTCAAAGGGCTATTTATATTGTTTTGGTTGAATATCTTAACATATTAGGTCAACATAAACCACCAACACTTAATTCTTTTAAGTCTATCCTTATTTTGTTACATCACAATATTAACAAATTAATATACTATACTAATTACACAATTAAAAACACTAATATTACAGTACATATTACATAGTAACTTGATCTTGGGTCTAAGGTGACATTGTGACATTAGAAAGGAAAGACTGGTTCACAATCAAACTCATAGTTTTGTCTTAAAGGTATATAATACACTAGTCAACATTTGAAGTGGATCAAAGAAATTCAGCAAAGTTGTCCTAAGACAAGAAAGGGTGTTTTTATGAAACTTTTATGAAAGGTTCTGATCCACTTCAAATGTTGACTAGTGTATATATGTTTATGAAAGGTTTAGAAATCCTGTAGATTCAGAAGCCTGCTACCTTTTGGTAGGTCCTCTTTGTTTGTTTGAGTCTCATATAGTACCTTACATATAGTAAATTTTACTCATCATCTGAGCTGCTGTTGCTTTCTGAGAGCTCCTCTTGTACTTCCTCTTCCTGTTCAAGCTCAGATTCTTCTGACACCATATCTTTACTGAAAATTTTCATATATCCTGCCCTTACTAGCTGCATTAAATGTTTCAGTTCATGCTGTTTCTTTCGAACAATGCACAGGAGCCCCTTGCACGCAGTTTCGGAGAGGGTAGAAAAACCAGCTGGGAAATATAGAAGGATATATAAACAAAAAAATACAATGTTATAGAGCATTTAGCAAGACATAAACAACACTGGTCTAGAAGCACTTCCTGTTAAGTTTTACTGTACAACATTACACAATTGTTAGCAAATGTTAAGGGATAATGTAGCCAGCCAGTTGTTAATCGCAGAATAAATCCAGACAGGGTGATCAGGACAGGTCTTGGATTACCCTTAAGGGATTTATTTGTGATAACAACCCGGCTGGCTGTACATTATCCCACTTATTACGTGGTTAGTTGGTATATGTGTAAATATATAGGCACAACATTTTGATATCTTTTATTAGCTCATTTTTAAGAAATGCAAACCTTCTGCAAGGGAAACCCGTTTCCTAGCGTCTGTAAGCCAAGATGCATTAAACAAGTTCAAAGTCCAAACAAGACGAACATTCGATTTAATCACTTGTAAATAAAATCTCATAAATGTTATTAAATATGCATATTTTACTATACTATATTTATATATTAATTAGTAGGTATTAAACTGTGCCTGTTAAGATGACTCACAGTCCTCGGATGAGGCCGTGTTATTAGTTTCAGGCGGTTGTTATCTCGGAAATGAAATACCATGGAATGTTGCAACTGGCCAATCAGAATCAAGCATTCTAGAGTGCTGAATAATACAAAATTATAACCAACTAAACATTCAGATCTGAACTAAAATGTTAAAGAAGCACCAAAGACTTAATTGTATATGTGAAATTGAAAACAACAAGAACTGAAAAACTGAAACAGGAAGTGTGTTGTTTGTGTGCAAATTGGTCAAAATATTATAAATGAAGACTTTCTTACATTTAGAACTTATTTCATTAATCAGTGCTTCAAGCTTGGACGTCTTATGTGTCAGGACCATCCAGTGCTGTTGCATCTCCTTACAAATAAGACTTTTCTCTTCCTGAAGGCGTCTCATTGCCATCACTCTGTCAAACACCTTCCTCTTGGTAAGAAAAGGAACAGATTCTGAAATGCATGACATATTATGTATAAAGTTAACAAAATAGGTAATATATTCAGTACTACTTCATGTTCATAAAAACAGGGACATAGAGAGAGATCTCTTGTAGCATACCAGTATTGCTGGGGATTTGCCAAGGCCAAGCAACAGTCTCGGCTACAAAGAAGTCTTCAACTGAACCAAGCTGCTGGGAAGAATCTGCTATGCTATTGTAGTCATCCACAGCAGCAGCCAGTTTCTTCTTTTCCTCATTCCTTCTATGACGCAAAGAATGGCGCCGCTTGTTGCTGTCTAAATGGAATTCATTTTATAGAATTAAATTATCACAGTTCCTTTCTTTTCTCTCATAGCTACAAAAATAAATGTAACAGTGTTTCCCACAGGATTTTGTGAAACAATGGCACTGAATGATGTCACATCCGCATATTTATGATGTCATCACATCATACTCTCTGAACTGTTGCATGCAGTACTGTTTTTTAATACAACTGAATACCGAATAAGGCTGTTCTCATTTACACATTTTCTGTTTCTGTTGTCAGACATAAAAGAAAACAGTACTTTAATGCTGCTGTACGGTGAACTGCATGTGCTGCTTCTCGCTCACCAAGTAGACGCCAAGAGAGCTTACCTATTCCAGGAAAAGGAAGACCTCATGCTTGAGGGGCAGTATTTACAGAAAAAATATTTTATACGGAAAAAAGTTTTATCCAAAATGGTATGCACTTTCTCTGAAGAAAAAAATCAGTAAACACTGCACCTGAGTCTGAGACATGGGGGTTTGGGTGACTGGGATTGACAGATACATGCTTTGCCGCCTTTTAAACAACTCAAAACAATGTTTGAGATCTTTATGTTGTTATGAGAAGTGTAAAAAGACTTGGTTCATTTTAAAACTATGGCGAAACAAATTACACTGTTACCATAGTCTAAGTAATGAATGGGAAACACTGTAATAGTTTAAAAATAACAAATTCCCAATGATTTGGTTTTACCTGTTTGACTGTACAGACGTTGTGTTCGCCTTTTGATGCTCACCGTCAGCCCCTCTATTTCCTCTTGTAACCTTCTCAGATCAGCACTTTCATAATGGTCACTTTCTACACAAGACAATGCACAAAATAAACACTATATGTTACCTGCCAATGATTAAAATTATAATAAAAAGTCAAAATATCACCTTCGGCCCATTGCTGTACATCTGAAACCCATTGATCAACCACACAATCATCATGCAGTCCAAGCTCTGTCGTCAGTGCCTCAAAGATGCACTGCTGCTCATGCAAAGCTTTCTGGGTCTACAAGAAACAAAACAAAGTAATTACAAAAGCAGCATTTAACCCTTCATGCATGGTGTCCACATATGTGGACAGTTAATTTAACTGCATTTAAAGTTCATTTATCATGGTAATTTTTTCCAAACCACTTGAAGGCAGTGTCAGTAGATTGACAGCAATATTGTAACAGTGGCTACTATCTTGATTTCCAAATATTCATTGCTTGATGACATCATTAATCCAAGATGGCTGACAGTGATAGCCATGTGCTAAATGGCATATCTGTGAAAAACTTTTATAAAAGGTGGTCAATTAAGGTAAAAAAAATATATTAGTATGTACAGTTAAGTGTGATGAATATGTTATTATTTTATAAACTAAAATTTAGAGTAAAATTTAGTTTTTATTCACCAAAAACTAACTGTCCACGTATGTGGACGTCATGCAACAGTGGAGTCATACTGCATAAAGTCTGATTTCTGTAACCTGCTAGTATATCTATTTGTTTTTTTCAAAGATGTTATGAATTTTCTTATTGTAATAAAACAGACATTTAACAAATATATCAACATAAATAACCATTTGCAATTACATATTACAGCATTAAATGGCAACTTTACACATACATATGGAAACAAATTTGTATTTTGCCTTCCAAACAGGGGACAGCATAGGTCAAAGAGTCAGTACAGAATAATAGAGAATATCCCAGAAGACAGTGGAAGTGACAGTGACAGCAGTGATGGGCATGTGCCAGCAAAGATCATGTTTTCCATGATTTGCCCATACTGCTGATAGGTTTCCGCATATGCAACTACTGTTATTGTTCCTAGAATATGTGTTTTATTGTTATTATATTGTAATATTATTGTTTTTAATAACTGAGCTGATATAAATAGCATAACATGCCATTAAAAAAACACAATATTCCATATTGTCAGCTGTGGCTTTATGTCCCATTTTACTCATTTGTTGCATGTCCACATACGTAGACAGTTAAATAATAACTAAATTTTGTAAAAATGAAAATGGATTTCAATTTTAGCACCCAATTTTAGCATAGTAATAAAAATAATCATAAAAAATCTAGATAACGTTTTTCATAATTCATGCATGAAAGGGTTAATATAGATATGAATCAGGAATCTGTCAAACCTAGAAATCCCTACTCCAACATTACAATGAGAAGAAAGTTATACCTTTACATATCTATCAACTAAAGCCTGTCCCAATTTAAGAAGCTTCCTCTTATTCCAGGACATGGCCTGCATTGTAATCATGTCCCCACGGCCTGTAAAAAAATATTTTGTACACACACGCACAGTAAAAATATATTATGTCAGTATGTGTATAAATATAACTTTATCATGATGTGTATAAGTATACATTAATCATACCTGCATTCAACATACCTGATTTCGACATATATTTGCTGGTAATTGCAATCCTAGATAGGAAACTGTTAACTTGCTCCACTTCTTCACCAATAGTTGAACCAGCTCCTTCTTGATAGGCACCACCATACTTGACCTGAGTTTTAAAATGCAACAAAAATAACTTAGAGGTTGTGTATTTCTTCTTAATTTTACATACTTGGATGCATGGTTATGTACCTCACATTTCCAAGAATGTGCTTTGGCATGCATTACAGAAAGAAAAGGACGCATGTCCAGTAAAGACTGTAGCTCAGGACAGTTCTTAGATACTCTCTGTAAATATGGGAAGTATTTGCAAGCCACATCTGAGCAGAAGAATTGGATGGTCCCTTGTGACTTTTCGGCAAGTTTTTTTTGAAGAAAAAGGGGATATGCAAAAATTTCCCAGAGAAACATATTTAAGGCCGTAAGGAGAATCCCATGGCGACAGACAGCAATTTCTAACCCCTCCTCATCAAGTTTGCTGCTTGATTTTTTGGATGATTCTTTCGCTGCTGCCCATTGTGATGCTCCACACAGTCCTCTCCCTGAAACCTACACCACATTCATATTTTTTTAAAACAAGAGAAAAAAGACATCATGGCCACCACTAAAGAGTATTTCATAGACAAAAACACAAGATATTTCTGAATGACTAAATTCGCATTAACATTTTCCTTCTAACGTAATTTTAATGCTTATTAGTACAGATACTGGACTTTTTTTTGAGCAATAACTGAGAAATGTATACTTTTTTAAATAAAAGATGTAAGCAACAAAATACAGTAAAATCTATGAACATGAGTAATAATACTTACGTGATTATTGTTTTTGCGAATGAAGTCCACAAAGTCTGACACCTCCACATCATTCTGTATGAAAAGTTGGTCAAATAATCCACTTTTGTCTGTGCTATTGAGAAAAAATTCAAAGCTTATATTTATTTAGTTTCATTCAACAGGAAAGATCAATTTAATAAAAAAACAGAAAAGTACCTTGATGTGTTTTTAAAACGATAGTGTTTGCGGTTTCCATCAACAGAAACAGCAACCATGTCTGGAGTGCATGCTGGACAGGTGAAAAACTCCTCCTGGCACATCTTTTCCACTTCATATCTTGCTGCAACCCATTCATTGAAACTGCAGCTGAATACATTGGCTGATATTTTTCCACTCTAAAATATGTAAAAAGCAGCACTGGTAATACTGTTTTTCACAACAAATTTTCTGTACAGCTTGTCAGAATCTGTATTATTGAAAGCATTCATCTTAGACATAACTAAAATTAGATAAACTGTTCACTGCATGTTTAATGGCTAGTATGAAGTTCACTGTTATTCATATAAAGTTAGCATAATGTAAAGAAAAGCTGTATTTATTTATTGAGAAAATACATTTTTGAATAGCTAAGTTAATTATTTATTGAGAAAAGACATTTTTGAATAGATAAGTTGGGACTCATACATTGTGTATTGTTTACATTATATATCTTAGTAATTAAATCTACATAGGCAAAGGTTTCTCCTACAGTCAGAAAAAAAGTAGTTATTATATTTGACAATGATTAATAATAAAACAAACAAAGCAAACCAAATACTTACTCGACCAAAGAGAATTGTTTTCTCATCAAGCATTTTAACAAACGCTTGAAAAGATATCCCCGGTGACGCCATTTTCATCTCACGAAATGAGACAAGCACATCTGTATTAAATAGTGTACTTGCAGGAATGTTGCCAGGCCAGTAGAGACTCCTCTGTAATTCTGTCAGGGATGGCTCACGTGAATATCCACACACAGCACAGGACAAGTGAGGCATGCTAAGGTTGTAACGACCTAAAGAAGGAAAACAAACTATAAGAGATTAAAATGTTTAAAAAAATGTAATACACATTTGCAAAATTATGTAAAAAGTTTCCTTTCCATTCATAGTAATGAGGGTCATGGGCCTCCCTGAAGAAACAAAGACTGCCCCGTCACTGCAATCACAAATATGGGCTGGTATTTCTACAGGCAGCAATCGAACTGTGCAAAAAAAGTTCACTTTAAATACATCTACACACAAACATTATAATGTATACTGTATTATATATACAGAATAATACCAAGAACATAATAACATTATTTTACCGAGTTGTTTAACAGAAATTTGACCAGCTGCTTGCATGAATCCTGTGCAAGGAGGTAAGGGCTGTAAAAAGCCTGAGACCAGGGAATCCCTATTATGGAGCACAAAGTAACTGCCATGCCTTTGCTCATCACAGGCTCCACAAAGAAAAGGGTAGGGAAGGCAGTCCCTACAGCACACAACAGCTGCATTTGACCTGCACTGTTGGCAGATTGAGGAACTTGCATCCTCTCCTTTCAAAATGTTCTCCACAAGACAAGATCTAGCTTCTTTCCATTTTTCTTCCCTCATTGCAGATCTAATGGCCCAGTCATTGGATGCAGACCGAGGGAGACGATCTTGAATGGGCATAACATTAGCATCACCTTCCTGAGTGTCCAACAGCCTCTTTAGCTCTTCAAAAATATCATCTAAATAAAATTAGAAAAGTATATATATATATATATATATATAAAAACATAATTTGAATGCCAATCATAATGTATAATTCTGATTCTGCACATACCAACTGTTTCAGAGGCTTCTGTATGGCCAACATTCAAGTCTTTTTCTGTAACAAGTGGACCAGCTAAAACATTAAAGAGAAAGAGATTGTGAGTAATAGAGCACCCAAAGCGACATGAAAACATACACCATCATTTAGATTTAGAAACATTACCAGAGATTTTGTTGTGGTCACCTCTTATTCCTATTTACAAAATGAAAGAACACACGTTTACATACTTTTCAATATCACAATACTACATAACTAACCATTAGAATAAATTTAAAGAAAATGTTCGAGTAATGCATACATTTTTAAAGCATGGATTATGCATCCAAATATATTTGGGTTGCTGTATATGGAAAATTTGATGTTCTATTCTCATCTGCATATACAGTACTTTATACTTACTTTTTACAGTTGCCCTTTTGGATCTGTGTAAATAATTTCCCCTTGGCCGTCTCTTTTTCTCCACTCAACAGTTGGGGTTGAAGGTAGAGGCAGCACATTGCTTTTAACCAGTGTTTCCTAGAAGCATGACACATTTAAGTTAAATAAATAACACTTAATTTCATGTTGCTAAGAGCACACTTTTGACCAAGAAGTAAAAGTTATGGTGAAATTAATATTAATTGTGACTTTAAAAAGCAAAAGGTTAATATTAAGAAAATATTATGATATTTGCCTTAAAACATTATTTAATACATACACATTTTAATGATTGTAAAAGTATTTAACTTTACCTCTCGAGCTCGTAAGCTTTCTAGAAGCTCATCAGCACTCCTCAGCTCTTCCTCAAACTCAAAGTCCATCATAAGTATACTGTACTGTACGCTGGGTTTAATATATCTAAAATAAAAATGGATGGATAGATGTAAAGATACAAGGTCCTAAGTATTTAACTTACAGTAACCTATTTGCTAACACTCGACTGGCCTGAACATCTATTAGCACTATTCACACTTAACTATTAGCACCTGCTGTTATAGGATATAGCGTTAATCTTTACAAATACAAAACAATCTAGAGTAAGCATGCACATTTTGCGCAATGGTAACTCTAAAAATAATTTAAATAATACAGAAGCTTAAATTCTTTACCTATCAAATAACTGTATCACAGCCTACCATAGCACGCACGCAACCACGTCACAACCCGCCAAGCATTTGAATATAAAAACTTTATTGGTAATACAAAACATTTGAAAATAAAATAAAAATATTTACAATTTATAAAAATATGTCGGTATACTCTTAGGTGCCAAAATAAGCTTTAAAGTGTTTAAGAAAGTTTTATATAATTTTATAGAGGTCGACCGATATTGAATTTTACCGATACCGATAGCTAGATTTGACCATACTTGCCGAAAACCGATTAATTAACCGATAGTTTTTAAAATGGATACTGGATAAAAAATAAAGACATAACTGAATCATGAAAATGTGCTCTATTAAATAAATATGATTATATTAAGAAATATTGAGGTAAATTAAAGACATGCATTCAAATTGAAACAAAAGTAACATCCAAAATGAATAAAAAAGGCACTCCAAATAACAACTAATTTTAACTTGTGAAACAGGAGAAACGTAACTAGTCCTGTTAAAGAACTGCAAGAGATTCAAGTGTAACATGGTCCATTTCTAGTTCTAGTTCTATTTTAATATTCACAGTTAAGAAGCCTCAAATTATAATGGCGAAAGCAGAGCTGGTGTGCATGGTGTCCAGTGAGTCGGCTCCTCCTGGCTTCATAAAGCATGCCCACTTCACTGAACACCCTTTCACTAGGCACAGTGGATGGTGGAGGCACAGGAATTTATTTGCTAGATGTGCAAGTGTTTTAAATCTTGTTAATTTTTCTGCCACCACTGCAGAGGCATGTCACTTCTTTCAATGACAGGCTCTGACAAATAGCACTCAAGCTCAGTCTCAAAGCTGTACATCCAGTGAGACACAGCTGTGGCACCAAGGACCCTGGCATCCAGAGTGTTCACTAAAGTGGGCTGATGGATTTTCTGCTTCTTAGTCTCTGGATCCAAACCCTCATCCTGCTCAGGTCCTTCTAGTAGAGGGCATGGACCATCTTCTCTGAGCATGGCAAGCTCTTCAGCTTCCTCTTTTAGCTATTTTTTCCTTTCTCAAGTGTTTCTTCAGACGCACAGGCATGGGCCTTGTATCTGGGATCAAGGAGTGTTGCTAGGACAATAATTTTTGTCTCCTTGCCTCTATGTAAATGTTAATTAAGTATTATTAATTATTACTAAAATGAATTTATCCCACAGAGGACACTGTTCTAATGAGGGGAATAAACTGAACTATTATTGTAATCAACTGTCATCCATTTATTCATTTTAATAATCTTTATTCATCTGATCTTACATATGACCTGAGAAAATCGTGTCTATTATTTTGGTTTGTGAGATCGAGATCGAGCTGCCCACACAAACATTTAGGAGGACAGAAACTTTGTCTACGCTGCTCAGCGACTTTCATTAATAAAATAGCTTTTAGATACTGGATTGCTACATTATAAAGAGGGGGTAAAATTACTGTTTAAATAACTAAACTCAAATATTCATTGTTTGTAGTGACGCGCATATGCAGGTGGGCTAATTCACACACGCAACGGTCACATCTCTCTCTCTTTCCCTCTGTGTGTGTGTGTGTCTCTCTCTCTCTCTCACAAACTCTCTCTCTCTCTCTCGCACTATTTCATCTCTGTCTGAACCGGGCAGAATGCTAGAGCTAACGAACTTTGTGTCAGGTGGTCCTTGCCTTCACGTCGTGCATTAAAATCGTGTATTTCACAACCGAAATACATTTTCAATGACGTTCCGTGCAACAGAAACACTCGGTTTAGCGGAGCTTTTACGATTAACCCACAGCCAAAACGCGCGGTTAATAGTAAAACTGGTTAATCGCTGCATACCTAATATTCACAGGCTTTACATTTGCAACTTCGCTGGCTACCGAATGCGACCAGCTGGGGTTAATGACGTTAAACTGCTAATGTTAGCGTCCTCTCAGCCTTGTCGGCAAACATACCGCTGTTCTTTCTCCAATGCAGCATCTAGTCAACAAATTAATTACTTTATATTGACATAAAAATGTACTGGATTGTACTGTATTCATACCTTTCGCTGTCTGTGTTTTAAAGGTTTGCTCTGTCATGCTTTGCGCTCTCTGCTCCGCGTGGGATCTCGAATCTTCACGTGCAGCGCGCAGTGTCACGTGTCAAAATAAATGCACGTGTTTTTAGTGATTTTCGCCTCTAGAGGCTGCTCTCGCAGTAGATATGTTGGCTCTCGCGCTGTATAATGATAACGGACCATTCACAGCCGTTCCGGCAGCGGATGTAATCTGGAAAAACTATCGGAGTGGATTTTTGCCGATAACCGATAGTTCCGGGAATCAACTATCGGTGCCGATTAATCGGCAAAACCGATACATCGGTCGACCTCTATAATTTTACCTCGTAGAAAACGTCCTAGTGATTTTGTAAAGGAGTTTGTTGTGTTTTCTGATCGGCCAACAGGTTAATATTTAATAGCGTGGAGCTATTTAATTAATTTGTTAATGTCCATGGGATCAAATGTAAAAAATATTGCGCAGATTACTGTCTACAAAACACACATACATTTAACATTGATACAAAAAAGAGAAATATTATTAAATATAAATTTAATAATAATATTAAATATAAATTTGTGTTTTAATATTTTAATTCTCTTTTTAACTAGAAACAGGTCAGGGGCATTGAAATAAAGAAATATCACACCAAATTATATACACTACACAGTGTGAATAGAAGCTGAATAAACCATTTTAAAGCTTTTGATGCGCTTTAGAAGGGTCATCCATGTATACTATTTCACGTTTTTAGAGAAAATATTAGGCTAAAAATTAAAAAAAAAAAAAAAAAAAAAACGATTCTCACCAAATTGAGATGACGCATCAGACGCATGCTCATATTGTAAGCGTCTGGACCTGACGCATAAAGCAAGCATTTGAAAGCAATGGAGTTCCTATTTTGTCATATACTGACGCCTAGTGGCACTTTTGGCGTCTTCATAGTGACGCCAAAGGCGTTTGACCATGCTTCAGTTTTTGACGCCTTGGGAGTGAGAATGGGTTGAAATATGCTGATCGGGTCAGTCGCACCAGTGGCGCCTGCAGGTGTACGGCTGTATGCATGGAGCGTACCATGAGCGTCAGACCCAAGATTTGCCTCGCAAACGTTTCAGCAGTTAGTTGCTCTATGTGTCCCGTATCTCTGTCGACTGAACAGCCATGCCATTACTTATGAATTGATCAGTCTTTTGCACGCCAAAGTCAATTTCTACATATGAATATCACGCCAAATAAAAACAGAAATTCGTGCTAAACGCACCTTTATCATATACGATCGGGTTAGCCTAAAATAATTAATTAGGCTAGCGATTTTACAAATGGAAATACAAAGAATTCACGACAATATTTTACATTCAAGCTAGGCTACCTGTAAAATTTATCGTGAAAAGTTATTTAAAAGCACCTGGAATGCAATAAAGTAATCTTTTAAAGCATTTGCTGCATAGATTAAAAAAAAATATAGGCTAAATAATTCACAGCAGACAAAATTGTGTTGCAGCAAATCTTTTAAATTTTAAGGTAGTCAGAACCATAGACATATATAGGTAGACGCCCCATGACGTGCTGGAACGTAACCAGCGTCGCCGCCATATTGAGTGGGTCTCATCACTCTACGCTAGCACCAGAGTCAATCGGAGTTAACGGAGAGCGAGCAACTATGTCCGTATTTTTGCAGCTTACGATTGCAATAACCGGCGCAGTATTGATACCAGATCACGTGGGATTACTTTTCACAAGTAAGATTGAACAATAATGTTGGTTATTTTACCATTTATAACATTATGTCATCGTAACTAACGTTACTTACGTGTGACGTTATTACAGCAGGAACTGGTACTCTCTCTCATTGTCTCTTGCTGTTTTTTTTATTCTTCACATTTTGAAGGTTTTCCAGTGATACAGGCTTGAGGAAGCAATGGGAAGTTGCTATAAGACGGGAGGGTTTTGTTGTGTCTGAGTCGTCAAAGCTCTGTAGTGAGCACTTCAAGCCTGATGATTTTGACAGGACGGGTCAGATTTTAGTCTTCAACTTCCCATGTCATCTCCAAGAGTAGGTGTATTTTTACTCTACATGCTAACAGAGATGTCTATGATTCATATGTAAAACAAAAGTTAATATCACACTTTGCTAAACATGTTTTTACCGTTCTTTCTGCATGTTTAGGAATTAGTGATGTATTGTGTATTGCAATACACTGTGGGATACCGAAACCTTTTCAAGTGTTTTTAATTAAGTTGTTTTTAATTATTATGTTTCTTATATTTTAGCCTGTTGTGACTAGGAACACAAAAACTTCAAGGAAAACCTGAAGAGAGCCTACCAGTGGACCTTTCTCAGCATATATGATGTGAGTATTTGTAGGTTATTTGATATGTCCCATACAGCTGTGAGCATCATGGCTCTGGTCATATCAAAATCTCTCCCTTGCTTTCTGCAACTCTTTTCAGACATACTCACATATACACTTTTTATATGTTGTAAATAAATAAATAAATACACACGTGAATACATACACACCCTCTTTCACACCCTCTTCCACACACACACACACACACTCACTCACACTCTCTCTCTCTCTCGACACTCTCACACTCTCACACACACACACACACACACACCCTTTCTCTCTTTCCCATACTCATGTGCTGGCAGTGATATTACGGGTAAGAAATTAAGAGATGTGTGCCTGCACATATGCAGTGCTATGCACCAAAACAACTGTGAGTCCTGTATGAAATAAACATCACTGAAAATATTTTCATCCTTCTTAGGACACTCTAGGACCATTGCCCATATGCATTGCCCAATTCTCCTCGTCTAAAGGCCAGACTCAGTGAAGCTTTGGCTAGAGTGGAGAGTCTAGAGCGGGAGAAGCAAAATGCAAAGGAGACGGAGAGCAAAGAAAACCGTAAAGAGTCTTCTGGAAGATCTGAAGGAAAATAACCCTGTGTGTGTGTGTGTGTGTGTGTGTGTGTGTGTGTGTGTGTGTGTGTGTGTGTGTGTGTGTGTGTGTGTGTGTGTGTGTGTGTGTGTGTGTGTGTGTGTGTGTGTGTGTGTGTGTGTGTGTGTGTGTGTGTGTGTGTGTGTGTGTGAGTGAGATAAATAAATTCAAATAAACAAAATCAAACTTGTTTCTTTATTAAAATATACAATTATTTCATTATATATTTATCAATATGCTATAGCCTACCATATGTCTTTTTTAAAGAGCATAATACAAAGTATTTTAGCATGAAAGCACGTATTTTTCAATGGGTGACAGCGTCCTGTATCATAACTAAATCTCTGCCGTTTGTAACAAAACAAACCGTGTGAAAATGGAAAAATTGTGTGGGGAGTTATGATTATTGTAGTTGGGGATACACCTTCCTCAGTAGAAATAAATGCAGGGGGGCGCATTGGGGACCATCCAAGATGGCGCCGCGCAGTGTCAGCTCCAATAGGCAGCTTCATATGTCTATGGTCAGAACCACTAGCGTAGCAGAAATGTTAACGTGGGTGGGCTACATACAACTGGGTGGCCAAGTGTGTAGCATATGAAAAACTGCATGTCAGTGAATGCCAACCACACAATACAGCACTAAGGTTCATTACACAGTACTTACATCATGCATTAACATTAGTAATTTAGTTATATTAATGTTCATTTCAAAAATTTAGGACATTATTAAAATTCAAAGTTGTATCTGTTAACATTTGCATGAGCTGGTTAACAAAGATGATTAAACAACAACGGTAACTTCCTTCTAATAAATCCTGGGTGTTGCTAATGCATTTTCTAATATTGAAATTTATCAAGCTCCCGCATCCTGCATTCACATTATTATGAATTCTTGAAAATCTGTGTCAAATCTCTGTCGTTCGATACTTGTTCAGACAGCTGGAAGTTTTGGCTGTGTATTAAAAAGACACATTCAACACTGTGAATAGTTTTCTCACTGTTTCTTTCAGTCTATGAAGACGAAAAAACAAAACAATCTTAAGCATGGTGGCTTCGGGAAAGAAAATTTATTTAGAATATAATCATTTTATTATTTTCACCTCACCTGAGGCAGAGCTGCATTATCTGACAGGGCTGACGGACGCGACAGTTGAATCGAAAGGACGTCACTTGCGCAGGGCGCCATGCGCGCAGAAGCTTACTCAGAGTTTTCCGAAATCAAGTATTTTCACCCGCGCGCCCAAATGCTTATTTTATATTGGCAACAGATAAACTGTGCATAAATACAGTAGATATCGCCCTTTGACTGTAAGCAAAATAGAATATAATTTTTTTCAATATGTAATGCTGAAATGTTTTTAACACAATGTTTAACCACAATATTTACATCAGCATGTGTCAGTAGTAACACAATATGTGTACGAATTGTTTAACACATTTTTTGTGTAAATTTTTGAACACATCATTTTCTAAGAGTGTTCACAAATATGAAGCAGCAATAATAATCAGAAATGTTTCCTGAGCAGCAATTTATATTAGATTTATTTTGAAGGATTATGGACACTGAAGACTGGAATAATAATGCTAAAAAATTCAGCTTTGATCACAGATGCATTTAAAATTATATAAAAAATAGGCCTACATTAAAATAGAAAATAATTTCACAATATTGCTGTTTTTCTGTATTTTTGTTCAAATAAGTGCAGCCTTGGTGAGCATGAGACTTATTTAAAAAATATTACAAAATCTTACCCCAAACTTTTGTGTACATGTAGCCTACTATTTTTTTAATAGGAAATTGTGTAAGTAAATTTAAACTGTTGTTAAAAGTTCAAATGGATTCTGTTATGTTCTGTAATTGCTGTTAATAAATCTGTCAGAAAACAATATGCTAAAGTTTCACCTTTAGGAGTACAGCATTCTGGCAGCCTTTTAAAAAAATGAACCATGGTTTTATTTCAGTAACCACAGTTTACCACAGTATTTGTAGTAAACTGTAACCACAAATTTACCATTATGGCGCTTATAATTATAATACATTTTAGTACTTATTGTATGTAACACCATGTTTATTTTTCATGAGGTACCCTCAAAGGTGCACCTTTGTAACTTATCTATACCCTTAAAGCATGCATACTTGTATGGTACTAATATGCTCCCTTTTAGGGGTATAGGTGCACCTTTGAGGTTACTGCCCCAGTAAAGGGCTAAAATACAATTTTAGTATTTAATTTCTGACAGTGTAAACAAAAAAAGGCCTGTGAAATGTTTAAAAAAACATGGCTTTAAATGTTAATTATAATTACTGATTATATTCTTATAAATTATATATTTAATAATTTAAAAGATCATTTTAGTTTACAAGTATCGGTATCGGTATCGATATCGACGATACTGGGCTTGAAAATATCGGTATCGGATCGGAAATAAAATAAGAGGTATCGCCCATCCCTAAGCAAAGTGCGCCAACCCCCCAAGTCAGCATGGCGGCAGGAACCCCAAATATGGTCATGGCAAGTGAAATCACAAAATAATTGTTTGTAAATACACACATGCTACACATGCATACTTGCTTGAAATGCATTATGTAGAATTGGCTTAAACATGTTACAAAGCTGAAAAATAAACAGAAAATAAGTGCACGTTTGTCCAGGCAGCTTTTTTTCATCATATAATTAACATAAAAACTTGCTAATTATTCAACAAGAGCAATAGACAGAGTCACTCAACATTGTGCAACACTATTCGGATACCACATGCCAACTTACGCTGCTTGACTTTTTCGTAAAAAAGGAGTGAAGAGTTTTTTGCCGCTTTGAACTCATCGCGGCCTCTATGAATGTTGATACAGCGCGGGACCGCGCGTGCGAGCTAGGGCGTGTCTACGCGTAATCTACGCCCCTGGTCCCACCCACACAATGGTTCCGACGCCCATACGACATTATTATTAAAATACTATACTAAATACATACTATGTACAGTATATCATTATTTATTATTAATAACGTGTTTATTGTGTTTAGTATTTTAAAAAACACTGTTTTAATGCATTAAGCCACGTTAAGCGTTTTAAAATTTCCGAGCATCTGGAGATTTGCCTAGTGGGCAAACTGACTGAATGTATTTGAATATATTTGCCAATATCTCGCTTTAAACAATACTTCCAATATTTACCTTACTGTACTTACAGTAAGCCTACACAATAATTTTACATGAAAAATTGGATTTACAGAAATGTGTTATTTAAATAATTGTGTACTGTATCTCTATGAAGGGATATATAAACAACTCACTGTAAATCACTATAAAATTAATACAAGCTTTACAGTTTGACAATGTGTTATTTTTAAAGTATTTTGAATTAAAATACATCGGACATTTTAACCCAGTCGGTGGAATTGTCAGACGGTCCCTTAACAATCGAGCACAATATGCTTCAAAATTTTCTCCAGTTTAAATGTACTGCTACAATACACGTTTAAAAAATATAAAAAAATCATATGCCACAACTTTATATCGACATCTTTTTTTTTTAAACCGCCAAACTCAATAAACACATTATTACTAAATCATGCTATACTGTACATAGTTTGATCTTATAATGTGTTTATTGGGTTTGGTCTTTTAAAAACACTGTTTTAATGCATTAAGCCACGTTAAGAATTTTCAATTTTCAAATGTCCCGGCATTTGGAGATGCAGCCGGAAGTGCCGCTGCTTCCTTTTACACTGAAATGCCTTTTTTTACACTGAAATGCCTTCCGTTTGCACTGAAAAGTTCACGCACATCTACACATGAAATCACTTGCATACACGTATATACTCAGCTGAAGCATTTATGGGTGTGTATGCGTACAGCGAGTTTATATGTATGTGCGAGTGTTTATAGGTGTATATGCATGGAAGTTTATATGTATGTGCGAGTGTTTATAGGTGTATATGCATGGAAGTTTATATGTATGTGCGAGTGTTTATAGGTGTATATGCATGGAAGTTTATTTGTATGTGCGAGTGTTTATAGGTGTATATGCATGGAAGTTTATATGTATGTGCGAGTGTTTATAGGTGTATGTGCATGGAAGTTTATATGATGTGCGAGTTTATAGGTGTATTGCATGAAGTTTATGGTGTATGTTCGAGTGTTTATAGGTTGTATGATGAATATGTATGTGCGAGTGTTTATAGGTGTATATGCATGGAAGTTTTATATGTATGTGCGAGTGTTTATAGGTGTATGTGCATGGAAGTTTATATGTATGTGCGAGTGTTTATAGGTGTATATGCATGGAAGTTTATATGTATGTGCGAGTGTTTATAGGTGTATGCACGTGTTTTATGTATGTGTTGATAAGCGAAGTTTGATTTAAATCCTATGTGGCGCCTCATAGCGCCGTGTACATCGATGTTTCCACCTCCACACTGAGAAATTGCATGTAGCTTTTCAGTTGCGATTCAGTTTTGTTAATAAAGTCGCGGGGCTTCAGTTGTGCGCGCCTATGCTCCGCGTGCACGTGAGTGAGAGCGTGCTTTCCCTTGAATAAAAACAATTGCGTTGGGGAGGGGGACAAAAACGTGAAAATATTGTCATTTTATCCGGATGTTTGTTAGATTTATTCAATGTTTTTTATGTGTTGGTTCTTTTGCTGGTAGCCTGTAGTAAAATAATAATATAATAATACAATTTGAAAAAAAATATTTCTGTTCATGCGAGTATACGTGCCTAGAATGCTTCGCATTACTCGCGCTGGCGCTGTCTGTGACGTCACAGGACAGGTTCGAAATTAGAATGTTCAGAATCTGTATAATACTCATTCTGCTTGATCGCTTTTACAACTCAGTCTGCTGGTTTGTATTCTGCTCGACTGCAAGATTAGCTCTGCTGTACAAAATTTTTAACTCTGCTTGATTGCACTCTTAATTCAGTTGACCCAAGAGTTCAATATATAAAGTTGGCAAGTCTGTCTGCAAGACTTTGCCCATTTATCTAGACTCCAGAAGATTCAGCTGGTTCCCCAAAACAAAACCATGCTGATCACTGCCAGTCTGGTGATGTTATGGTGGTACTCCACCAGGGTGAAAAATAAATCACCAAATACAGTGAAAGAGGAGGACACCAAACAACTTCAGATCACCAGAAAGCCAACCAAGAGACAACTGGAGTGGCATTTCACAGAAGGTAAGCAAGTGCATTATTGTATCATCTGTACATCTGAGCAAACAAGTCATTCCTGGTGTTTAGTGCCTTTTGAGTATCACAAAATGTAGAAAATCAAAAGCTGTTTTGTGTGTGTGTGTGTGTGTGTGTGTGTGTGTGTGTGTGTGTGTGTGTGTGTGTGTGTGTGTGTGTGTGTGTGTGTGTGTGTGTGTGTGTGTGTGTGTGTGTGTGTGTGTGTGTGTGTGTGCTGATGTCCACGCTGTTAGGGACATAACACTTTAAAAAAACGTATGCTGATCTGGTGATAAATTTGTAATTTTTTACTTTTCAGATACAATTGTATAAGCAACGTTTTTGTTTACTTTTTATACTATTGATCCTCACAAAATAATTTGGGGGATTGACACTGAATTATTAGTTTTGGATTTTTGTTTTTCTAACAATGTGGACAAAAAATATGTTTCTACAGACTGTTTTTCTTCTTCATATTTTCCATAATAGAGTGGACATACTGAGGTTGGCAATATCAGATAAAATTAACAAAAATAGATTTCACAAACATTATCAAGTTCTTTTCCCTCCAAGGAAGCAATGTCAGCTTTATATTATTAACTCATTTAATTTTGCCAACTTTAGTTTGAAGGCACAGTAGTCAACATAACAGAGGACACAATAACTTGAGCGTAACATTAAAAACTGTTCATCTAATTTGTAAAAGTCTATACATAGAGAATTAATACATATAGAAGTATTAATTATACATGCATATAGCAATGTGCAATCAACTAAATTTGAACATTTTAATCACAGTAACCATTATTCTCATAACAATAAAGAAGATCCAATGCTATAACAGTTTTTGCCCTCTTCTTATTTTGACACAGGATCTGAAACTGCCACTACCTCTGAAGCTAACACTGTCTATGAGACAGACAGTGCGCCTGAGACCATCATCATCCCCGTGACGGACAGTGCACCTGAGACCATCATCATCCCCGAGACGGACAGTGCACCTGAGACGTACACTGTGCCAGAGACGGACAGTGCACCTGAAATGGACAGTGCATCTGAGACAGAAACTGTGTCTGAGATGAGATGAAACGGACACTGTGTCAGAGCAGATAGTGCCTGAAACTGTGCCTGACACTGCACCTGAGACAGACAGTCATCTGAGACAGAAAGTGCACCTGAGACAGACAGTGTGCCAGAGAGTGACAGTGCACCTGAGACAGACACTGTGCCTGAGCCGGACACTGTGCCAGAGACGGACACTGTGCCAGAGCAGGACAGTGTACCTGAGACAGACAGTGCACCTGAGACAGACACTGTGGCAGAGACGGATAGTGCACCTGAGACGGACAGTGCACCTGAGACCGTCATCATCCCCAAGACGAACAGTGCAAGTGAGACTGTGCCAGAGACGGACAGTGCGCCTGAGACGGACAGTGCACCTGAGACAGAGACTGAGTCAGACAGTGCCAGAGCGGAGAGTGCCTGAGATGAGACTGAGTCAGACAGTGCCAGAGACGGCAGTGCGCCTGAGACAGACAGTACCTGCACCTGCCAGAGACGGAGTGCACCTGAGAGACACTGTGCCAGAGAGAGACGGAGAGCACCTGCACCTGCCAGAGACGGAGATGACAGACAGTGCACCTGAGACGGACCTGCCAGAGACGGAGTGCACCAGACACTGTGCCAGAGACGGACAGTGCACCTGAGACGGACACTGTGCCAGAGACGGACAGTGCACCTGAGATGGACAGTGCACCTGAGATGGACACTGTGCCTGAGACGAATAGTGCACCTGAGACAAACACTGTGCCAGAGACGAACAATGCACCTGAGACCGTCATCATCCCCAAGACGTACAATGCATCTGAGATGGACACTGTGCAGAGACAGAGACTGAGCCAGACAGCAACTGAGACGGAACTGTGCCAGAGATGAGACTGAGATAGACAGTGCACCTGAGACTGTGCAGACATACACTAGACTGAGATGGACAGTGCCAGAGACTCTGTCCGGACAGCACCTGACGCACTGTGCTAGAGACGGACTGCACAAAAGACTGAGAGACAGTGCGTGAACAGCACTGTGCCAGATGGATGAGACTGAGACAGACACTGTGCAGTGCACCTGAGACGGACAGTGCACCTGAGATAGACCTGCCAGAGACGGAGAGGACATGAGTGCAGTGCCTGAGACTGTGTCAGAGAGACAGTGCACCTGAACGGACCTGCCAGAGACGGACAAGCACCTGAAACAGACACGAGTGGACAGTGCCTGAGAGAGACTGAAATGGACACTGACAGTGGACAGAGCACCTGAGACAGAGATGACAGACACTGGCAGAGACGGACAGTGCCAGAGACGGACTGAGAGTCATCATCCCCAAGACGAACAGTGCTGAGACTGTGCCAGAGATGGACATGCGTGAGCGACAGTCACCTGAGACAGACTGACCTGACAGACACTAGACGGAGAGTGCCTGAGAGAGACGTCAGACAGTGCCAGAGACGGCAGTGCGCCTGAACAGACAGACAGGCAACCTGCCAAGACAGACAGTGGACCGGGCACGGACTGAGAACAGAGGAGACTGAGGACACTGTGCCAGAGAGAGACTAAGACAGACAGTGCACCTGAGACGGACACTGTGCCAGAGAGTGCATGTGGACAGTGCAGAGACGGACTGACTGGACGGACACTGTGCCAGAGACGGACAGTGCACCTGAGATGGACAGTGCACCTGAGATGGACACTGTGCCTGAGACGAATAGTGCACCTGAGACAAACACTGTGCCAGAGACGAACAATGCACCTGAGACCGTCATCATCCCCAAGACGTACAATGCATCTGAGATGGACACTGTGCCAGAGACAGACAGTGCATCTGAGACAGACAGCGCAACTGAGACGGACACTGTGCCAGAGATGGACAGTGCACCTGAGATAGACAGTGCACCTGAGACGGACACTGTGCCAGAGACATACACTAGACCTGAGATGGACAGTGCGCCTGAGACAGACTCTGTGCCAGAGATGGACAGTGCACCTGAGACGGACACTGTGCTAGAGACGGACAATGCACCTGAAACAGACACTGAGACGGACAGTGCGCCTGAGACAGACACTGTGCCAGAGATGGATAGAGCACCTGAGACAGACACTGAGCCTGAGATGGACAGTGCACCTGAGACGGACAGTGCACCTGAGATAGACACTGTGCCAGAGACGGAGAGTGCACATGAGATAGACAGTGCGACTGAGACAGACACTGTGTCAGAGATGGACAGTGCACCTGAGACGGACACTGTGCCAGAGACGGACAATGCACCTGAAACAGACACTGAGATGGACAGTGCACCTGAGATGGACAGTGCACCTGAGACAGACACTGTGCCAGGTGAGGCACTGGACAGTGCACCTGAGACCGTCATCATCCCTGAGACGGACAGTGCATCTGAGACGGACACTGTGCCAGAGATGGACAGTGCACTTCAGACAGACACTGAACCTGAGACGGACAGTGCACCTGAGGCGGACAGTGCACCTGAGACAGACACTGTGCCAGAGACAGGCAGTGCACCTGAGACAGACACTGAGCCTGAGAAGGATAGTGCACCTGAGATGGACAGTGCACCTGAGATAGACACTGTGCCAGAGACGGACAGTGCACCTGAGATAGACACTGTGCCAGAGATAGACAGTGCGCCTGAGACAGACTGTGCCAGAGACAGGGAGAGATATCCTGAGCTGGAAACTGAGATGGACAGATAGACAGTGCACCTGAGACGGACACTGTGCCAGAGACGGACAATGCACCTGAAACAGACACTGAGATGGACAGTGCACCTGAGACTGTGCCAGAGATGGACAGTGCACCTGAGACAGACACTGTGCCTGAGAGAGGCACCTGAGGCGGACAGTGCACCTGAGACCGTCATCATCCCTGAGACGGACAGTGCATCTGAGACGGACACTGTGCCAGAGATGGACAGTGCATTTCAGACAGACACTGAGCCTGAGACGGACAGTGCACCTGAGGCGGACAGTGCACCTGAGATAGACACTGTGCCAGAGACGGACAGTGCACCTGAGATAGACAGTGCGCCTGAGATAGACACTGTGCCAGAGATGGACAGTGCGCCTGAGACAGACACTGTGCCAGAGATAGACAGTGCACCTGAGACGGACACTGTGCCAGAGACGGACAATGCACCTGAAACAGACGGACGGACAGTGCACCTGATACGAACTGCACCTGAGACAGACACTGTGCCAGAGGCGGACAGTGCACTGAGACCGTCATATCCCTGAGACGGACAGTGCACTGAGTCAGACACTGTGCCAGAGACGGACAGTGCACCTGAAACAGACACTGAGATGGACAGTGCACCTGAACGGAGTGCGCCTGAGACAGACACTTGCCAGAGGTGGACAGTGCACCTGAGACCGACATCATCCCTGAGACAGACAGTGCACCTGAGACGGACACTGTGCCAGAGATGAGACTTCGACAGACAGCCTGAGACGGACAGTGCACCTGAGACAGTGCACCTGAGATAGACACTGTGCCAGAGACGGACAGTGCACCTGAGATAGACAGTGCACCTGAGATAGACACTGTGCCAGAGATGGACAGTGCGCCTGAGACAGACACTATGCCAGAGATAGACAGTGCACCTGAGACGGACACTGTGCCAGAGACGGACAATGCACCTGAAACAGACACTGAGACGGACAGTGCACCTGATACGGACAGTGCACCTGAGACAGACACTGTGCCAGAGGCGGACAGTGCGCCTGAGACCGTCATTATCCCTGAGACGGACAGTGCATCTGAGTCAGACACTGTGCCAGAGATGGACAGTGCACCTGAGACGGACACTGTGCCAGAGATGTACAGTGCACCCGAGACAGACACTGAGCCTGAGACGGACAGTGCACCTGAGATAGACACTGTGCCAGAAACGGACAGTGCACCTGAGACCGTCATCATCCCTGAGACGGACAGTGCATCTGAGACAGACAGTGCATCTGAGACAGACACTGAGCTTGAGACGGACAGTGCACCTGAGACGGACAGTGCGCCTGAGACCATCATCATCTCTGAGACAGACAGTGCATCTGAGACAGACAGTGCATCTGAGACGGAAATTGCACCTGAGATCTTAATTATCCCTGAGACGGACAGTGCACCTGAGACTGACATTGCGCCTGAGACCGTCATCAACCCTGAGACGGACAGTGCATCTGTGACGGACAATGCGCCTGAGACCGTCATCATCCCTGAGACGGACATTGCGCCTGAGACCGTCATCATCCCAGAGACTGACAGTGCACCTGAGATGGACAGTGCACCTGAGACCTTCATCATCCCTGAGACGGACAGTGCGTCTGAAACCGTCATCATCCCTGAGACAGACAGTGCACCTGAGACTGTCATTGTTCCTAAGACAGACAGTGTGCCTGAAACAGACAGTGCACCTGAGATGGACAGTGCACCTGAGACTGTCATTGTCCCTGAGACACGCAGTGTGCCTGAAACAGACAGTGTGCCTGAGACGGACATTGCGCCTGAGACCTTCATCATCCCTGAGACGGACAGTGCGTCTGAAACCGTCATCTACCCTGAGACGGACAGTGCATCTGAGATGGATATTGCGCCTGAGATCGTCATAATCCCTGAGACGGACAATGCACCTGAGACCGTCATAATTCCTGACACAGACAGTGCATCTGAGACAGACATTGCGCCTGAGACCATCATCATCCCTGAGACAGACAGTGCATCTGAGACTGTCATTGTTCCTGAGACAGACAGTGTGCCTGAAACAGACAGTGTGCCTAAGATGGACAGTGCACCTGAGACAGACACTGCGCCTGAAACCGTCATCATCATCCCTGAGACGGACAGTGTGCCTGAGACTGAAACTGACTCAGTGATAACACTGCCCTTGAGACTGACACTGCCTCTGAGACTTTCACTGCCTATCAGTCTCAAACAGCCTCTGAGCCCGAAACTTCCTCTGAGGCTGACACTCCCTCTGAAACTGGCCCTGCGTCTGAGAATTTCACTTCCACTGAAACAGACACTGCCTGTCAGACTAACACTGCCTCTCAAATTAAGTATGATTCTCAAATTGAGACTGCCTCATAGGCCAGCACTACATGTCAGACTGACAGTACATTTTACAATGACAGTACGTCTCAGACTGACACGAAGACAACACTGCCTCTTAACTTCCAGTGCTTTGGAGCCTTCCACTGCTTCTGAGACTGACACTAACTGGGAGACTGCCCTTGAATATAATGAGGGTTCCAGGGGCTCTGAGACTGACACTACCTCAGAGATTGCCCTTGAATATAATGAAGGTGCCAGGGGCTCTGAGACTGACACTACCTCGGAGACTGACAATAGCTCAGACACCGACACGACCTCTGAAGCTTCCACTGTCTCTGAATCTGACTTTGAATATCAGACAGCCGCTGCCTCTGAACTACCAATGGATCTGATCCAGCTACTGCTTCTCAAACATCCACTGTCTCTGAGACTGACACTCTCTGAAAACCTGAGCCCCTTTTAACTTACAGAATTCCTATTCTTTATATGGTGAAATAATAATAAATAAAAACTTGCTTTTACATTTCTTTCTTATTTTCTGTACGATTCTTAAAGGAAGAGAATGTGTGCCACAGTGGAGTCCATGGTAGGAGCAATGCTAAATGCAATACACCAGCATTGCGTTACATGTCTGCAATCCTTCCACAGTAAAAAGCAATGCTGTCTTATTTCACTTAATTTATTTTAAAAATAAATTACTGTACTGTACCTAATCTGTTTGTCCAGTGAGCATTCAGTATAATTTCATATCAAATATAAGTAATAGTATTTTTGTCATCACAGAAAATAATGCATTTAGTAGCAAGATCGGCTTGTTAAAGGGACTTCAACTGTGAAATCGGACATACTACTCTTTACACATACCGTTTTTCACCTAATATACAGTAGGTAAGTATGTGATTTCAGTAATGTTTTGATTAACTAAATGATTCAGTTATTCACTCAAAGATGGTTGTTTCTTTTCAGATTGAATCAAAATGTTTAATACATTCTTAGACTAAATATTTCAGTGATTCACTCATAAATACAGTGGTTGCATCCGAATATGCCTGCTTCCTTACTATATAGTCGGAAAAACAATAAAAAAATTGGCATGTCTACATTGAAGTGTTCATAAATAATACACAATTATTATTTAAAAGAAGTACTTATTCAGAGAGTATCCATTTTTGGAAGCAGCCAGTCACTTGATTCATTCCTGAATAAAACCATGGTTTAATTAATCGGTTGACAGAAGGGTTCAATGATTCATTTCGCTCATAAAGACGGTCATTTAGTTCCTAAATGAATCAGTGTTTGAATGAATTGGTTGATTCAATGATACATTCATAAAAACAATCGATTGTTGCCATCCACTGGTGTAATGACATATTACATACAAATTATTATATAACATTAATCATGTGTGAGCAAAAGTGTTAGAAGGTGAAAGAAACACAATGTTCAGAGTTAATTATTTTTTTCTAAAACAAGTCATTCTCACAGTTGTTATCCATACCTAAAAATCATATAATTTAACACCCCTCTTTCTCTCTGCACTTTAAACTTTGATCGCCACAAAGTTGTTCTTCTAAACATAAATTTCCCTTGAACATTTGATATACCCCCATGAATATCCTCTCATTTTGCATTGCTGTAAAAGTTTGTCTTACAAAAGATTTAGCTCAAAAGAGTTTCTGAAGGCAGAGATTAACCTCAGCTAACTGAGCCTTGAATGCATTAATCAAAGACACAAGAGCTTGACTCACATGGTTGCACTGCACAAACGTTTTATTAAACAAAAACATATAACTAGTCTAAACAAGCACAAACATACACTCACCCATACACAGGTTAACTGGAAGGTGAACGTTAGAGTGAATGAACAAAACCGAAATGGAAACAAGGGAAGAAAGATCAGAAAAAGCCCACATACACTGGCCCATAGACCCTCAGCTCAACAGAAATTGGGACAGAAGTGGTCAAACATGTACAGAAGGTGTGAATGGGAATGTGTCTCCCTCCTCTACTTGTGATCCGATAACTGAAGACTTCTGCTCTGCTAAGTGAACATCATGAATGAGACACTAAATACCAACACATCTCAAATGAATCTCTACACGGCTGTCACTTCACTATTTCAAGCCGTTTATGCTGCTAGATCTCCAAACCGAACAAGCACACACATTAACACAATCATCACAAACCCTAAAGGATTTCCTTTTTGAAGTCTGAATACAGAGAATGTAATCATTGGTACAACCTGGTCTCACAGAATTCCGTGTAATGACTACGGACCCTTAACTCCGAATCTGTGGTGGCATCACGGAATCGCCGAAAATTCCGTGATAGGCTCACAGAAGTGATACCAATGTAAATCAGTGACATGCATCAGCCGTGGTCCACGCACGGATCCACTGGTTGTCACCAACGCGATACTGGGAATTAAATTATATATTGGGTATCAATATTGTCATTATTGCATATATGTTGGGGTGTGATTTTTCAATGTAAACAGCCCCAACAGTTTTATTTATATTACATTACACATTTATGAGCACGTAACCCAACCCCTGCCCCTAAACCTACCATTTGTCAATAAAACAGAAGATTTAACAGACAGACACAACTACCGTCATAATTTATTCAAAAAGTATTAATGTTCCAAGTCTTCCGAGGCAAAACGATTGATTTGTGAGAGGTATAGACGCGATTGCCGTCTCCGTCCGCGTAAAAGCTCTTCCTAATCCTTACGTCGTAAACATAACGTTGTGGGTGGGACTAACAGAAACTGACGAATCATCATCATTTTGACAAGCGTGATGCACCTATAGGAAGAGGGAAAACTAAGAAACGACCTGTAATTGACCATGAAAGCAAGCGTTTAATATTTTTTTAATAAATATATAAAATTACAGTGAAATAAGACGTTTATTAGTATCGTTTAATAAATTACATCCATTTGGAAAATTACCAACTTCTCATTGGGTGGGCCACAGATGAAAGTGGGTGGGCCACCCGTGGCTACGCGACTGGTCAGAACAGATTAATACAATCTGAAAATATAAGCAGCTATACAATGATAGGCTTATTTGTTGACTTTTCTGAAGTAAATACCGTTATGTGACTATTCAAAAATTAATTATGGTTTTTTAAAATATTAAATATTAGTTTTAATTATGGTGTTGATGCTTGGAAATTATATTTAAAATGTTCAAGTCCATTCATTGCACGCAAGCCACCCAATAATCACAATAAGCTTTGTGTGTGTGTGTGTTTTTATATATTATAACACAAAATCTCATCTTTCTGTAAATTTTGAGATCGAATACAAATAATATGTGTTTTGCGTGTTTTGTTTGTAGTGAGGTAAACATTCGCCTCATAGCTAATGAATCAATGATATTTTCCTCTTTAATTTTGCATCGAAATAAACATGAATAAATTTTGAATGCACATTGAAAAAATAAATGAATAATTTATACAAACGAAGTCTTATTAAATTGACCAATTAGGTAACTACATAAGCATGGGCGTAACCACAATATACTATTGTGGGGGGACGTGTCCCCCCCATGTTGAAAAATACCAATTGGCCCCCCCAATAAAGCTATTATATTGTACATTGTGACATAGAATGCCTCTTTTATGAACCTGGTTGTAGCCTTATCTGTTGTTATTTCGATTTATTCAATTTAGGAAAAACAAGGGAAACAAACTTGGGACCACCCCCCCTATTGTATATTTGCGTAAACGCCGCTTCATCGTTTGTAAAAAACCGCTAGTTCCGACTGTCACTGGTGCTTAAATTAAATGAGGAATAAAAGAAAGAAGCAGGACGAACAGGCGAAGGCCTTTTTTTTCAGACGGGTAAGCAAGTAGAACCATAAAAAGAGTTGCCATGCAAAAACCGCGGCAATTTTTGAATAAATTGAAAAAATACGTTTAATGGCTCAGTTATTATAGCTATAACCTGCATATACTGAAAAACTGAATAATGACTGCTGGATCACAGACAAAGAGTCCGCACTCCCACTATTAACCTCTATTATTCGTTAATGGTTGGCCTGTTTGTTTTTTAATTATCCGCGAGAACTTATCTGGGGTAGCTCAATTTGGACCCCCCCAATATATACACATGGTTACGCCCCTGTCTAAGCCTGCATGTTATTGCTGATTTTCGTATTAAGTAACTTTTTTTGCGATAGTGTAATTTTCACATTATTTTTTGAAGGTAAGTGGTTGCAATCAATGCATTTTAGCTACATTTAAACAAAGAAATTAGTTTGACTTTCAACATTTTTTATTTATTTATTTTAGGCTAAATGTAGCTAAAATAAAGTGTTTGCAACCACTTACCTTATACATATTAATTATCTTTTTTTTTAGTGTATCTGTGTAAAATATTTTAATAGTCTTGTGACTCTAGATAATTCTGAATGACAGTCTATGGTGCGTTTCCCAAAAGCATTGTTAGCTAACTATGGTCGTTAGTTCCATTGAACTCTATTGGTACCGACGGAACTTGCGACCATGGTTGTTTTTGGGAAACGCACCCCTGAATGACTAGACTCATTATCTTAATCACTTGGTGCCCCCCATTGGCTGGTGCACCAGGGCACTTGCCCAATCCCGTCTATGTATAATCCGGCCCTGCCTCGCACAGAATAATTTGTGCATAATAGCATGACTAAACATTTCTTAGCATATTCAACGATGCCGTCAAATAGTATAAATACTGTTTAAATACTATCAAGTAAAGACAAATATACTTCTGCTTCATGTAAACAATAAGGAGGAACCATATAAACAATTATAATCATGCAATTAGGTAGTATATACATGCAAGTTGATTGGTTAAATATTAACCAATCAATATGAAATATTTCATATTAGTTAAATAACTCAATGAAACATAATTAGGGTGATAACCCATAAACAGCGCATTAAATATGATCAATAAACATAGAAAAGTACTTTTAGATGCACGCACACAATTAAACAAATCACTAGAAATTAGGAAACTTTTTTGCACTCCACACTCCACGGATTCATACCAAAAACTGATTATTCTTATGACGCACTTTCCAGCACATTCTAGCATACTCCGTATTTCCTTAAGGGGACAGTAACAGTCCACAGTCATTGTATAGTCCAACACTCAGCAAGAAAAAAAAAACGTAATAATATAATATTACCTAAGAGTGTCTGAATACAGAGCTCTTTGCAACAGCCGCCCCCAAATTTGCACAGTCAAATTTGCTTATTCAGAAGGGCTCGAAACTGTGTCCATTTCTGGGAGTGCTGGTAGCTTAATGAGGAGTGCAACAGGTCTGACATATGTTCTGTCCTTAATTCTGACCTCAGCAGTTCTGATTCATCCGTCGGCACCAGGGAAAACATTAGTAATCCTGCCTACTGGCCAAAGAGCTCTACGTAACTGTGGGTCCACAATCATGACGATTATGTCTGACTGCGCTTGGTCTTTTCCCTCTACCATTTACCACGGGTTTGTAGGCTGGGCAGGTAGTACTTTGTGAAGTGTGTCCAGAAATGATTCGGCAAGCACTTGAGAGTGCCTCCAAGAGCTCCGTTTAAGAGCTCCGTTTCATGATAAACTGTCTGTGAGAGTGATGGGTCTAGCCGCCCCATGAGAAGAAGGTTTGGAAAACACCGGATCGGGGTCAGCAATGTCTGTAGACACGTAAACAAGAGGTTCGAATTCAGTATTATTTCTATTTCAATGAGAACGGTGTTCAAGACTTTCTCTGTCATGCTTTGCTCTTGTAAAGTGGAATTCAGGGCAGACTTGATACATATAATCTCCCGTTCCCATACTCCTCCAAAATGGGGACTACTGGGAGGATTGAATCTGATCTGTATTTGTTGTTTGGCAAGCTCTGTCTGCAGGGTAGGACACAATTATTTGAATGACTCTTGGAGCTCCCTTTCTCCGCCTTTTAAAGTTTGTGCCTTGATCTAATAGTAACTCTGAGGGTTTTCCTCAGCGGCATGTGACGCATCTTAGAGCCATCAGGAATTAGTCAGTATCAATGCTACTTAAGAAGTTGATCTGGACGGCATGGGTTCTCAGGCATTTAAACAAGATGCCCCAACGTTTTTCATTTTGTCTACCTATTTTAACCGTAATGGGGCCAAAACAGTCCATTCCTGTAGAGAAGAATGGTTGCCCATATGCCCTTTCGGAGGCATCACTGAAGATATGTACTTGCCAACTACAGTCAAGGGAATCCAACTGGGAACTTACATAACAGTGTGGTAGTGTGATTTGGGAAAGGTATTGCAATTCCCTTTGCCAATCATACCAGGTTTCAAGAATGTCAGTTGGCAGTAGTGGGTTGTCCCACTCTCGTTGCTTAGCCCAGAGACTCTGTATAATGATCTTGGCCTGAGTGATATAGGGAACAAGGAACCTGAGCAGGTCATACTGGCTTGCTACTACCTTTTATGTATTTCTCATTGTGGGATTTGGACAGTTGTCAAGGTGGTTTTGGTATCCAAGAGTATCAGACTGACACATCTAATTTAATCCTAATGCAAGATCTTGAGGATCTGATTAAGTTTGGTTATGAAAAACTTACTGCTTTCTGATCTGGCTTCTTTTGGCATACGATCTATGAAATTAGGAAAGTTGCATGCCCATTGTCGTAGTTCAAATCCTCCTTTTGCCAACAGATTACTCAGTGTGTTCACCAGCAATTTAGCCTCATCAGGTGTTGCAACACTCAGTAGACAGATATCTACATAGAAACACCTTTTAAGGGAGTGGCGGACAATGTCTTCTGGCTGACTGTGATCAATTATGTGCCCCTGTAGTGCGTACGTCGCACCATATGGACTGCAGGTAGTCCCGTATGGGATCACTTGCCACTCCATAGATGCTAGGGGGTTCCTCTCTCTTTAGATCTCGCCATAATAATCGGACGAGGGGCTTATCCTCAGGCAGTAGTCTTATTTGACGGAACATGCCCTTTATATCATTACTAAAGGTTACAGCATGCTCCCGGAATCGCAGCAACATGCCAAGTAAGGAGGACCCCATAGCTGGTCCAGGCAGAAGCAGGTCATTCAAGTTCCTACCTCTGTATGAGAAAGAACAATTGAAAACAACTCTGTTTTTCCCATTATGGCTCACCATATGGTGGGGAATGAAACATGATTCTTATCTGTTAGTTTCTGCTCTGGTACTTCAACCACATAACCTGCCTGTTTCAGTCTCTGAATCTCAGCTCGGTAGGCCTTTGACTTTATAGGATCTTTAGCCAGACGAGTCTCAGTGCTGCGCAGATTCGGCATCACAGCTTGCTTTGTAGCTTGCAATTTAGACATGTCCTTAACTCTTAAGAGAGGCATGGCATAGCATTGTGTCCCATTGACATCGATTGTGACAATGTGACAATAAAAGTGATTTGATTTGATTTGATTTGAGTTGATTCGGGTTGTCTTTGCCTCTAACAGGCCGATAGCCTCTTGATCTTGTTTGGATCTGGTGGCAAGTTTCTCGCTCCTGTAGGGTAGTACATCAAGTAGCCAAAGTTTCTCGATGTGTCTGAACAACTCATTGTAAGGGGAACAGATCGATATGTTGAGACACTGCTGGCTCAAAAGTTGATGTTGCACAAGCTTAGTAGGCCCTTGGACTGTCCAGCCCAGTCATGTCTTCACAGCTGCTGGTCCACCAGGAGGTCCCAGGCATACAGGCTCAATTGGGGTAACTAAGTAGGCATAGTCAGAGCCAATTGGAAGGAGGTGCTGAACACTGTAAAAGGAGGGAATTGGCAGTCCTCTGAGGTGACTATATTTACGCTGTAAGGTGGCAGCTGGGCATGTGTGTTCAGCGAGCCTCAAGTGGTCTGCTGTAAATGCCCTGTGTATATTAAACACATAATGAGGCTGACAGGCTGGAGAGATGGTGAAGGGGACTGAAGAACCATGTATGATTTTCACGTCCTGCCTAACAGTTCTCAGAGCAAGGTTTTCTAGTTTACCATGTAGCTTCAGCTCCTGAGCAGCTGCTTGCTAAAGGATTGTGCGTTCTGAGCCATCGTCCAAAATGGCAAATGTCTCAAGTGCATGTTCCCCATTCTGAAGAATTACCTTTGTGACCTTTAACAGTACTTGACTGCATCCTAATGGTTGGTCTAGGTACATGACCTTGTTGGCATTGCTGACAGGACAAGTGTTCTCAGTGACTGGTCTTTCATTTAACTCATGACATGCCTCAAGATGTTTGCCCTTACGTACCTTACTTTGTCTTTAAACGGCACTGTAATGCCTGATGAGCTCGGCCACAATGCCAGTATCTCTTATTGGTTTTCACCCAGTTAATTTTCTGTTCTTTGGTGAGCTGGCTGAAATTCTGGCACTGATTCAGATAATGCTGGGTATTTGTGCAGTAGGGGCAGAACATTTTTGGTTGTACTGGGGTTTAGCCACACTTGGACTGGACTCTCCTTATGATGTTGTATTGGGTGCAGGGTCTGCGCTGTGAAATATAGCTGCTGTCTTGGTGGACTTAAAATCTTTTCGCCTGTCTCTCTTCTGGTCAGGGTGTTCCTGTCTGTCTCCGCTAAGAAACTAAAAACCACTCTACTGTATCTTCAGCTCATATTCAAGCCAGTCCGCAAAGTGTAGAGGAGTGGGGATGAAACATTTTAAGGGGTACACATACCTTTTGAACTCAGCTCGTAAGTCGTGGGGCAACTTGGACAACAGCCTTGTTACGTGTGATCCACACTGAAGCTCAACCCTGCCACTATCCCCCAGTTGGTCCAGCATGCCTACCAGAGCTCTGACATTCAATGCGTACCTCCTGAACCCACTGGCATCATGACAACGGATAGTAGGATCATCCATCAAGTTAGCAATTTGTTGCAAAGCTAACTGGTGAGGTTGCCCATATTGCTCAGCGAGAGAAGCCATGGTATCAGAGTAGGGTGAAGTAGGGTGTCGAAAGTAGCAGAGTAGGGTGACACAAACTTCAAGTGTTCTAAGCTAATTGTATATTTAGATCTCTCAGTAGCATCCTTAGGTAGAAGCATGTCTAATGAGATCTGCAGTCGTGCAAATTCCTGTGGGTGTCCCTTAGTGAAATCAGGGATTGTGGGCTTAGAGCCTCTGTATATCTTTTCTTTCTTAAGGTGGTAATGATGCTGTCCAGTATCTCTGTAGAATGGCTTAGTGCTGATATGTGCTGTTTGATGGTGCCTGGAAAGTGGATAGTTGCACGTCCTCTGTTATGGCGTTGATGCAATGGAATAGTTGTTTACAGTACTCAGGAGTTGGTGGACATGATTTTTAGTCCCTACATTTCGTAGTCTGGTAGTTAACTAATCCACCAAATTGGACATGTGTCTATGAGGTGGGGTGGTATATCCACTGAAGGAGGAAGAATGTCATCATCCTCTATAGGTGGAGGTGAAGTGGCCAGTCTTCATAATCTGGTAAGGGGGCTCGACTTGCTTGTAACTGGACTCTGTCATATGGCACAGGCACTGATCTTTGGTGGAGTGATGATGCTGTGTTAGCACACATTTTATGCTGCATATCTAGCATGGTAGACTGAAGCTGTTGATTTTCTCGTTTGAGCTCCTGTACTGTTCTCAAAATCTCTAATAAATCCTCCATTGTTACTGGGTGAGATACAGGTGTGCTCTCATATCTTGGTCCAATGTGAAATGAGCGCCTTATGAATCTCTGGTCTGTCCCAGTGGCATAGTGGCTCAATGGTTAATAAGTGAGAGGGGTAATCTCAGCCACCCTTTCAGTGTGAGGCTCCTGTAAACTCTCTGGGATGAGGGAACGTATGTGCAGTTGTAGACTGTTGGTCATAGCATGGGAGAGAAACCTCATAATCATCTAACCAGGCTGGATGGAGGTGCTTCTTGCTTCAAAGAAGATTTATTTCCACTAGCATATACAAACATGTGGGTGTTTGTGTGGTTCTAAAAAACAAGTAGATACAATAATATATATCAGTACGTAATATTCACCATAGCATAACAATACAATAAACTATAGCAGAAGTTAACAATAGTAATAGTTAGATATTAAAACATATCCAGAATTAATATTCTTCACTTTCAATACCTTATTATAAATTAATAAACTTTGGTCAGACCCCGTGAACCTCGTGAATCGAACCCGTGGCTGTTTGCACAAATGACGTCACACAGAATAATTTGTGCATAATAGCATGACTAAGCATTTCTTTGCATATGTAACGATGCCGTCAAAGCGTATAGATACTGTTTAAATACATTCAATGGAAGACAACTATACGTCTGCTTCATATAAACAATAAGGATGAACCGTATAAACAATTATAATCATGCAATTATGTAGAAAATACATGCAGGTTGATTGGCCGTACGGCCATATTAGTTAAATAACTCAACAAAACATAATTATGGTGATAACCCATAAGCAGATCGTTAATATGATCGATATACATATAAACATACTTTTGGATGCACGCACACGATTAAACAAATCACTAGAAATGAGGAAACTGTTGTGCACTCCACACTCTATGGATTCATACCCACAAATTATTATTATTATGACACACTTTCCAGCACGTTCTAGCAAACTTTGTATTTCCTCAAGGGGGCAGTAACAGTCCACAGTCATATAGTCCAACACTCAGAAAGAAAAAAACGTACTAATATAACTCTGTTACCTAAGAGTGTCTGAATACAGAGCCCTTTGCAACAAATATATAGAAGGTGCACAGAGTCATTCATGCAAACACAAAACACCATCAGGGTAACATACATGATACTTAAATAATGCAATAAACTTTAATTAAACAACAGAAGATGTAACATAAAGCCAAAATGTACATAACTGATAACAAAAACTAGTAAAAAAAACATGATTATTTAAACTAAATACTTTCAAATGTGGAGTGTCATGCAGGGAATTCTAGGAATAACAGTTTACAGTTTTTGACTGTAAATTATACATCGATGATAAATTATACATTTAGATGTTATTTTTTACATCTAAAAACTGTACAATTAACATTATTTGACTGTAAAATTACATGAAATGTCTGGTTAGATCTTTTACAGTTTTTTCCCCTGTATATGGTACAGGAACATACTGTTAACCTATTAACAGTTTTTACTAAATTTGACAGTTAAAATGACACATATGTTAAAGGGTGTACTCAAGTCCTACCTATCTGGGGCAAAAAAAAAAACACGGTAACACTTTATTTTTGTCACGATTCACTCGGTGCACAGGGACACGGAACGAGGAGACGAGGAATTCACAAATAGAATATTTAATATTACAAACGGGAGACAGGGATCACAGGCAGGGAAGACATTCAAGGACCAACAAACACTCACTGAAAGGACTGGGGCTTTTAAAGACAGGGTAACGAGGGAACTAAGGAGACACACCTGGGATCAAATTAAGCAATCAGACATGAGGGAGAAACTGGGTCACAGAACAGGTGGAGCCAACACACAAAACAGTCCAGGGGTGTGACATATCGCCCCCCTCCCGGAAGGTGCGTCCTCGCACCATAATAACATCCAAAGGGGAGGGGCGGGTGGGAACTTAGGAGGCGGCTCAGGAGGAGGACGGACACCCGGGAGACCAGGGAGGTGACGAAGGAGGGAGGAGCCAGGGAGGAGACTGGAGGGATCCGGAGCAGGAGGAGCCTGGCAGGACCCAGGCCACAGCCATGATAGCCCACGGTGGAGCCGACGGAGGGAGGAGGGGGGGGCAGACGGAACCAGCAGGGGCTCTGGGGAGCCGGACGGAACCAGCAGGGGCTCTGGGGAGCCGGACGGAACCAGCAGGGGCTCTGGGGAGCCGGACGGAACCAGCAGGGGCTCTGGGGAGCTGGATGGAACCAGCAGGGGCTCTGGAGAGCTGGACGGACCCAGCAGGGGCACTGAAGAGCTGGACGGACCCAGCAGGGGCTCTGGAGAGCTGGATGGAACCAGCAGGGGCTCTGGAGAGCTGGACGGAACCAGCAGGGGCTCTGGAGAGCTGGACGGAACCAGCAGGGGCACTGGAGAGCTGGACGGAGCAGGCACTGGAGGACGCTGGCGAGGAGTCGGCACTGGAGGGCGCTGGCGAGGAGCAGGCACTGGAGGGCGCTGGCGAGGAGCGGGCACTGGAGAATCTGAAGCCCCCTCAGGGCTGGACGGGACCAGCGGGGACGACGGAGAGAGGAGAGGGGGCATCTCGTACTCCAGCTCAGTCTCCCAGTCAATTAAATCCCCCTCCATGTCCAGCAGTCCCAGATGTACTATCAGCTCCACCTCCGTCGCGGTGCAGGGGGCGGAGCTCCACTCCGCACTCACACCGTCCACGGCGGGCTCCCTCGTGGTGGGCATTGTCGCCGTGGACATTGGCTTAGCGCTGGCTCGCAGATCGCATCGGGAAATGGCTCTCTGTCATCGGTGGGCTCGGGCTGATACTCTTCACCGCGGGGAGATGGTGGGCTGGGCTCTGGGTCTGGAGTGGATCTGGCGAGATCATCCTCATGAGAGACTGTGACGGGCGATCCGTTTCTCGCCAGAGTCCACTCCACGAAGGAGGCGAAATCCTCTCGAGGACCATCTTCGGACGACAGCGCTCTGCACGCTGTGTTCAGTCTTGAATCATAGAATGAGCAGAGCACGTCGTCCGGGTAGCTGGTAGCATTAGCTAATAACAGGAACAGTCTTGTATGGTCCTTGAGAGATCGGTCCCACTGCTCCAGCAGGAGGAGGAGGTGTTCGGGCCGGATGAGGAGGGTAGACATAGAGGTAGACGTTATTGGTCGGGTCTTCTGTCACAATCTGTGATGAAAGGAGCGAGGAGTCGAAGAATCAATTTCAACAGTCTTTAATATAATCCAAACAAGGGGAATTCACAAAAGAAATGGCGGAGACACAAAAACATGACAAAGTAGACCTGACCAACACTAACAGAAAGACTGGAGCTTTTAAAAACAGGGTAATTGGGAAAGACGACGAGACACACCTGGAATCAAATTAACAATCAACATGAGGGAAAAACCCGGTCACAGGAAACACATGGGGAGCAAAACACACAAAACAGTCCACAATCCTGACACATACCTGTTCTCATTTCTGAAGGTTCGAATTATGGACACCATTGTAAATCCACTCAAGTTGGGCTTGACTCTCAGTCCAGCCTCTCTCATAGTCAAACCGTGGTTGATCACCTGATCAACAAGTGTTGCCCTAATCTCATCAGAGATGGCTCTCCCTCCTTCTCGTCTTTGTCCTCGTCCTCTTCTTCCTCTTGCTTGTCCTACTCCTCTTGCTCTCTGTCCATTGTTGGCATCAATTGTTCAAAACAGGTAATCTGACCTTTGACCTATTTATAGGCCTATACTACAGTAAAGCAGTGATTGGTTAGTGATCAGTTAAGTAATTAGTGTTTGCACATGTGAGGAGTGGGTTTGTGACCTGGTGAATAAGTGTAGCAGTTTGTTTGTGTTTGGAAAAGGAAAGCAGGTCACTTCCTGTTAGATTTTATGTTTTAGGTAGAGAATTGTGTGTAGTGTTTTGAAAAAAGTGTTTCTGCAATTAAAAACTGAGTCAAAGCCTGAGAAAAAGCTTATGGTTTTGTAGATTTGGTGTGTAGTTTTGCACGTTGAGTGAGAGGTTTTAAAAATCGTGTGACATGAAAATATTTTGTGTGTAAGCAGTTGGAAAAAAAACTGGAAACACAGCTGAAACCAAATTAATTTATAATGAACAGGAACAGAACCAAATATGGACAAACAGGAACTCAAACACGTGAGAGATTGCCCCCCTCCCGGAAGGCGCATTCCGCGCCGTAACAGTACCATTGTGGGGTCACCCTGGAGGCTGGTGCAGGACTGGAACAGGGTGGAGACAAGGAGAGCTTCCAGGGCGGATCAGGAAGCCATGGCAGAGCTGGCCTTTCCTGAGGCCATGGCGGATCAGGAGACTCAGGAGTCCAGGGCGGATGGGACTCTGTGACCTTGCCTGGCTTGGTCACCACGGCCACGGCATGATTCGATACGATACCGATTCTCATACCCAGCAATACAATATTTGCTGATACCTCAAAAAATTGTACGCTAAGATTAAGATTTGATTCGATTCGATACAGGAGTATATCGATCAATATATCGACATTATGATATTATATACATATTTTAAACAACCATCTACATTGTTATTAGCTCACAAATGCAACCAAAAATATATAACATGAACATAAATCTAAAAATGCTACTATGGGTTCAGTGCTAAAAATCTTTTATACAGATAACCACATTACAAGCAATAGCAGAAAATAAATACAATATAACAAAGACACAAGTTCAATAAACAGTGCTTTTCAGGTTGTTCAGCTCAGTCTAAAATAAATTTTCAAGTACGCTACAGAAATGTACTAATCAAATGTAAAATAACTGCATAGTTTTCACTTTATTAATGAAATAGCATATAAATTAATACTTTTTGATGTTACAAAGGTTATTTTGTCAGAAGCACTTGTATTTTTCTTTGACAGTATTAGATTTATTATTAGTTTGCTTTCACTTTTAGAACGAAAGCACACATTTAATATTCTTATACACATGCCTTTTCTTTCTCCACTGTTTACATTAAGACATATGCTATGCATAACCCACTGTTTACAAGGATATTAGCCAACACATTAATTTTGATGTAGTTTTGTCTGTATTTATTCATCCATGCACAAAAAAGCAGAGGAGAGCTCAATTCAGTATTCGCGCAGAGTTGACGCGGTTGTCTGTGTGCACGTGCTTCAGACGTGTGCACGGAAAACTTCTCACACAGTGCTTGATTGTCACTCCAACAATCCCGAACGTCTTTTATTCTCACCTTGTGCCTTCGGGCAGTCCTTATATTGAGTCCTGATACGTGAGTTTGAACGAGAATGCACACATTGGCTGTAATGCATAGACGGACATTATGCGAAAATGTGGACAGTGCCAAAATAAAGGTGCCTTTTTATACTACAGAATTCAATATTTTACGCATTGCATCGATGCATCATATCGTCATACACCGTATCAATATATCGATCCATATCGATGAATCGTTACACCCCTAGAAATTAGGTCCTTCAATTCTCATAAGGATTCTGGAGAGCGCTCAGGAGGAGCGCGCACTTGAGGGAGCTCAGGAGGAGTGGGCACTTGAGGGCGCTCTGGAGGAGCTGGCTCTGGGGAACTATTTCAGCTTTGGGGAATCATTTATTAAATATTCAATATTGCTTTGATTGAAGTGATATTAATCTTTAACTTATGATTCATACTTTATTAACGACTCGTTCAGTGACCATTAACATCAGTATATATTTAACAATTTTGTTTATCTTGCTTCGTGGCCAACGATAAAACAAACTAAATGAGTACTTTATCAAAATTGAGCTAGGTAACGTGATCTTTGGCAAATAGTTTGAAACTTGAAAATCACAGAACCCAAGACATCATTCTTTATAAATTAAACAAGGTTTATTTGCTAACTGTTATTCTACAATACTACGTTAAACATACTAAAATACATATACGCACACACATAAGGAGTTTTGCGGTTTGAAGAGAGTTTTAAGGCTTCTTTTGCTATCTCGTAACTTTACCAGAGGAAGATCACAGCAGAGACTTTGCTATCTTTTCTGCATACAGATCAATTCACCAGCAACAGCAAGACAATAGAGATCTGGGGTTTCCGCGTGTTTCCTGGAAACCTCCGGCTGCTGGTTGCGTGATGTCACTGGGGAAACCCTCTTGTGATTGGCGGTTGCCTGGTTCCTTTGTGACGTGATGATGCTGTTGGGAAGCTTGTTTTAGAGTTCTTACAGCTTCAGGCATTTAAGTTCTTCCATGAGACCTTTGTCGAAGTCTTTGAGTTCTTCAGGTTCGTCAGCCTGATGATAAAGGCGGTGATCGAGTGCGATCAAATGATGAACCCGAAGTTCCAGCAAGCAGCGAGCGAGAGATGAGCGCTAAGCTAATGAACAAAGCTTTTGTGTCCATTTTAAATGGCCCGATTCTTGCATTATTGAATTATGCATTAAGCGGTCATCCCGGATCATTTCCAGATAGAGAGTTATTTTGTCCTGTTTCGGTTAAATTATGGTTAAGTGATAAGAACCAACAGTGAGATCCTGTTCTTGAATACATCCCAGATGTTCTTCTCAATTTTCTCCTGATTTTTTAAAAATCTCCTGAGATAAGGAGATTTTAGGGCAGGAAATTGGCCAGCCAGTTCAATGAAGATCGATCATGCATTTGCAAGTCATTAACTTTTATGACTTGCAAATGCTGGGGGCACATTCCTTAAGAATGTGCTATGTTGAGATTTTTTGTTTAGTTTTCTCTCTCAACGGCACTATAAGGTTCAGAAGACAAAAAGTTTGAGAATATCTGCAAATGACATTTTGACATTTTCTGAAAACGAAAATTTGTGCATTTTAATGAGTTTGAAAGACAAAAGCCTTTCAATAATACATAATAATACATAACCTACTGAGTGATAATTCAAATAAAAATGAATGTGTTCATCAGTAGTTGATGCAATGTTGAAACACTTTTTAAACCTGAAATTATTTTTGTAAGTCCATTGGTCAAATTCTGTTGCCACCTGACTACTAATTAGTCTCTGTGTGAATGTCCACAAAACTGGACTTTCAGAGTGTATATAAGTGGTAGACTATATTAAATTAAAATTTAAAAGATAAAAAATAATAATTGGAGAGAATCAATAAATTATGAATAATTTATTGCTATTGTGTGAATAATGTGTAATCATATAATTAATAAAAAAGTAACTGTAGTCTGATTACAAGTATTTGAAAATGTCATTTACTCTAATTACAAGTACTTTTTTTAAAATCTCCAGATTACATGTAATCAGTTACTACCCAGCTCTGTTTATCTTAGCTTCATACTGCTGAATGTGCTGGCAAGCATTTATGATAAACAACATTTACTTTAATACACATACGTATAGTCAGTACACACAGTGTACTATTAGACATACTTACAGTTATCAATACACATTATACACAGTATGTACACATTCTACATTATTTACACATATATACACACAATAATATGCAAAGTTGCAACAGATTATATATAATCCGGGATACGCAATGTCATGGATGTGCATTGGATGGTATCCAGTGGTAGCAGATAGGTTGTTGTATTAGTGAAGTTTGTGCGTGTAGTCCAGTTGAACTGTGTAAAAGTGCAGTGCATGGCATATCGTAAAGTGGGAGTGTGCTGTAGGGTGTATTAGTTTTTGTTGTTCATTAGCCTGATAGCCTGAGGGAAAAAGCTATCCCTCAGTTGGCTAGTGCGGGATCAGATGCTGCGGAGACGTCTTCATGAGGGCAGCAGCGAGAGCAGACTGTGGGATGGGTGGCTGGAGTCCTTGATGATCCTCCTGGCTTTCCTTATAACCGCCTGGTGTAGATGTCCTGGAGGGAGGGAAGCTCACCTCCAACAATGTGGCGGGCAGTTTGAACAACCCTTTGCAGAGCTTTGCTCTTGCCAGCGGTGTTGTTTCCAAACCAGGCGGTAATGCAGCCGGTCAGGAAGCTCTCCACAGTGCAGGTGTAGAATGATCTGAGGATGCTGGGGCTCATTCAAAACTTCCTCAGACGTCTCAGGAAGAAGAGGCGCTGGTGTGCCTTCTTCAGCACAGCATCTGTGTGAGCAGACCATGTGAGATCCTCGGTGATGTGAACGCCGAGGAACTTAAAGCTCTTTACCTGTGTCTTGTCGATGGAGTTGGGTGTGTGTTCTCTGCTCTGTCTCCTTAAATCCTCCACCAGCTCTTTGATCTTGTCGATGTTGAGTGAGAGGTGTTATCTTGATACCATTTAGTCAGGGTTCTCACCTCCTCTCTGTAGGCCGTCTCATCGTTGTCGGTGATCAAGCCTATCACCATTGTGTCAGTGGAAAATTTGACGATGACGTTGGAGCTGCGTGTGGCTGTACAGTCGTGTGTGTACAGGGAGTACAGGAGTGGGCTGAGGACGCAGCCCTGCGGAGCACCAGTGTTGAGGACCAGGGGAGATGAGGTGTTGTTGCCCATTCTGACCACCTGACGTCTGCCTGTCAGGAAGTCCAGGATCCAGCTGCACAGAGATCTGTTTAGTCCCAGAGTTTGGAGCTTAACAACAAACGCCGCATCTGGGTGCATGGTTTCCTGTTCACTTATACTCCCATACAGTTCCTTGAGTGCCTGGTTTGTGTTGGCTTGAGGGAGAATGTAAACAGCTGTGATTATAATCGCTGTAAGTTACCTTGGTAGCCAGAGCGGTCGACACAGAAGCATATGCAATTCCAGATCAGGGGAGCAGAAGGATTTAATAGAGTGTAGATTCCTTTCATCACACCACGAGTTGTTGATATAGAAACAGACGCCCCCACCTCTGCTTTTCCCTGTGAGCTCTTTCGTTCTGTCCGAGCGATGCACGGAGAAGCCCGTGAGCTCGATGGCTGAGTCTGGAATGATTGCAGACATCCAGGTTTCTGTGAGGCAAATAATGCAGCGGTCCCTTGTTTCTCGTTGGTATGAGATGCGCGCCCGCAGTTCACAGAGTTTGTTGTCCAGTGACTGAACGTTAGCCAGCAAAATGGTTGGAAGAGGAGGTCAGAGGGGACGGCATCGGAGTCTGACAAGGACGGCGGCTCTCTTCCCTCTTTTCCGGTGGCGTTTCCGCGGTCGTGGTCACACGGGCCGTGCGGCCCAGACAAAGGGCTCTGATGCGGTGTCTGTAAAACAAAGCGCCGGCATTCAAGAACTTAAAGTCCGGTTTGCATTGCGCGACGGAGGAACCAATGTTTAAAAGCATGTGTCTATTGTAGACAGTTATACTAACAACATCTAACACGTACAACAACAACAAAAAACTAATAAAACATATGAAAAACTGCACCATTGAGTTTTCTCGGAGCTCGTAACACAGCTGCCATACTCGGCACCATCCTTTTTAATGCCATACTTTTCAAATCTTACTTATCTGACCGCCATCAATTCATAGCAGTGAATGCAGAGGTATCATATTGATCACAACCGCAGTATGGAGTACATCAAGGGTCAGTATTAGGGCTATTAATTTTCACGCTTTACATGTTACCCTTGGGAAATATCATCAGGAAACATAGGGTTAGCTTTCACTGTTATGCTGATGATACTCAGCTCTATATTTCTTTGCTGCCCAGTGAAACATATCAAATTGAGAAACTTATGGAATGCATAGTTGATATAAAAATATGGATGACAAGTAAAAAAACTATAGGACCAAAACCTCAGCATGTAATAAACTAGAACACTGTCTAATACTTGATGGCTGCTCTGTTGATTTTTAGTCATCAGTCAGGAACATAGGTGTGCTATTTGATAGCAATCTTTCCTTTGACAGCCACATTTCTAGCATTTGTAAAACTGCTTTTTTTCATCTTAAAATATATCTAAACTGAGACCTATGCTCTCAATGTCAAATGCAGAAATGCTAATTAATGCGTTTATGACCTCAAGGTTAGATTATTGTAATGCTTTATTGGGTGGATGTTCTGCACGCTTAATAAACAAACTATAGATGGTTCAAAATGCAGGAGCTAGAGTCCTTACTAGAGCCAGGAAGTATGACCATATTAGCCAGGTTCTGTCAACACTGCACTGGCTCCCTATTAAACATCGTATAGATTTTAAAACCTTGTTAATTACTTATAAAATCCTGAATGGCTTAGCTCCTCAGTACTTGAGCGAGCTCTTATCCCATTATAGTCCTCCTCGTCCACTGTATTCTCAAAACTCTGACCATTTGTTAATACCTAGAATATCAAAATTAACTGTGAGCGGCAGATCCTTTTTCTATTTAGCGCCCAAACTCTGGAACAATCTACCCAACAATGTTCGGGAGGCAGACACACTCTGTCAGTTTAAATTTAGATTAAAGACCCATCTCTTTAACCTGGCGTACACATAGCACACTAATACACTTCTGATATTCATATCCGTTAAAGGATTTTTAGGCTGCATTTATTAGGTAAACCGGAACCGGGAAAACTTCCCATAAAATACAATGTACTTGTTACAGCGTAAGAAGATTGGCATCTACGCTAATATTAGTCTGTTTCTTTCTTATTCCGAGGTCACCGTAGCCACCCGATCCAGTTCTTATCCAGCCCAGATGGTCACTGCCGTCACCATATCTAGTCCGCATCCAGATCAAATGTTGGATCAGAACCTAGAGACAACCTCTACAGCTCCTACAGCCCTAAATGTCAGCGGAGTCTAGGACACGTAGATGAGCCCCAGAGACAGATCCCCAGTGAGGACCCCGTCACCTAGACAGCCATCGGGAAAAGACCACTGGAACCAGTTGAGCCCTCCAATCTGACTTTGTTGCAGTTGGAACAAACTACTGGTTCGTCTAGCCAGAGGGGAACTGGCCCCCGACTGAGCCTGGTTTCTCCCAAGGTTTTTTCTCCATTCTGTCACCGATGGAGTATTGGTTCCTTGCCACTGTCGCCTCTGGCTTGGGTAGTTGGGGACACTTAATTTCCAGCGATATCATCGACTTGATTGCACAGATACTATTTAAACTGAACTGAGCTGGATGATGCCATCACTAAATTCAATAATGAAATGCCTGAAAATTGAACTGAAAATTGAGTGTTAAATCTTGTCATTTTACATTATTGACACTATTTTCGTATTTTGCTATTGTGCAGCTGCTTTGTTACAATTTGTATTGTTAAAAGCACTATATAAATAAAGGTGACTTGACTTGAAAATTATAATTAGAAAAGAATATTAAAACTTAATGACTTTTTATGTTTAAATTTATATTTATTTAACACATTTAATAATTAAATGTGCGTGTACACACACACACACACAATTATGGCTATGCAGGGAAAAAAATACTAGAATAATGGTTTACTCTCCATTATTTATTCCACTGATCCTGTGGCATTCAATCAAAAAAAAAACTAATAAATAAATAATATTCATACTGTAAATGCCTGGTATTGTTTCTGATCCCATACATGCCTGGCTTGTCATAACCTTTTGATTTTCTTTGTCCTGCATGTCCTCATATTTACTATCACTCTCATGAGCATTTTATCCATCAGTAACATCTTATTTGCTCTGACCTTCATATTGGCTCTAGACAGAATTTGATCTGCATGAATGTGACTTTTGTATCAAAACCCAACATGATAAAATGAGTGACAAAAAGTAATTCATTAATCAAGAGAAGGGCAAGAGTGTCAACAGATCTGTTTGGTATCATATAGCCAGTTTCTATAGAGCTGAAGCCTCCACGAACATGCTTTTTATCTGAGGAGCATCAGAACACACAAAAAGACTTCCAGTTCCTCACTTTCATTCTCCTCCCCTTTGTGTGATATGAGAAGTAATGTGCATAAGCTCATTCATCTTTATTGTTCTTGCCTGATCTCTGGCAATTATGTTCACTTGGTTGATTGATGATACATTTTAATTGTCTGCAAGAACCGGGGTAGCATGTAAATGCATTCAAGTTTTTTTTTTTTACTATAAAAAAAACAATATCTTTATCTTAATTGTGCGTAAACTGTTCTGAGCACATTTACATATATAGAGGGTTGGACTGAAGCCTTCTATATCCTCCAGTCGTCTAATATAATTTGTATTTGTTTTTTTATTTCTTTATTTTAAACTGAGATATTCACAAGTCAGCTGGGATGATTAATTGCGTTAAATCGTATTGCTTATTAGTATTATATTTTTTTCCCAAAATTAACCACACTAACATTTTACAGTAATAATAGTAATGTGTTAACAGTAGTTATAGTAATGTGATGTAATTAATAATAAAAAACACATACTATTGAAATGATCGTTATTATTATCTTTATTATATTAATCTTTGTTAATATTATTATCTATATACATTCTTAACAGTTTATTTTTTTACTTTTTAAAACCTACATGGTAACACTTTAGAATAGGGAACACTTATTCACTATTAACTACGACTTTTCCCTCAAAACATTTTTAATTTGCTGCTTATTAATAGTTAGTAAGATAGTTGAGTAAGTTAGTTGTTAAGTTTAGATATTGGGTAGGATTAGGGATGTAGAATAAGGTCATGTAGAATAAGGCATTACTATCTTCTTAATTACTACTGATATATGGCTAATTTTCTAGTCATTTTCATGCTAATAAGCAACTAGTTAAGAGACCCTAAAATAAAGTGTTACCAACTATATAAATGGGTAACAATTTAGTTTAGCGACCAGTTCTCACTATTAACTAGTTGCTTATTAGCATGCATATTACTAGCATTTTGGCTGATTATTAGTACCTATAAAGCATATATTAATGCCTTATTCTGTATGACCATATTTTAAATCCCTTAATCCTATAACACACCTAAACTTAACAACTACCTTCCTAACTATTAATAAGCAGCAAATTAGCAGTTTATTTAGGCAAAATCAGAGTTTCTAGTTAGTGAATAGTGATCATTTGTCCCCAAACTAAAGTATGATCTATAAATGAGAAATTGTTCACAATGTTTATTCCTTACATTAACAAACATGAATTAATAAACAGTTCAGAAAAGGCTCATATAAAAGCCAATATAAACACCTCACACACAAACCAATAAGACAGAACTGACTGGGTGAATATTGAACTGTCACTGATTTGTGTAAATAAATAATCATGTCCAATTCTAACCTTAGTTTATTTGCATATGCATCAAACAACACCCTTAAATCAAGCCTCTCTCACAGTGAACAGGCCTATAAAGAATTCATCACCTCATCTAAAAGTGGGAAGCGGTCCATAAACAATATCTTCATCTCTGACAATGTGTTAATCAGGCTGCAGAAGTCTTTCCTCAGGATCTAATTGCTGAAGTCCAATGGCGCTGACTCCCGCTTGCAGCTCTACAGTTGTGATTGCTCTTGTCATTTAACTATCAGCCCATGTGATTATGTCTTGTCTCTCCATGTTTGCTGAAAACAGCGGCTGCATTGAGCTGAGGATATTCCTTTATGGATCCTTACTGCAAATATGGTGACAGCTGTCACAAATCCTGTCTGTGGTTTTCTGTTTGCTCGCCACCAGACGTTGCCTTCCAGTTATATTGACTCTCACACTACACAAACTGTTGCATTTCACCCCGGACTACATTTCCCATCATCCCTTGCACTGATTACACACACAGCTGCAACCAATCAAACACACTTTATAAGCCATGGACTTCCTCTTTCTGATCGCAGAGTATTGTTTAGCATTTATCACTGTTTTAGCTGATAGCTACTTTGTGGAGCCTGCCCTAGTTTTCCTAGTATAGTCATAGTTCTGCCTAAGTTTTCCAAGTCTAGTCATAGTCTTGCCTTGCCTGTTTTCCTGTGTTCAGATTCTTGCCTGTGTATTTTGGATTATCCTTTTGTCTTGCCATTCGGACTCTGTTTACCCCTGCATGGACTATTGATGTGTACCTGGATTATCTCTCTTTGCCTTGCCCTGTTGGATATTGTTCGCTGGAGATTGATCATGTCTGTCCTTGGATTACTCTTTGTCTTGCCTATGCCATACATTTTATTGTTATGTACCCATGCCTGTTTTTGACCATGTCTTTTAATAAACAAGCTTTGCATTTGGATCCTCACGCCTCTCTCAGTCGCCTTATAACAAGAGCAATATATGCTTGTCTGAATTATTTTCTATTACATTGAAATCACAAAATACAAAATTGTGTTTATTTAAACACAATTTCAGTCAAGCATAATTCAAATCTGAAACTCTTGTTTGTCACTCTTAAAAATAAAAGAGACGTTAAACCGAGGTCCTGACTCTCTGTGGTAATTAAAAATCCCATGGCACTTCTCGTAAAGAGTAGGGGTGTAACCCCGGTGTCTTAGCCAAATTCCCACCACTGGCCGTTGCCAATCATGGCCTCTTAACTATCCCCATCCACTGGATTGGCTCTATGACTCTCTCTCGTCTCCACCTGTATCTGGTGTGTGGTGAGTGCACTGGCGCTGTTGTACTGTGGCAGCCATCGCATCATCCAAGTGGATGCTGTACACTGGTGGTGGTTGAGGAGAGATCCCCCACATAATTGTAAAGTGCTTTGGGTGCATATAAATGCATCATTCATTCATTCATTCATTAAAGGTGCGATTTGGAATATTGGCAATGGATGCAGGCAAAATGATAATGCAAGCTTTTGCTTGCCTAAAGGCTCAAAAGTCATACAACTTTATACGACTCCAGTGGGTTGAGACTTCATCTGAGTTCACAGTGTGTTCATGTGTTGAAAAGGGTCCCTGACTCTTCTCATTTTTGACAGAGACTACATTCACACTGCAGGCAAATGTGGCCCAAATCCATTTTTTTTGCTCATGTGACTCAGATCTGTTTTTCTCATGACAGTGTGAACAGCACAAACCGCATGGAATCTGATCTTTTCAATTTAAATTTGTGCCACTTCTATTTGTTGTACTAAATCCGATACACGTCAGATGTTTTGCAATGCGACCGCAGTGTGAACAGTCATGTCGGGATTCATGCAACGTTTACATCACTCTAAATCGACTTCTGTCAAAATTCTGCGCCGACGGGAAATGCTTCAAATATTTTACATACCCACAGTTATCAAAACAGTTGTGAAAGGTAATCAGTGGAATGTGTCAGAACTCATAAAATCTACAGTGACAACTCTACAAACAAAACACGAGGGCTCGTATCATAAAAGTTTCAAATCTCTGCTGTGTTTTGTCACATCCTTGTCTTTATTTTTCATTTTGCCTGCACTTAATTTTGCCGGCTTCTGTAGCAGATCACGCTATAAATAAACGCATACTTACTTTTCGTGTTTACTTCCATATGACAGCGCAAGTGTTTCTAAATCCACAGTTTCCAGCCCCGCTGATTTAGGCTACTTTTTCCACTGTTGCTGTGGGATGTTTTTCAAATTTGTGGGTTAACGGGAACCCCACTGATGTGATATTTACCCCCCTGTACATGTTTTGGACTAGTTTAGAGAAGAAGAAAAAAAACTGGGCGGATTTTGCTGGGTAAACATGGAAACCCTGTTTGTATTGTTCTTTTGTGCAGATGTGGGTCAGTTCTGAACCATGATCTGTTTACACTGTAAAACTGCAATTGGCCACATTTAAAACAACAATGTGAACAGCTACACGAAAAAATCATAATTGAGCACTAAGGCTTTGTATCCCATATCTGAATTTATATGTGGCTTCCATAGATTTCGACCTCAATGCCACCAACTAGAGCAAGCAGAAACTCTAAAAAGGTTTATAATAATACAGTCTGCAGGTGTTTGCCATCAATACATTTTGAAACTCTCTTTAAAAAGGCATTCCTCCACAGCTCTTCTGTACAGCATTGACATTTAAACACTCTTTCCAGCATCAGCAAATCTATCACAAACACTAGATGAAAAACTGGTAGTCAGAAAAATATATAAAGATGCTTTGATAGGTGGTTGTCCTGCATCTTAAATAAACAAGCTACAGATAGTACAAAATGCTGCGGTATGAGTCCTTACCAGGTCAAGAAAATATGATAATATTACCCCAATTTTACAGTCTCTGCACTGGCTACCTATTAAGTTCTGTATCAGTTACAAAATATGATTACTTGCCTATAAAGCCCTAAATGGTCTAGCTCCTGCGCACCTAACTAGTCTCACGCTACAACAACCCGCTCCATAAGGTCGCAAAACTCTGGACTCTTGGTAGTACCCAGGATAACAAAGTCCACAAAGGAGGTATAACTTTTTCATATTTGGCTCCAAACCTCTGGAATAGCCTTCCTGATAACGTTTATGGTTCAGACACACTCTCTCTGTTTAAATCTAGATCAAAGACACATCCCTTGGCAACTAGGAATTACACAAGCTTCAGTCTGGATCCAACCCTTAAATGTTCCGAGATGACCAAATACCTGAGAAGTGATGATGCCAACCCCTCAGACAATATACAGAATTAACCAAATTTTGCCATAAGTTAAATATATTAAGTTTCTGAAATATTTATATCTATTGTAGAAACTTAATTTCCTGTAAAGAATCTTTGCAACGATTGTATCGTGAAAAGCGCTATACAAATAATCTTGAATTGAAAAATTGAATTTAATCTGCATGCTCGTCGTCATCATTAGGGTCTCGACCTGACTGCAGTTCTGCAGACTGCAGGCAAATGATCACATTCGATGGCATCTGACACTTTGGAGAGATGTTCTCTTCACGGATGAATCCAAGTTTTCACTGTAAAGGGAAGATGGCAGACAGTGTGTATGGCGTCGTGTGGGTGAGCGGTTTGCGGATGTCAACATTGTGGATCAAGTGGCCCATGGTGACGGTGGGATTATGGTATGGGCAGGCGTATGTTATGGACAACGAACACAGGTGCATTTTATTGATGGCATTTTGAATGCACAGATATACCATGACGAGATCCTGAGGCCCATTGTTGTGCCATTCATCCACGACCATCACCTCATGTTGCAGCATGATAATGCACAGCCCCATTTTGCAAGGATTTGTACACATTTCCTGGAAGCTGAAAACATCCCAGTTCTTGCATGGCTAGCATACTCACCAGACATGTCACCCATTGAGCATGTTTGGTATGCTCTGGATCGGCGTATACAACAGTGTGTTCCAGTCGCTGCCAATATCCAGCAACTTCGCACAGCCATTGAAGAGGAGTGAACCAACATTCCACAGACCACAATCAACAACCTGATCAACTCTATGCAAAGGAGATGTGTTGCACTGCGTGAGGCAAATGGTGGTCACACCAGATACTGACTGGTTTTCTAACCCCGCCAGACCTCCCACCCCCCAATACAGTAAAACACATTTTAGAGTGGCATTTTATTGTGGCCACACCTGTGCAATAATCATGCTGTCTATTCAGCATCTTGATATGCCACACCTGTGAGGTGGATGGATTATCTCGGCAAAGGGGAAGTGCTCACTAACACAGATTTAGACAGATTTGTGAACAATATTTGAGAGAAATAGGCCTTTTGTGTACATAGAAAAAGTCTTAGATCTTTGAGTTCAGCTCATGAAAAATGTGGGCAAAAACAAAAGTGTTGCGTTTATAAAAAATGTTCAGTGTATATTGTGATATATAACGTTACTGTGAAATAAAATTACTCTTAAAGATTAAATATTTTGGTCGTATCGCCCAACCCTAAAGTCCCCTAATGCAATTCTAAATCATAAAGTGGTTTTGAAGAAATCGCGATCACACACACACACACACACACACACACACACACACACACACACACACACACACACACACACACACACACACACACACACACACACACACACACACACACACACACACACACACACACACACACACACACACACACACACACACACACACACACACACACACACACACACACACACACACACACGTCTGGTTTGCTATTCTAGTGGGGACTCCAAAGGCGTAATGTTTTTTTCTGCTGTACAGACTGCATGCACTATCAACCGTACACTTAAACCTGCCCCTTACAGAAAACGTTCTGTATTTTTACATTCTCCAAAAAAAATATATACATGTATGATTTATAAGATTGTTTCCCCATGGGGACCTCAGTTCAGGTCTGTGTTTATTCAGTCAGTATTAAGCCCCCACCGGAATAGAAAGACTAGACCTGTCTCTCTCTTTGAGTGAATGGTGAGACTAACGTGGAGAGCACGTGGTAGAGTGAGTGAGTTTTCTATCTTTTTCTCTTTTTTACTTTTTGTTTTTGTTTGTTGTATTTGTTTGAAAATTAGTGTTGGTTATTGTGAGCTGTTTGCAGAGTGGCGGCTGCAGCATGGCTGCGGGCGATAAGCTCGGCTTGTTCATGATTTTAATTTGCCTTGTCAAGGAAAATAATGGCATGGCATGTTTAATATAAGCGCTGTTTGATGAGGAGAATTTGTGTGATAAGGATCTGGCTAAACAATCGATCAAAAGAAAAGAGCTAGACAAAACGATGAACACAGATCAGGCTTGTAAAGTATCAACGCTGACTTTAGTGCACGGTTTGCAGTCTGAAGAGAGTTCAATGGACACACAGGAGAGTGTATGTGAGTTTGGTGCTGACACACAGGTGGATGCAGAGAGCGTTTACCCTTTCACTTGACTCTGTTCATTCTTACAGGACACTAAACCCATGAGGTCAGTTAGAGTTGATGATTTTTTCCCAGATTTAAAGATATTTCTTTATTCAGTCGAGTTGTTTATGAAAAGCACTGATAGGTCTGATCAGTCCACTTACAGTGATCAATAAATTTATCGTCTCAAGAAATTGATGCTCAAAGTTAGTTCGCAAATAGCCAATGATGGTTAATTTTCTTTTGTTCTTCTCTCTCGTATGCGTTATTTTCTCTGGTTTGTTTAAATGGCAATCCCAATCTATTTAATCATTTAACATGTGTGAAGTAAAGCTAGGATATTTAAGCATTAATGGTGCCAGGGAGGATGTGAAGAGACCTGCTCTTTTCTATCTACTTAAAGTGAGACAAATCTGCTTAAAGTGAGACAACATAATGTGGTATTCCTGCAAGAAACACTTAGTACAGTAGATGATGAAGCAGACTGGAAGAAGGAATGGGATGGGGAAGTGTGTCTTATGCCCGGCTCACACTGTGCGATTTTGGCCACAATTTGGTCGTCTGAGACAAATTTTGAAAATCCTAAAAGATTTCTATAGTCCTAGGCTAAAATCTGTCGTCTTAGATCGCTGTTTTGACATGTTCACCGACAGCCGATTAATGGCTGTTGCGATCTAATTTCAACTCCGATGAAATTCTGCCAGTGTCAAAAGATTTGGCACACTATCCTGCAGTGTTACTACCCCTACGATGAATGTCAAACTGTCTCCATTTTTAAAAAAATTTTGACCAAAATTTTGGTCCCGCGTGCAACGCAGTTCCCATCACCTGAACGTGAATGGGTTGATCATGTAAAACTCCGGACAAGTTTTCTTGCGCACACCCATTTTTAGCTTGTCTTGACTGTCGTACAGTCTGACATTAATGATAACTGAGATCCCACAGTGTGACATGATCATCATGTTCATACAGTCTGACAAGTACAATCCTAAAGGACTGTACAATCAAGTACAATCCTAAAGGAAAAATATTGCACAGTGTAAGCCTGACTTTATTCATAAGAGCAATAACAGTGGTGGAGTTGGGATCTTGTTTGCTAAAGATCTTATACCAATTTCTTTCAATATTGAGGAAATTATTAAGGGACGATTGTTAAAGATACATGCTTGCTTTAAAAATGTAAAATCGATCCTTATTAATGTGTATGTTCCAACTGTGGGAACTGAAAGGGTAATTTTTCTTAACATTTTAAATAATGTGATAAGGAATTGTTCTGATGATTGTTATTTGATCCTGGGGGGAGGGGGTTCAACTGTACTGCTGCATGTGTTGATATGAATCACATAGAACCTCATGGTCCCAGCAAAAAGTGTTTAATCATTTTAATTTAATCAAATAGTATATGTGATATTTTGAGTTTTTTTTAATCCTTCCCAGCGCCAATATACCTGGGCTCATGTTAAGGATAATTATCTGTCTCTAGCTAGATTGGATAGATTTATTGCTTCAAACATCAAAACAATGTTTTGAGAAATTGTTCGATACATCCTGTCTGTATTTCTGATCATTCCTTTGTTCAATGTTCTAATTTTATCAAAGATGTGAAATGTAATAGTGCTTTTTGGCATTTTAATGTTGCTTTGCTTGATGACAATGTTTTTAGAGATACTTTTAACCTGTTAGCCACCACCCATTATTTTGGGACTCACAGTTGAAAAATACCTACCTAACTTAAATGTATAACAGTTGCTGACTTACGTGTGCTACACATACAGTTTTGGAGTCTTTGGAAAGAAGATCCTTTGGTCTTTACTATCCATCATCCAGAGTTGAATACAATACATGTGGCAAACGTTGGAAGTGTTTGGTTTTAGTCCAAGTTGTATAGCCATGATCCAGGTTTTATACAGGGATATTGAGAGTTTATTAAATATGAATGGGGGTTAAGTGCTCCTTTTAAGGTTCAGAGGGGGATTAGGCAGGGTTGTTCTCTCTCTGGAATGCTTTAATCATTAGCCATTGAACCTTTCCTACATAAACTAAGAAGGCTCCTTCCAGAGGTAACCCTTCCTGGCAGCAATTCAGTTTTTAATTATCTGCCCTTCGCTGATGATGTGGTTATTTTTGTCAAGAATCAAGATGACATTGATATTATTGTCGAATGTATAAATGCTTTCAGTGTTTTGTCATCTTCAAAAATCAACTGGGGGAAAAGGGAAGCCATCGTTTTTGGTGTTGAGTTAGTTACAAAGACTGTTTTACCCAATGGGTTATCTTGGGTTAAGGGTGGTTTTTAGTATCTTGGTGTGTTTTTAGGAGATAATTAATTTGTGCGTTAAAATTGGGACAATTTTTAGATAAAAATCAAAGGACGTCTTAAAAAATGGAAGTGGATCATAGCACATATGTCTTTTATGGGACGTGTTTTAGTGATTAACAACCTAGTGCCATCTATGTTATGGCATCGCTTGATGTGTCTAGATCCTCTGCCACAGCCGCTGGCAAAAATACAAGCAGTTTTAGTAATTCTTTTCTGGGATAATTTACATTGGGTCCCACAATGTCTTTTGTTTTACCAAAGGAAGAAGGAGGTCTAGGAGTAATTCATCTCGCTAGTAGAGGTGCTACTTGCAGACTACAATTTATACAAAGACTGCTTGTTGGACCAGAAAACCTTATCTGGAGAGGCCTTTGGCCCATACTATATTGAGCCATGGTGGAAATGTGTGTCTAGTTCAGTCATTGTTTTTAATGGATCTGAATGGATCAAAGTTTTATCAAGGGTTGTTTACTGTTTGGTGGATGTTCCAGAAATCGAGGACAAGCTGTGATTCACTGTTTTGGTTGTTGAGAGAGCCAGTGCAGTATGGGACACGATTCAACGTAGAGCACTTCACTGGATCTTTTATGGCACAACGTTTCATTTCAGCATGGACTGTTGCTTTGAAAAATGTCTTTGATCTGACTGGGCCAAACTTGTCTAACGCTGAAAAACTGGCCTCTCATATAGGAGTCCGATCTATCAGGATTGTAAATCACTTGATTAATAACTGGAAAAGTGAACTCGCACAAACCGAACTATCCTTGTATAATAAATATTGTAATGGACATTTTCAACCCAACAGTAATTATATTTTCCCTTCATTAATTCTTGCTCCTGATTTAAAAAATTGCACTTGTCCATTGCTAGAATTAAGTCTTTTGTCAAGATTTTAAACAAAGATAAACTGAATGGTCGATCAGATACTCCCCGGAGAGCTCATTTTGGGCTTGACAATGAAGTCAAGCCTGTGTGGAGAGCTCTATATAAATTACCGCTAACAAAAAAAGTTGGGGAATACAATGGAGAGTGTTACATGGAATTGTGGCTGTCAATGCTTTTGTTTCTGTTATTAATTATAATGTAAATGAAACTTGTCCTTTCTGTGTGAGAAAAAGGCAAACTGTGTTTTATTGTTTTTCAGAATGTAGCAGACTTTGTAATTTTTTTGCATTGTTGCAATGATTCTTTGATAATGACTGTTCATAATGTTTGAAGAAGTGTTTAATAAAGATATGTTTATTCTTGGATATAGATACAGTCAGTAATACCGACAGAAATGCCAGCTTTTTGTATTTTGTTTTAGGACAAACAAAGATGGTTATTTACTGTATATAAGTTGGAAAAATAAGGTAGATGGGTCTCTTGATTGTGAAGCAAGCATTTTGTTTGTCAGAATGATGAAAGCCAGATTGGTTGATTTTGACTTTTATATGTCTATAAATAATGTTGAGGGATTAATTTTCATCTGGTGTTATAAGGATGTGTTGTGCTCTATTGTTGACGATATTTTGTGCTTTGTGGTTGTTTTGAGCTAAACTTATTTTATGAAATCATTCATAATTTTTTGTTATGGTTTTTAATTTAAATTTGATCTTGTAGAGAAATGTTGTTTGTATGAATAAAGAGGTTTTAAAAATTAAAAAACTCTCTCTCTCTCTCTCTCTCTCTCTCTCTCTCTCTCTCACTACAAACACACACACACACACACACACGCATGTAGAGATTTTAATTGATTTATTTCCCAAATAGCATTGACTGCTTGAATATGAGACACCAATGTTTCAGGAGTTTACGACAAAGAATAGGACACATATAAAGCACCACTAATAATTGTTAAGGTGGAGTCTACGCTGTCACGACTCATTTGCTGTCTGAGGACAAAGAGTACTGAAGACAAGAAAACAAGAACAGGTTAGTGCTGCATCGTTATGCCCACTTTATTAACCGGATGCAAATGACTCTGCAATGCACAGTGCACTCACCAAATTAACTTATTATTAAACAGAGATGAACAATTAATAATAAACAACAGGGAAAAGTAAGCATTTCCTAAATAGTAGAAGGAAAGACATAAACATCATGTTCTCACACATGACACCACTCACGGAGAGGTAGACGAGGGAAGATAGAGGTGTCTGTGTTTAGCAATTGAGCTGCCTCCAAATTCTTGAAGCAATTGCAATTATTTGGAACACTGTGGTCACCATGAAATGGAAAGAATGGAGAAACAAAGGAGGAAATAAGACATTTCACAGTTTTTGTAATACTGCAGAGCTCATTGATCATCACACACAGTATGCTATTGCATATCACAGCAGATGTTCCTAGGAGTGAGAGAATGTAATCAAGGTAGAATTTAGAAAGACTCATGCAAAAAGAGACATTTGGTGCCTTTTGTGCAACAGGATTCAAAGACATTTAAATGTCTCATCTCCATGTAATTCAGCCTAGGAGAATGAGTCATACAGTCTATATGTTTTTTTGAAACTTTCATTGTTCTTTGGCATAGACTCTTCACTAAGGATGAATTACACCAGCTGAGAGCACACGCATTCTGTACTGTTTTAGCATCCGATTATGCAATTATGGTAATCATTTAACAGCACAATTGCACCCACAATGATTTGTGCTGCTCGCAGTTTGCATGCCGCAGTTCTTCTTCTTGCAGTTTTTTTCAGAGTGCTTGGTTGTGTAGGATGCATCGGATTACCACAGCAGTTTTTTTCAGAGTGCTTGGTTGTGTAGGATGCATCGGATTACCACAGTCTGGCATAATTTACTGGGACTGATTTATTTCACCACTGCATAATTTACTGGGACTGATTGCTTTGGAAGCAATTTCACTATATGTGGTGAAGACACTGCAGAATGGGAAGAAAGGGTATTTAAGTAAAACATGGAATGGTTGTTGGTGCCAGACAGTCATACACTCACTGGGGCCACTTTCCGAAAAAGAAACATCCATTATGTACACCTGTTCAAAGATGGTTAGAGATGATAGAAAGGTAACAGTAACTAAAATATCCACTCGTTACAACCAAGGTATGCATAATATCATCTCTGAACACACAACACGTCGAACCCTGAAGCAGATGGGCTACAGCAGCAGAAGACCACACCAGGTGCCGCTCCTGTCAGTTAAGAACAGGAAACAGAGGCTACAATTCGCACAGGCTCACCAAAATTGGACAATAGAAGATTGGAAAAACGCTTCCGGGTCTGATGGGTCTCAATTTCTGCTGCGAAATTCAGATGGTAGGATCAGAATTTGGTATAAAGAACATGAAAGCATGGATCCATCCTGACCTGTCTCAACGGTTCAGGCCGGTGCTGGTGGTGTAATGGTGTGGGGGATATTTTATTGGCACACTTTGGGCCCCTTAGTACCAATTGAGCATCGTTTAAACACCACAGCCTACCTGAGTATTGTTACTGACCATGTCCATCCCTTTATGACTACAGTGTACCCATCTTCTGATGGCTACTTCCAGCAGGATAATGCACCATGTCACAAAGCTCAAATCATCTCAGACAGGTTTCTTGAACATGAAAATGAGTTCACTTTACTCAAATGGCCTCCACAGTCACCAGATCTCAATCCAATAGAGCACCTTTGGGATGTGGTGGAACGGGAGATTCGCATCATGGATGTGCAGCCGACAAATCTGCAGAAACTACGTGATGCTATCATGTCAATATGAACCAAAATCTCTGAGGAATGTTTCCAACGCCTCGTTAAAACTATGAAGAATTAAGGCAGTTCTGAAGGCAAAAGGGGGTCCAACCATGTACTAGCAAGGTGTACCTAATAAAGTGACCAGTGAGATCGATGCCAGTGATTCAACATTACCTTGTTTCAAACAGGAGATTAATTGTTGAATAAAATTGTTGTTGTAGTTGTGGATAGCTTCGCTTTGCTAATCTGGACCCAGATGCCAGATGGACATATTTTTATCTTCTTGCTACATTTCTGGACCCCTATTGTGTAAGGATCCTTGCTGTCTATGGGAGGGTCAGAGCATTCACGGCACACTTAAAAAATATCTTAATTTGTGTTGAAGATTAAAGGAGGTCTTTCGGAATGACGTGAGGGTGAGTAATTAATTACATAATTTTCATTTTTGGGTGAACTAACCCTTTAAGACTCAGGGAAGAAGGAAGCGGGAATAAACATAAACAACAAAATAAAATAAGCAGCAGGCGCCTCAGAGCAGACTCCAATGCATATTTGTGTTTGCGCTCTGGAGAGCATCAGGTTTATTTGTATTTGTTGAACTTGAATCACAGAACATTGAACACAGTTACTGTATCTGTTGAGTTCTGGAACACAATGGCCAATTCACACACAACTACATACATATGCTTTAATTGCTAAAACTTAAAAGACTAATGAGGCTTAAAGTTCTCATATAATCAAAACTGACTTTGTTTACTTTGTTAGCGCATATCGTTAGTTTTGAGGTGAGTAATTAGTCCATGCAAGTTAATCCATTGAAAAAAATATTGCTTGTCTTGGTAACTCTTTAATCAAAATACTGAACATTTGCTTCTGCTTTTGTAATGACATTCCTTCTGTGATGACGTCAGTTTGGCGGCTTTGGCAGAAATCAAACATGCCTCTCCAACCATTAGTTTGCCATGAGTGAGAGATAAAGAGGAGGAGTGCAAAAACCCCGCCCTCTCTTCAAAATTCCAAAATACGTCACTATACTGAAATATATTTGACAGCAACATCCAGTTCACGCAGACTTTAACTTGCGAATAATAAGATGCATTGGATTGTTTACTATTACACCAAATAATAATAAAAAAATATATAATTTTAGAATGAAAAGGCCCAAAGTTGAATGTGGAAAGCATAATAATTTTAGTCAAAGAGAAAAGCCTGAGCCCTGCTTTCCCCTTGAATAAAGCAATGACAGATGCAAACCAAAAACAGAAACACTCAGCCAGAGGAAGTTTGTATGAGGTATTGGAATGGAAATAGCGTAAAAAACCTTGTTAACCTTCGCCGTACTGCTGGCTGCACCATGATAAGATGCTTCTTGACAGCTTGAAAGAGACAGAATTATTCACACAGTTCATTCAGGGAAACTAATTCTTAAGGTAAGAGGAGTTTTACAAAATGTTGCTCTTTTTAGTGAAATTTAATGGTCATTACTTATTGTTTACAATGAAACAGCATATGTTTTTGCCATAGTGTGGGATTCTCAATTGATGGAAGTGTGTCTGATTCATCTTTATTGTCGGTGGGATTCAGTGCAGACCACAGTGTTGACTCATCAGTCCTTGCCTGCAGCAATGTTTCTCTGTGACACTTGTGTTACCAGGGTTTATATTTCAAAGATTTCTACATTGCATGCAGTTTTCTGCCGGTAGCTGTTTGGAGGATACGAAACATACAGTTGCTTTTAGAAAATATTAATTACTACAACTGCTCATTCTATATTGCTACTATTTACTATTTTAGAATAATAAACTGTGAAATAACACAAATGGAAGTATGGGAATTATGCATAAGATGCTAAACAATATTGACTTCAAATGTATGCAGCACAATTGCTGGCTTACTTTTCTTCAATATCTGGTCCAACTCACCATCACCATGGAAGAATAATGGGTTCTTACCTCAGGGACTTGATGTGATGGATTAATTACTATCTGCAGATATTGCGATTGACATTTTAAATATAGGTTTAGTTTATTACTCTGTGGATCTAGCATTTAAATATGTCACAGTGTTGAGGTTTTCCTCCTGGGAAAAACAGCTGAAAACGTATAAAAAACTATGTGTTATGTCAATGTAGTTTTGAGTGACAGCAACACTTCCTTGAGCCAGCTAACTGCCTTGTTGACTTAGGGTCTGGCTTGTCACAGATCAGTGTTTCTTACAGACTCTGCCTCCTCTTAGAGGAATTATCAATCAAGAAGGTCCAGTAGAAGGTCAGCTGTGTCAGGACCAATTAGACGGCACCTTCATGTTTCCATAGCCCTGTGAAAGAGACAAAATAGGACATGGCATGCCGGAACCTTGCTGGTGTGGCTTAAGTCTTCATGTCACACTTATTTGCATAATTACAATGAGAAAATTTAGCATTTTCATTAGGTTGCACTATGTACTATCCAATTTTAACGCTTGTTATAATTACATCATGTTCAATGTGCCATTTAACAATGAAAGTCAAGACTGATATAACAAGAGCTGTGGCTAAACTTGTATCATTACAGTTAATTCTCATGAAAACATGCCCAGGTCACATTTCACTCAAAAAGAATGAATGAATGAAATGAATGAAATTAAAATTGTTTGCATTTAGCAAATTAAGCTTAGATTTTGTGATTTAAAAAAATATGTAATTAAGTACACTTTAATCCCAAATTCGCATTACTGTAGTACTTCCAGTATTTTTTTGTATTGTTTTTCATTATTTTATTTTATGTTTTCCTTTTAGGTTTGTTTGTGATTTTCATTATTCACAGTGACAATAATTTCAGTATTTTATATTCGCATTACTGTAATGCAATAAATAAATCAATAGAAACCATCCTTATATAATTAGAGGCACTTCAGTTCAACACATTATTATACATTGAACAAAATTATAAACGCAACACATTTGTTTTTGCCCCCATTTTTCATGAGCTGAACTCAAAGATCTAAGACTTTTTCTATGTACACAAAAGGCATATTTCTTTAAAATATTGTTCAAAAATCTGTGTTAGTGAGCACTTCTCCTTTGAAGAGGTAATCCATCCACCTGAGTGTTGTGGCAAATCAAGATGCTTATTAGACAGCATGATTAGTGCACAGTTGTGCCTTAGACTGGGAATGAATAAAAGGCCACTCTAAAATGTGCAGTTTTATCACACAGCACATGCAGAATGCAGAGCGTGCAGTTGGCATGCTGACTGCAGGAATGTATACCAGAGCTGTTGCCCTTGCATTTGAATGTTAATTTCTCTACCATAAGCCGTCTCCAAAGGCGTTTCAGAGAATTTGGCAGTACATCCGCAGACCACGTGTAACCACACCAGCCCAGGACTTCCACATCCAGCAACTTCACCTCCAAGATCGTCTGAGACCAGCCACCCGGACAGCTGCTGCAACAAGCTTCGGTTTGCATGACCAAAGAATTTCTGCACAAACTGTCAGAAACCGTATCAGGGAAGCTCATCTGCAGATGGTGTCGACCTGACTGCATTTCGTCGTCGTAATCGACTTGAGTGGGCAAATGCTCACATTCGATGGTGTCTGGCACTATGGAGAAGAGTTCGCTTCACGGATGAATCCCGGTTTTCACTGTACAGCCAGATGGCAGACAGCGAGAATGGCGTCGTGTGGGTGAGTGGTTTGCTGATGTCAACTTTTGGATCGAGTGGCCCATGGTGGCGGTGGGGTTATGGTATGGGCAGGCGTATGTTATGGACAACGAACACAGGTGCATTTTATTGATGGCATTTTGAGAAGTGAATGTGGTTTGTTGGAGGTCCTGTGTGTGTGGAGGTGAAAATTTTAGAATTTTTTTAAAAAAAAATTGTTCTAGTTTTCTACTATTATAGAAGTGGTGGGAGGTGGTGGGGGGGGACAGAGGAGAGAATTAAATGTTCTGAAGAGATTACGTGTGTCTGGATCGCTGTTGATCTTGTTGTGGAAATATGATGATTTGGCAGTTTGGACTTCAGCAGAGAAAGATGAAAGCAAAGACCGATACTTACTCAGGTCTGATGGATCTTTTGATTTGCACCATCTTCTCTCTGCTGCCCTGAGATTGGTCCGATGCTCACGAAGAACATCGGATAACCAGGAGTTGGAAGGGGCAGCTCGTGCTGGCCTGGAGGAGAGAGGACAAATGACGTCTAGACAAGAGGTTAAAGTAGAGCATAAAGTTTCCATAGCTCCATTCACATCCAGAGATGAGAAACGGGTAGGTGCGGGAAGAGAGGAGGACACTACAGAGGAAAGATGGGAGGGAGAAAGGGAGCTTAGGTTTCGTCTAAAAGTAACACTCTTCGGTCTTCACACGACAAGGCTGAACACGACGGCTGAACGCTTCTGCAAACGCTTCTACGTCAGCGCTCGGACATCAAATAAATACACAGTCAAAGAGATTAGAGTGAAAACAGCTGTGGCCTGCTTCTGATTAGCCCAGCCAATAGCCTAAAGCAGTGCTAATAGCAGTGCTAATAATTAATCTTCTCCATAACTGTCCTATGCTTTCTCTACTGACCTTTAGAATAACATACAAAAAAGTACATTTTATTGAACATATGTTTTTGCTTGTTAAGGTCTCCAGTTAAGGTGTTAAGGTCTCCAGTTGTGATTGGCAGATAATGAGGAGGAAATAAATAGAGAAGAACAGGAAATGTTTGAGATTCTGTCATTTAATATGTACAGCAATGAGGAGGACTGAACTCTAAATTATTTCAATATGAATATTTGAATATATTTGAAAAATGCATAAATAAAAGAACATAGCAATTGCATATGCATGACAGATGAAAGATTAAATAAAACATATTTAGACATACGGTTATACAGAATTTGCAGATTATTATTTTTTATTTTACATGTTTTATTTATAAGATTGTCCAACCAACCAACCAACCAACAAACACGTTTTCATTAACCTGAAACATTTTCAAGGATAAAAATAGTGAATGCAAATATGGGAATAACTAAAATAAATTGCAGGCAGCCATTCTTAAAGGTGAGGAGGCCTCAAGGGACATGGAGACAGGAAAGGTGTCCTCCAGGGCGGGGCCAACGGTGGAGCAGGGATTTCAGGCGGCCATGGTGGATCCGGGGACTCGGGCGGCCATGGCAGATCAGGGGACTCCGTGGGACATTGCGGATCTGGGGACTCGGGCGGCCATGGCGGATCAGGGGTCTCAGGCGGCCATGGCAGATCCGGGGTTTCTGTGGGCCATGGCGGGTAGCCCCCCCCCAAAAAAAAATATCTTGGGGAACTCCACAACATCTGGGGGGTGCTCTGGAGGAGCGGGCTCTGGTGGGCGCTCGTGAGGCGCGGACACCTGGGGCGCTCGGGAAGCGCGGACACTTGGGGGAGCTCGGGAAGCACAGACTCTAGGGTGCGCTCTGGATGCGTGGACTCTAGAGGGCGCTCTGGAAGGGGGATGCTTGGGGGCGTTCTGGAAGCGCGGACGCTTGGGGGTGCTCTGGTGGGCACTGCCGAGGAGCGGGGTCTGGTGGGCGCTGCCGAGGAGCGGGCTCTGGTGGCGCAGATGCTTGGGGGCGCTCTGGAGGCGCAGACGCTGTGAGCTCCCGGACCGGAGCGGACTCTGTTGGCTCCCGGACCAGAGTGGACTCTGTGGGATCCCGGTCCGGAGCGGAATCAGCGTGGACTAGATCAGCGTGCTGAAGACAGAGCTAATTTTGAGAGGGTAAAGAAGGTGTTTTTACATTACAATTGGTAATATTTACATTAATAATTGTTTTAACCACTGTATGTTACAGACATTTCATTAAGACCCTAAATAATCATATCAGCTTGTGTAATCCGATGACCCCTTTAAATAGTTTAGAGCTGAGTCTGACACTATGAGTCTGACACTATAAGGAAATATGAAAAAATATCTGCTTGGCTGAAATAGCTGTGGAGAGGAACTCAGTTTGTAAACTTTTCATCTTAAGCACCCATACAGACGAGAATGAAATACCCTTTCATCAACACCAAACCAGAAATATGATATTGTAACTTTTATTTTAACACATCATTTAGAATTATCAATATTGCTCTTAAAGGGGCCATTATTACAATGATGCACTTTGAAACTCAAAGCAGTCAATGCGGCTGAAGCAGACTCGTCAAGTGCCTCCCATTCCGTTTAATGAGCCTCCTGAGCTTGTTTAATGAGATGTTTTCATAAATATCTCTATAGATATTGACATATATTATGTGAGTGTCATCCACACAACTTGATAACACAGAAGCCAGTTGTGTTTATAGGTTTATAAAAAAAGCAAAATCAAACTCTTGTCAAGTACCCCCTTGAGTACAATTATACCCCTGACTGGGAATGACTGCACTATAAAACTCCAATTGCTTGTAATCTTGTGTATCTACTGCTGTGGATTCAGTCCTTTAATAAATGCATTTGGTATGAACACCACCTGAACATCACAGTTCATTGATGGAGGCAGGGGACAAAAAAAAGCAGGAGACTGCTTTTTCCCCAGAATTTGAAATCCAAAGGAGTTTTACATAACATTAATTACTGTTTTATTCTTTTACTTTTGTATGACAGCCACAGTAGTTTTTTTTTCTTCTTCTTTAGAAAATGACACCTGTGCTTTAAAAGGTTGACTTGCTAATGAAATCTGCATACAGTGAATAGTCATTCCCAGATGCCCTTATTATCAGTTTTTAAAATATAAATTAACTATGAACTAATTTTCAGTAAAAAAAATTTAATTTGAACCTATCCGCTAGTTAATAACTCATTTAAATACATATCAGATCTACATATAGCTATTTTGGCAAATAGATAAAGACAACAATTTGGTAACGTTATTTTGATAGTCCAATTATTTATCAACTATAAGTAACTTGGTTGGAATTTATTTTACAGTATGTGCACTTACCTGTACTTACAGTGTAGTTAGCTATGAAAATACTGGATAATGTAAGGTAACTACATTAGTGTTAGATTTAGAGGTAGGTTCAGGGTTAGTACATTATTACTCAGTTATTCCAATTACTATAACAAATACATAGTATGTAAATGAGGGACAGGACTGTAAAATAAAGTACATTTACATTTAGCAGACGCTTTTATCCAAAGCGACTTACAGTGCATTCAGGCTAGACATTTGTATTGTCAGTATGTGTGTTCCCTGGGAATCGAACCCACAACCTTTGCGCTGCTAACGCAATGCTCTAACCACTGAGCCACAGGAACACGTACTATTTTTAACTTAGAAAGTACTACTGATAACTTAGAAACTACACATCAACTAGCAGATATTCGAGTATAAGTAGACTGCCTAAAATTCGCTAACACTTTATTTTGCTGGTCCTCAAACACACATTCTACTGACTATAAGTAACTCTGTACTGTACATGTATTCCACTAACATTAAACCTAACATAACAGTCTACTAATACTCGAATGACTGCTAGTTGACATGTAGTTGAAAAGTAATTAATTAAGCCCAGCTCACACTTGGCCACGATTTGGTCATCTGAGACAAATTTAGAAAATCGTAAAAGATTAAGATAATCCTAGGCTAAAATCTGTAGTCTTTGATTGCTGGATTGACATGTTCACCGACAGCTGACTAATGGCCATTGCCATTTTCCTCAGACAAAATTCTGGCAGTGTCAGAAGATTTTGCGCACAGTCTTGCAGTGTGACGTCTCCTACGACGAACATCAAAATGTCTTCGTTTTTCAAGCCATGATCAGAATTAATTTGAGAGATTTCTTCTATCCGCCATAAAATCCAGCGCTCCCATAAGGAGGGTAGTCCGGACTGCTGAGCGAATCATTGGTACAACCCTCCCCACTCTCCAAGAACTGTACTTATCCAGAGTGAGCAAAAGAGCTGGCAAAATCACTCTGGACTAGGCATGGGATGATAACCGGTTTCAAGGTATACCGTGGTTTGGAAAAGTCACGGTTTCAAAACCCCAATTTTTTTTTTATACCGTTCCTGCGTTATGCACAGTTTTTTTCCATGTCGTCAAAGACTGTGTGCAGTGAAGAGTGCAGGAGTCACACGGCCCCTTCCCCTCCGGTTGGTGCAAGGCTGTGAGCAGTCAGTGAGTGTCAACTGTGTGTATGATGATGAAAGCTGAAGGAGATGAATCCTTGGAACTTTCCCCCCGTCGAAAAACACGAAGTCTGCCATATGGACATTTTTCCGGTAACGTAGACCAATCATGTTCCGTACACAACGATGTTACGTACAGATGACGTTTTAGCGTCAATCGCTAAATAAATACTTCCAGGTTGTACATAAACAAAGGAATATCCGTCCATATAACAACGTTATTGTTTCATTGGACTAAAGTGCTTGATGGGATGTTGTTCTGTGGACCCTTACCTCTCTAATTAAACCGGAATTTAAAGCAGTGGATGCGTGTGTGACTGTAAAACTTCAGGTTCCTTATGAACACTAAGTTTCTTTCTGTGTTTTGGATCAACCTTAAAATCAAATCAGAAATAGGTTGGATGTTGTGAGAGAATTCTTCAGCAGATCTGGGAGAACAAAGACAAGACACAGAGAGGCATCAGGCTTTTGAACTCATTTATTATAGAAACGACATGTCTTTATGTATGGTACCAGAAGATCTGGAAGATCTCATATCTCCAGGGGGTTCACCAAATGACCAAATAAGGTATTGAAAACGTAGCATTTCAGACAAAGAATGCGTATACTAAATCCCCTCCTCCACATATAGCCAGGATCAATGTGTATTCAGTTAGCTGGAAAACGTCAACATTCATTTATGTGGCCTTGTGTTAATTTATGCGGAAATTAAATCTAACAGTTGTCTTCTTTAAGCCATTTATGACTTAGGAGTACATTTCCACATCCATGATAAACAGTAAAAGTTAAAATGAAAAATAATAAAGGAAATTCCTAATCTAAGGACCACGTCCGGTCTGAGCAGATGTTTTATCTCTGTCCTTACATTACATCCGGATTCATGGTCATCTTATCTCCTGGTCTTGCCTGAGCAACATGATAACCTTTCATAATCACACTTAAAGATGAAATAGTTATAACTACTAAAATCAGCCAATGTTCGATTTTATGGAACAGGCTGGAAAAACTCAAACTCCAATCCCAATCATCTCTATTTCTCTCTCGTCTTGTCATCTCGACAACTGCTTTGGTGATGTTCTTAATTTTTTTGGTCAATCAAATTTCCATCCGCATCATTATCTTTCATGTCACTTGTCTTTACGGTGTAATTAGCCAATCTCCACCACATGCTTGTAGCAAATGAATGTGGTGGATCGTTATGGTCTAACCATGAATCATCTTCATCTATTAATTGAATTGCTTGTGTACCGTCCAGGATCAATACTAGATATATGTCTGACATGTTGGACAATTTCAGATGCTCAGATGAGCTCAGATGAGCTTTATTTGTCACATACACAATTATATAGAGTATAACCAGCAGTGAAATGTGTTCTCTGCATTTAACCCATCCAAGTGCACACAGTTCCCGGGGAGCAGTTGGGGGTTCAGTGCCTTGCTCAAGGGTCTCACCTCAGTCTTGGACAATTCCTGCCGGAGCCACGACTGCCCCTAATTTAGACCCAAATGTGTAACAGGGGAACCTTCAAAGGTTGTCGGGAAGCAATTAATGGGACAAAATTTTACCCAGGCCCTATGTTCTGATCTGTCTGGTGCAAGCCCTCTCACCAGTGCCCTGTCACACACATTGGGCAGGCTTCTTAGGCCCTACAGTGTCAATTGGTGATGCGGATGTTGGCAGATGTTTCAGCCTGGATGCGTAAATCCACTGCGGTTGATGATCAGTTAGCACTCCAGTCCTGGTCACCGCGATGACTACAGCTGGCCCCAAATATCTCAGTTCCCCCACGGCGACTGGTTTCAGACTCCGAATCAGCACCTGTTGGCCTGGAACAAAATTATGGGTGGGCTTATCTGACAGAATAGGGAGAGAAAGAGAAAAATCAGCACACACAGAATTCAGTTTATCAATAAGGGAATTCACGTGGTCATCCAGAATAACCTCCATGTCTCCTAGGGAAGAAACGCCTGCGCGACCTTTGACCACAAGGGGTCGGGAAATGTCTACCCATCAAAATGCAATTGGTGAGTATTTTGTCATTGAGGATGGGGTTTTTCTGGGCTAATTTCTGCCAATACGGCTGGAAGCACATCTGACCATTTTCGCTGCATCATGTATACAATACAGGCTGTGTAACTATCGTCTGTGTAATTTTAGACACGCTGTTGTGCGAAATACCATGGTAATGTCTTATCAATATCACCAAGGACAGTTTTTCTAATGCGATTTTACAGAAGTGGATGCGTTTGTGACTCAATATTACATGAAGCTGGTATGTACTACTTTTGTATTATGGATGTTTTGATGTTACTGCTTACACAAAATTAGCAAATACATTCCTTATAAGCTTTCCATCGAAAAACAGCGATCTATCGTCGATGCTTGATGCTTAGACCTTCAGAATTATATATAGTTTGTCAAGATTAATTTTGTCCCATTTCATTTAATCTGTTTGTAAACAATGACATGTGCTAGCAAAGAGCGTTCAGTGCGATGGCGTCCCCGTGCAGCTTAAAGAGTTAAATTGCGATTGCAAGTGCTGGCAAACTGAACCGCACTCAGTTTCGATTCAAGCCATTCGTGTGCTATAGGCTTTGCTGTGATAATTAGAAAGACATCGACAGCTATTTCCGCTCAAGTGGATTAGCTGTGTATTTAAGTTTATCTTAGTTTGCTGGTGTGGAAGCATCCCAGTGTGAAGAGCTACGAGTGTAAAGACCTGTGACTTTTTCCTGCGTGACTTTAACCGAGCAAGGACACCTGCAACGCACTTACGTATTTTTATCTAGTGCTTTATTTATTTCCCCTTTCTATCCTCCTTTTTCCCACCTCTATCATGTGTTTCCAATACATTCCGGTTGTCTCGCAACAACTCTCTTACATCAAACGCACATGGCAATGCAATCTTGCTCACCAGCATCTTATCTGCACCTCTTCTTCTTTACCCCTATCTGTCTCTGTGGGTCTCTGGAATTGTCAGTCTGCTGTCATCAAATCAGATCTTATTCCCGCTATTGCTTCTCAAATTGCACTCAGCATCTTGGTCCTGACTGAGACCTGGATTCGTCCAGAAGACTCAGCTACCCCTGCTGCTCTCTCTAGCAACTTTTTTTTCTCTCACACCCCCCGTCAGGTTAGGCAGGGTGGAGGTACTGGTCTTCTCATTTATACAAATTAGAAATACTCAACCTACACTCCAATATCCAATAATTACTCATTGGAATATCATGCTACTACTGTAACAGCTCCCTTTTGTAGTCATTTATCGCCCTCCTGGGCAATTGGGCACATTCCTAGAAAGGCTGGATGGCCCGTTGTCCTCATTCCCGAGGATGGTAGTCCACTTATAGTCTTTGCTGACTTCAATATTCACTTGAACAAGCCATATGCTGCAAATTTCCATTCACTCCTAGCATAATTTGACTTAAAATGCCTTACCACCACAAGCACTCACAAATCTGGCAGCCAGCTAGACTTAATTTACACACAATTATGTTGCAGACAAAATTTTGGTAAAACCCGTACACACCTCTGATCACTACTTCATTACATTTAACCTACATCTTGCTACCTCCGAGCCACCAACATGTCTACCAGTTACCTCTAGACAAAACATTTGTTATCTTTAACCCTCACATATTTCCTCTGTAGTGTCCTCCTCTCTTTCCTCACCTACCCATTTCTCATTTCTGGATGTGAACGTTGCAACTGACACTTTGTTCTCCACTTTAACTTCTTGTCTAGGCAATATATGTCCTCTATCCTCCAGGCCAGCACGTACTGCCCCTTCTAACCACTGGTTATCTGATGTTATTTGTGAACTTTGGTCCAACTCAGGGCAGCAGAGAGAAAATGGCACAAATCAAAAGATCTGTCAGACCTAAGTATATATCAGTCTTTGCTTTCATCTTTCTCTGCTGAAGTCCATACTGCCAAGGCTTCATACTTCCACAACAAGATCAACAGCACATATGACGCACGCAATCTCTTCAAAACATTCAACTCTCTCCTCTGTCCCCCTCCACCACCTCATTAACAGCCGATTAATTTGCCACATTCTTCACAAACAAAACTAGGTCAATCAGCAACCAGTTCTCAGTTCCACACACACATGAACCAAACCAAACCAAACCACATCTACTGCTAAAAGTACCCTCTTCTCCATCTGTCCCCTCACTGAGACACACTGTAAAACCTGATAAGTTAAGAATACTCAAAATATTTGAGAAAAATTGTTACCTCAAAATATTTGAGTAAACAAACTCAAATGTTTAAGTTAATAGAGCTTTTTTATGACAAATGGGGTGGGGCTGAGAGCCATGGGAGCCAAGCCAAGCCTCTCTTCCAGGATCCCACCTCACTCTTCACAATGATAGTTGCAAACAACTTGCTTCCATAAACAGCTAATTGATTCTGATCTTTATAAGTAAGTGCTAGTTAGCTTAATCAAACTAGCACATGCTAATGTAGTTATCAAAAAGACTCTCACTATACACTTGCATGTAACTTTAAGTTTAGCTGTCCGTCCTCAACCTAAACACAGACTCTTCTCTTCACCATAATGTTAATACTACAAAACCAACATAACCGAAACCTATAACACAACATTTAAGTACTAAAATATGTCTCCTAATGTTAATATTGTGCAAAACACAAAATAACACTTAATTTCAACATTCATGTTCCTTGTTGTCTGTTGCAAAGCATGCTGGGAGCTAGAGGCTGACATTTTTTCGGGAATCCTGCAGGAGGGGAAACAAAATCTCTACGAATCACGTGATTGGGACGGGACAGGAAAAAATGTCAGCGGGAGTGGGCGGGACCGGGAATAGTAATAATACTCAACTTTTTACACAAATATAATTTCTATATAAATAAACTATAGCCTAAACTGTATATTTTAATTCTGAACGTATATTTTAATACTGAACAATTCTACTTGCCCTGTCTCTGTATGCTCTCCTTCTGTTTTCTTTGGTGTGGCTGGTTAAGTGAATGACGAAGTCCGTGATGGACAGATTGTTAACGGCTGGTCTATGTGGTAATACACTCGGGCAGGACATCCAACCGCTCAACTGTCATTCATCGAGCTCAAATATGGCTTTTAATCTGAAATATATAAGTAGTAGCAACTTTACATGGCCGCTCAATATAATGTTAACCTAGAGAAATGTGTGCTATTGAAGTGTATGTGTGGAGAGTGGAAGCTGAATAGCGCGCTCGCTGCAGGACAGGTGCCGGTGCGCTCACTTGCTCTTAAAATCTCCGTAATTTTTGGTCATACAGATAAAAGTAGCCTAATACATCTTTCGAATCTGTAAAGACTCTATGTTTATTTGTGTGCACTCACAATAACAATGAAACATTGCACTTTAAAGCAAACAAGTTGTGCTTTAGGTCTTTTTTAACTTGAGCGAGAAACTTCGAAACTCCGTCTTTGAAAAATATATCTATAGAGAATGAAATGGCTAAAATAAAAAAATAAAAATATCAAATAGAAAACGAGTGTTAGCATGGATGATTTACATGAAATTTAATGTGTGCAATGTACTGTGCATAAGCTGGCTTCAGGTCAATTGCAGTTCAATATAATGACAAAAAAATACCTTTTGGGTTTTTATTCAACTAAGGTTGGCACGCTGTGATCTGTACTATATTTTTACTGTAACTAATAGATTTCAGCAAAAAAAAACAGGAAGGGGAAGGGAGGGAATGGGAGTAATTTTCCCCCAATTTTTTCATGGAACTGGGACAGGACAAGATTTTTTTTTTTGTGGGAGTGGGACGGGAGAGTTTTGAAAATCCACTCCCGTGTCACCCTCTACTGGGAACTAGAAAACTCAATAATTTTAAGTTCAGCTTACTACAACGACATTTTGAGTTTACAGAACTTGTTTAAATTAAGTCCAATGAACTTTAATTATTATTTGAGTGAAATTAACTCATTTCATTTAATTAATTTCACTGTTCGGTTTTACAGTGCAGAAGTATCCAAACTTCTCCTCTCCAGCCATCCAACAACAAGCCCTCTTGATCCAATCCCCTCACACCTTCTCCAAGCAATCTCTCCCACACTCTTACCAGCTCTCACATACATCATCAACACATCTCTCCTTACAGGCACCTTCCCAACTGCATTCAAGCATGCTCGGGTAACCCCACTGCTCAAAAAACCTACATTAAAACTTCACTTACAGATAGCTACAGACCTGTCTCTCTCCTTCCATTCACAGCGAAAAATGCACAAACGAGTTGTATTCAACCAGTTATCCTCATTTCTGTCAAAGAATAACCTACTGGATGCTTACCAATCAAACCTTGCGGATTGCAAAAGCTGATTCCAAATCATCAGTTCTCATTCTGTTGGATCTATCTGCTGCTTTTGACACTGTTAACCATCAGATCTCAATGGAAGGTCTTTCAAGGTGGCCTGTGGTGGGGAGGTATCCAGAGCACATCAACTGGTCACTGGGGTTCCTTAGGGATCAGTTCTTGGACCCCTCCTCTTCTCCACATACACTACATCACTAGGTCCCATAATACAAGCACATGGTTTCTCATACAATTGCTATGCTGATGACACACAGCTCTATCTCTCATTTCGACCAGATGATCCAACGGTAGCTGCACGGATCTCAGGCTGCCTGGCGGACATCTCGGCATGGATGAAAGAACATCACATACAGCTAAACCTGACAAAGACTGAGCTTATTGTCTTCCCTGCCATTCCAACTCTACTGCATGCTTTTGACTTCCAGATAGGTTCATCAACAATTACCCCAACAAGTTCAGTCAGAAATATTGGTGTAATTTTCGATGACCAGCTGATTTTCAAAGACCACATTGCAAAAAACTGCTCGATCTTGCAGGTTTGCATTGCACAAGGCAAGGTAAGGCAAGTTTATTTATATTGCACATTTCATACACAGTGGTAATTCAAAGTGCTTTACATAAAAGGAAGGGAAATAGACATGACAAATAATAATAAAAACAAGGAATAAAAAAACAACAACAATAAAAACAAAATTATATAAAAATTGATTTTAAATTAATTTAAAACAGTTAAGAATAGCAAATTATTATACATAGTGCAATCAATTTGGACGTAGCACAGTGCTCATTCAACAAATGCACAGCTAAACAGATGAGTTTTGAGTCTGGATTTAAATGTGGCTAATATTTTAGTACATCCGATCTCTTCTGGAAGCTTAATCCAACTGCGGGCAGCACAATAGCTAAAAGCGGACTCCCCTTGTTTTGTGTGAATCCTTGGTATTTCTAACTGACACGATCCTACTGATCTGAGTGGTCTGTTAGGTTTATATTCAGTGAGCATATATGCAATGTATTTAGGTCCTATTCCATTGAGTGATTTATAAACGAGTAAAAGTACTTTAGAATCAATCCTAAATGTAACTGGAAGCCAGTGTAAGGACCTGAGGACTGGTGTGATATGCTCATATTTTCTGGTTCTAGTCAGAATCCTGGCAGCAGCGTTCTGGATGAGCTGCAGCTGTCTAACGGTCTTCTTTGGAAGGCATGAACAAGTTTCTCCAAATCCTTGACTGAAAACAAAACTTCTAATTCTTGCAATGTTTTTTAGATGATAGTATGCTGATTTAGTTACAGCTTTGACATGACTACTAAAACTAAGGTCTGTCTCCAGAATCACCCCAAGATTATTTATTTGATTTTTAGTTGTTTGACCCCTAGAGTCAAGGTATGCATTCACCTTGAGAACTTCATCTTTGTTTCCAAATGCAATGACTTCAGTTTTTTCCTTGTTTAACTGAAGAACATTCTGGCACATCCAGCTGTTAATTTCATCAATGCATTGGCAGAGGGAGTCAATGGGGCTATAGTCATTTGGAGATAAAGATAGGTAAATCTGGGTATCATCAGCATAGCTGTGATAGGCAATTTGGTTCTTTCTCATTATTTGACTTAGTGGGAGCATATACAGGCTAAACAAGAGCGGTAAAATAATTGAGCCTTGAGGGACTCCACATGTCATGGACGTCAACTGAGACTTATGCTCTCCTATACTCACATAATAACATCTCCCTTCTAAGTATGACCTGAACCATTTGTGTACAACATCAGAAAGATCAGGCCCTTCCTTACACAGCATGCTGCACAACTTCTTTTCCAGGCCCTTGTCATTTCTAGACTGGACGGCAATGCTCTTCTAGCTGGTCTTCCATCATGCACAATCAAACCTTTACAGATGATTCAGAATGCAGTGGCACGACTGGTCTTCAGCGAACCCAAAAGGGCCCATGTCACACCTCTCTTTAACTCCCTGCACTTACTCCCGGTTGCATCTCGCATCAAGTTCAAGACACTGATGCATGCATATAGAACAGCCACAGGCTCAGCACCCTCCTACTTCCACTCACTTATGACAATCTACATCTCTTCAAGAAGTCTGAGATGTGAGAGTGAGCGACGCCTTATTTCCAGAACATTTTCATTCACCGCTCCTGGCTGGTGGAATGAACTATCCAAAATGCTGAATCCTTGACAATTTTTAAGCGACACCTGAAAATGAATCTCTTCCGTCATCACTTGACTTCATCTTAAAAAAAAAAAAAAAACACTTAACTTTGCTCTCTTTCCTTAACTTCTCCCTGTCTAGCTAGTATTTGCTCTGAACAATGCCTGGAACTTTGTAATACAAGCACTTCCTGTGTCTGTTTGCCTCTTTATAATGTTTCGCTTATTGTATTCCTCAATTGTAAGTCGCTTTGGATAAAGCGTCTGCTAAATTAATATATGCAAATGTTTAAATGTATGTAATATTGTGAAATATACTGTATACAACCAAATAAATAAAATTTGTCTTGTATTTTGTCCATGGGTTTTCTCATAATAAATGTTCATATTTTGATTATTGCTGTTGCCTATAGTAATTATGTGTGTGCTTTTTAATTTACAGCCCATTTTAAGCCAGAAATATAATATTGTTTAAACAATAGATGACTCAAATTAAATATAACCCAAGTTGGGTTGTTTTTAACCCAGCATTCTTTAGAGTGTACAGTCTGAGAAGCAACAATCGTAAAATACTATAAAAAATCACACAGTGTGCGCCGGCTTTAGTTGAAATGTGATTGCAAAGTTAGTAGAACTCGAGTTGCATCAGAGAACGCTAGGGGAACACCTTCAGCGATACCAAGCTCTGAATTATATGTGTAATCCAATTTGTGGATAGTCCAATCAGTCCAATCGATGGCTGAGACGTCAGCAGCTGGTGACGTCATGAACAGAAAGCTTAAAAGCACATGAGGTGCAGCCGCCGTTAGCTTTCTGTCATTCAGCAAAGTTATCTGTGTGTGTCAGTCATGATCTATGTCTGTGAGTCTTATTTACTGTTGTCTGTCAAGTTACATCAAGCATTCAGCAACCAGAAACTCCAGCAATGTCTAAAGCAAGCGCTAAGACAGTTAAGGGCGAAAGAAGATTGCGTTATAGACGTTAGTGTTTCTCCCTGCCCACGCTAAATTACGTGCAAGGATACATTTTCATTTATGTATTTAGCAGACGCTTTCATCCAAAGCGACTTACAGTGCATTCAGGGCATACATTTGTATTGTCAGTATGTGTGTTCCCTGGGAATTGAACCCACAACCTTTGCGCTGCTAACGCAATGCTCTAACCACTGAGCCACAGGAACACGAAACACAGGAACACAGGAACACTTCGCATACATGGTCCGCATTGTGAGAGAATGCCACTGTGTACGCTTTGCTCCCGGAAAGCTCTCTTTGAGGAGGGAGCTTTCACCAGCGTTTCTCATGGTGCTGGCCCCGCTTCCGCTGAGGCGGAGCGGCAGCTGCACTCGTGGGGTTCGCAGCTGGATCACCCACCATATTTTTGATATTATCTATCAAGCTAATCAGACTAATTTGATTGTTTGCTTTTAATCTAAAACCGTGAGTGCAGCGCATTAGCATTTGTTAGCCGTTTAGCTTGTCATTTGTGTTTCTACTCCCGTCTATTAATGTTTTCTTCTTTTTTATTGCTCCGTTTTATTTCACTCTTGCTCCATTTTTCACAAGTTCATCAAACAACAATGGTAAACAGTGGTAAGTGGTAAGTTAAGTTGGAATCATTCATCAATCACGGTGAGTAATGGTGCTTCTCCTGCTATTGTTTTTTGCACTGTTTGCCACATGTATAGTTTGTCTCTGTCAGCAGCGAGGGATTCACATGTGATAAATGCAGGGAAATAGTTAGGCTGACAGAGAAGATTTTAGAACTAGAGACACGCATCCAAGCTTTAGTTGAGGATAGTAAGAATGTGAGGGCTGTAGATACAGCTTTGGGTGCGACTAGTTCAGGGAGTCCTGTACATTGTTTGGTTCCGAATGAGCCCGTGCAGCAGGGCAATTGGGTGACTGTGAGGTGGCATAGCCGCGGGTCAAAAGACCGTTCTTCCGTTCCGAATTAAAACATTAAACAGGTTCTCCCCACTCAGTGACGCACCCACTGAGAAACCTGATGAAAGTGCTCTAGTTATTGGCGATTCTATTGTACGGAATGTGAAAATAGAGACAACACCCACCATAGTCCATTGTTTACCGGGAGCCAGAGCGCCTGACATCTTGGCAAATTTAAAAGTGCTGGCTAATGCTAAACGGAAATTCAGTAAGATTGTTATTCAAGTCGACACTAATGATGTTCGACTTTGCCAGTCGGAGATCACTAAAAATAATGTTAAAGAGGTGTGTGAACTTGCAAATACAATGTCAGACACTGTAATATGCTCTGGCCCGCTCCCTGCTTACCGGGGCGATGAGATTCATAGCAGACCATTGTCACTCAATGGCTGGATGTCTATGTGGTGCCCGCAGAATAACATAGGTTTTATAGACAACTGGACCTGTTTTTGGGGCAGACCTGACCTGTTGAAAAGAGATGGTCTTCATCCCTCCTGGGATGGTGCCGCTCTTTTCTCTAGAAATATGGCACATAGTCTTAGAGTTCATTCTTGACTAACTGGGGCCCAGGTCAGGAAGCAGACAGACTGGCTAAACTGACCGTCTGCTAGCCGCCTCACGTCACAGAAGTCAGTTAATTCTCAGCACAAAGAGACCCTTTTACCTAGATATCACACTATAGAGACTGTGCCTGTTCCCTGAACTAGAAAATACAAAAAACATCCAAACCAGTCTATGAGGAACAACTTAATTGATGTTCAACAAATGAAAAATGTATGTGACACAGAGAAACAAATGATAAAGCTTGGCTTATTGAATATCAGCTCCCTTTCTACGAAAGCGCTTTTTGTAAATGATATGATCACTGATCATATACTAGATGTGCTCTGTTTGACAGAAACCTGGCTAAAACGAGATGAATACATTATTTTAAACGAGTCTGCCCCCCAAGATTACTGTTACAAAAATGAGCCACGTCCAAAAGGCAAAGGGGGAGTTGTTGATACAATTTATAGCAATAATCTAAGTATTTCTCAGAAGACAGGATTTAAGTATATTTAAGCTTGTTTTGTTTACTGTGTTGAGACTTGCTGAAATCGCGTTTGGTCTTGTACTATATGTCTCTTGTCAGTGTCGGCGCTTGCTTAGCCATTTGTTGTGATAAACAGGAAAGTGTGTTCAGCTGAATTCAAAATAGTGATTTGTTAGACGGGTTTAAAAACTGTTAAAATAACGCGGCAGCAGTCGTGTGAAGACCTCCTCGTGAGAAGACCGAAGAGTGGAAAGACCATCGATACAACCTCCGACTCCACCGTGCAGGGACACCGGCAAAGGATATAAGTATCGCTTTTTAATATCCACTTTCCTACTATTTGTTTCACTTCTGTTTAGATTTTATAACCAATTCTTACTATGTAAAAAATAAGTTACTTAGGCCTTTAGTGTTTGTTAGAAGCATTATTATACTCATACCTTTTCTTGATTTAATATTTTGACTTGTTTATAGCTTTATATTTTTGTTTTCATTTAAATGTTTCGTTTTGAAATGTTGTTGTATGCATTGTCATTTTCATGTTAATTTCTTTATCTTCTTAATTTAATATATATAATATTTAAAGTTTTTTTAACATTAATTTTAGTTAATTTTTCTTTATTTGTAAGTCTCTTTGGATAAAAGCGTCTGCTAAATGACTAAAAGCAAAAGCAAAAGCAAAGTATAACTCCTTTGAAGTAATGGTGCTTCTTATAACATTATCTAGAGAAAAAAGTATTAATGATAAATCCCCTGTGATGTTTGTACTGGCTACTGTATACAGGCCACCAGGGCACCATACATACTTTATTAAATAATTTGGTGATTTTTTATCAGAGTTAGTGCTGGCTGCAGATAAAGTCTTAATTGTTGGTGATTTTAATATCCACGTTGATAATGAAAAAGATGCATTAGGATCAGCATTCATAGACATGCTGAACTCTATCGGGGTTAGACAACATGTGTCAGGACCTACTCATTTTCGAAATCATACTTTAGATTTAATACTGTCACATGGAATTGATGTTAATGGGGTTGAAGTTCTGCAGCAAAGCGATGATATATCAGATCACTATCTAGTCTTTTGTGTAAACTCATAAGCTAAAGTGTATTCAACTCCTCTTACATATGGTAGAACCATCACTTCTAACCACTAAACTGCTGAAAGTAATCCTTATCCTTCCATTATTTATTTAATTCATTCTCACATATCCAACAGCACAGAAAAACTTTTTACAGAAAAATTTCTCGTCTATTTCTGCACTTTAGTACGGTGCTCCTTTAACCGCGTTAAGAAATTACGGGAAAAGATCCAACACGTGTTCATAAGTCACACGTCGCACTAAGAGAGCAGCCCGGAAAATGGAGACTGGAGGAAAACAAAAACTAGAGGTAATTTTTTGTGGCAAGATCTAACTTTTTGTCTTTTAGAAGAAAACAAACATAAACCCCTGTAATTTATTCTATCATGGCACAAAGACAATAAATAAAAACCAAAAACCGTGGTTCTCAAAATGGTGTTTACATTCCCAACAGCACCCAGTAATCTTTATTAAGTATTTCCTATTTCTCAAAAACTACAATTAGAGATCAAACTGTAACCATGCAGCTGCCAGCTGCAGTATCACATCAAATTGTGCACTATAGATCCCCTGAGGAACAATTCCACTCATTCTCTACTATAGGAGAGGAAGAATTGTATAAACTTGTTAAATCAGCTAAACCAACAACATGTATGTTAGACCCTATTCCATATAAACTACTAAAAGAGGTGCTTCCAGAAGTCATAGATCCTCTTTTGGCTATTATTAATTTGTCATTGTCATTAGGGTGTGTCCCCAAAACCTTTAAATTGGCTGTTATTAAGCGTCTCATTAAAAAATCACAACTTGACCAGAAAAATCTAGTTAATTACAGACAGATCTCGAATCTCCCTTTTCTGTCAAAGATACTAGAAAAGGTAGTATCCTCACAATTATATTCCTTCTTAGAGAAAAATTATATCTGTGAGGATTTCCAGTCAGGATTTAGACCATCTCATAATACTGAGACTGCTCTCATTAGAGTGACAAATGACCTGCTCTTGTCATCTGATCGTGGTTGTATCTCTCTATTAGTGCTCCTGGATCTTAGCGCTGTGTTCGACACTATCGATCACAACATTCTTTTGAATAGACTTGAAAACTCTCTTGGCATAAGTGGAAGTGCATTAGCGTGGTTCAAATCGTACTTATCTGACTGCTAACAATTCATAGCAGTGAATGAAGAGGTATCATATCGATCAGAAGTGCAGTATGGAGTACCTCAAGGCTCAGTACTAGGGCCAATACTTTTCACGCTTTACATGTTTCTCTTTGGAAATATCATCAGGAAACATGGGGTTAGCTTTCACTGTTATGCTGATGATACTCAGGCCCGGTGAAACACACCAAATTGAGAAACTTATGGAATGTGTAGTCGATTTAAAAAACTGGATGACGAATAATTTCTTACAACTAAATTCTGAAAAAACAGAGATGTTAATTATCGGACCGAAAAACCACACAAGTAATAACCTAGAAAACTGTCTAACACTTGATGGCTGCTCTCTCGATTCTTCATCATCAGTCAGGAACCTAGGTGTGTTATTTGATAGCAATCTCTCATTTGACAGCAACATTTCTAGCATTTGTAAAACTGAATTTTTTCATCTGAAAAATATATCTATACTGAGACCTATGCTCTCAATGAAGAAATGTTAATTCATGCGTCTATGACCTCAAGGTTAGATTATTGTAATACTTAATTAGGTGCTTGTTCTGTACGCTTAATAAACAAACTACAGATGGTCCAAAATGCAGCAGCTAGAGTTCTTACTAGAACCAGGAAGTATGACCACATTAGTCTGGTTATGTCAACACTGCAATCGTATAGATTTTAAAATCTTGTTATTACTTATAAAGCCCTGAATGGCTTAGCTCCTCAGTACTTGAGCGAGCTCTTATCGCATTATATTCCTCCACGTCCGCTACAATCTCAAAAATCTGTCCATTTGATAATACCACTGTCGGCGGCAGATGCTTTTTCTATTTAGCGCCCAAACTCTGGAACAATCTACCTAACACTGTTCGGGAGGCAGACACACTCTGTCAGTTTAAATCTAGATTAAAGACCCATCTCTTTAACCTGGCATAAACTTAACACACTAATATGCTTCTAATATTCAAATCCGTTAAAGGATTGTTAGGCAGCATTAATCAGGTCAACCGGAACCGGGAACACTTCACATAAAACACGATTTACTTGTTACATCGTAAGAAGATTGACATCTACGCTAATATTAGTATTTTTCTTTCTTATTTCAAGGTCACCGTAGCCACCCGATCCGGTCCTTATCCAGCCCAGATGATCACTGCAGTCAACAGATCCAGTCCGTATCCAGATCAGATGGTGGATCAGCACCTAGAGACGACCTCTACAGCTCTGAACGTCAGTGGAGACCAGGACACCTGGATGAGCCCCAGAGACAGATCCCCAGTGAGGACCTCGTCACCTAGACAGCTATCGGGAAAAGACCACTGGAACCAGTGGAGCCCTTACAATCTGACTTTGCTGCAGTTGGAACAAACTACTGGTTCGTCTGGCCAGAGGGGAACTGGCCCCCCGACTGAGCCTGGTTTCTCCCAAGGTTTTTTCTCAGTTCTGTCACCGATGGAGTTTTAATTCCTTGCCGTTGTCGCCTCTGGCTTGCTTAGTTGGGGACACTTCATTTCCAGTGATATCACCGACTTGTGATGGCACAGATACTATTTAAACTGAACTGAGCTGGACGATGACATCACTGAATTCAATAATGAAATGCCTTTAACTGAAAAATGGGCGTTTAATGTTGTAATTTTACATTGGTGATACACTATTTTCCTATTTTGATATTGTGCAGTTGCTTTGACACAATTTTAATTGTTAAAAGCACTATATAAATAAAGGTGACTTGACTTGACAGAGCCCCGGGTAGAGCAGACGTTTGTGATCTACATGTCTACAGCCGCGGCATCACCTCTGAAGCCTCCGGTCTTGCCCTCCAAGCTGCTGCACATGACATCAGTGCTGGTGGGCAAGGGGTACACGGCAGCTGGCCAGGCTGGTGCGTGTCTGCACAATATGTCAGTGTTACATGTGTACCAAGCCGACCTGCTGAAAGAGCTAGATGAAGGCGAGCAGTTTAATTCACATGATATAACTGAACTCAGGAGAACCGCTGATTTAGCTCTCTGCGCCACCAAGGAGACCGCCCGTACCATTGGACGGTCCATGGCAGCGCTGGTGGCGGCGGAGAGGCACCTGTGGTTGACCCTGTCTGATATGAAGGAGAAGGACAGGGTCTTCCTAATGGATGCCCCACTTGCACCTTCTGGTATTTTCGGCGACACCATAAATTGCATTGTCGACAGATACCGGGAGGCTCATTTCAGGCGGCGGCATTTCAGCGGTTTCTCCCTCCCCGTTCTATAGCTCTGGGGGCTGCTGGCCGGGACTGTGACAACCCTGCCAGTGTTCCAGGGCACAGTGGTCTCCAGTGAGTGTTTCTCTCAGTTTTGTCCCCCCGGGAACGTAGCGGAGCTGAGAGCCTTGCTACCCCTTCTGGGGTCTCTCGAGCAGCTAGTTCGGCCTTCTCCTGCCGGTCCTCCGCTTCAGGGCACCGAGCTAGCAGCTCCAAGCACACCAGAGGCCAGTCTCGAGAGACTGGTTCCCTTAGTAGATTATTTAGCTGCGTGGAAACTGTTTCGTGCACTCAAACACTTTCTACCAGACCTGAGAGATTGCCATGTGTTGGTGCGCACCGACAACATAGCGGTGGTCTTTTATTTCAACCACCAGGGAGGTCTGCGTTCGCGCCCCTTGTACAAGCTGGCACACCAGATCCTTGTGTGGTCCCAAGGAAAACTCCTCTCGCTGAGAGCAGCTCATATTCCTGGGCATTTGAATATGGGAGCATATACCCCGAGGTGGTGAAGCAAATATGGAGAGTTTTGGGCCAGGCTTGGGTGGATCTGTTTGCGACTCGTCAAACATCAGACTGTCCCCTCTGGTTCTCTCTGACTCATCCAGCTCCACTGGGGCTGGATGCTATGGTACAGACTTGGCCGAGGCTCCATCTGTACGCCTTTTCCCTGATAGCTCTGCTCCCGGGAGTTATAGAGAGAGTGCGCCGGGATGGGGTCCGTCTATTGCTAGTAGCCCTGTTCTGGTCGGGCCGAGTATGGTTCTCGGACCTGATTTCTCTCCTCGACGGCTCTCCATGGGAGATTCCCATCAGGAGGGATCTCCTCTCACAGGTGGAGGGCATGATCCTTCACCCCCGCCCAGAGTTGTGGAAACTGTGGGTGTTGCCCCTGAGGGGGCACAACTCATAGCTTTTGGTCTCTCAACTGAAGTTTTTGACACCATCCTCCAATCTAGAGCTCCCTCATCGAGGAAACTGTATGTCTTGAAGTGGAGACTCTTTACTTCATGGTGCGGAGACTGCCAGCTTGACCCAGTTAACTGCCCGATTGGTACAGTGCAGGAGTTCTTGCTGGCCTGCTTCTCCGCAGGGTTATCCCACTCCACCCTGAATGTCTACATGGCAGCCATAGCAGCCTACCACGCCCCTCTCGGTGGTCAGTCAGTAGGCAGAGACCCCCTGGTTACACATTTCCTATGCGGTGTGATGAGGCTGAGGCCTCAGGTACGATCTCGTGTCCCTCCTTGGGACCTCTCTGTGGTGCTAGAAGCTCTCTGTAGGCCTCCCTTTTAGCTTATTGAGGAGATCTCTTATCATCATCTTACATTGAAGACTTCCTTTCTTCTGGCTATTTTTTTCTCTTTAGAGAGTTGGGATCTGCAGGCCCTTTCTCTGGCCCCCTCATATCTTGACTTCATATTTGGCCTCCATATAAAGCTGTGTGCAGCCACTACCAACAGTTTCCAATATTTCCATTTCATTTTGGTGAACTTTGAAAATGAGCTCTGAGAAAGGTACAATATTCTCATCAGTTAAAGCAAATTAACTGAATTTTGATTAATAATAACAGTGCTTGCCTGAACAATAACCTTTAATTATTAATTACCACATCAGTCATCAACCAACCTAATGGATTTTTAGCAAGCCTGCCATGTCAAGACAAAATTACGTTGTCAGCTGAACTATGTAGCCTACCGAGGGAGGCACCCTTGAGATTAAAATAGCATGCGGCTGGCCTCTGGCTCACCTGTCAGAGCGGTTATCTCCTGCTGTGACATTATGCAGTTTTCACTGTGAGTAAAATAATAATTTGTCAAACAAAGGACATTGCTTTGCTGTAGATGAGGTATTTTGCCCATGTCGAGCTGGTTCAACATTGTAAGATATACAGCTATGTCGGAAATTATAAGCTATGCTGCTAAACATGATTTATTTTATGAAAATAGCATACGAATGTAATTTTACTGGCTGTAAATTCTTGAAGTGTGGTTGCTATAGCAGTTTCATTCAATTAGGTAGCATTATAAGTGAATTTATAGGGCATTCCTATGTTGTTGCTAAAGTATTCTGGGATGTGTTTCCCAAAAGCATTTAGCAGTTATCCAACTATCGTCACAAATTTATGTTGCTATCAACATGGTTCAACGATTCTGTGTTTAAAAATCAGTTAAAATGAGCATTCGCAAACAGCATCGTAAACTTAGTGGGTGGAACTACAGCTCTTGACCTGTGGTTAGAAGAAGTTTCTTGTCAGTATAATATGTGGATGCAGACAAGTAAACAAACAAACAAATAAATAAATAAGCAAGCTAACATGCAGTAGAATTTATAGTACATATTTTATTCCATAAAAATGGATATGTTTGTCAGTCTAAGGTATATATTCATAGCAATTATGTTGAATGCTGCTGCCTGAATTAAACTACAGAACATGTATACAGGAGTAAATAGTATGCCAATAAAATAATGCAAAACTGTCTTTCTTGTAAATTAACTAAAATTATCTAACATTAAATTTGACCTTGAAACTGTCTTGATCGGTCAGAGAAAATGAGGACGAGGAGGATCTATATGCTGCTTTAAGTAAAAAAAAATAAGATAAATAAATAATAATAATCCACTTAGAAACAAATAAAGTGAATGTGGCAATAAAATCAAGACAAAACATTGAACTGAACAAAGCCAGGGCAAAATATACAAGTAGTAAAACTAGAAACAGTGAGCAATGAAATCTGTAATGAGAACTAATGAGAAGTGGGAAAGGAAACAGTCATGGAAAACAAAGGATACAAGAACCGAACACAGGCAAGTCCATGAAAAGAAAACAGAACTGTACTGAAACAGTGACATAATCAATTATTTAATTAGTCAAATTACTTCACCATCTGAACATAACATCATTATCAAATGATCCAATGTGTTTCAAAGAACGGAGGTGTGACTTTGTTACTACATTTTGAGAAACAGTCATGAGCAGTAGATTTCAGCAAAGATCCATGGTAAGCAGATAATTTTGTTGTTGTACTGAAAATGCACCTCTCAATGGTTACTAATTTTGATCACTTAATTTAACATACCTAACATTTTAATAGTTTAATCCCTAACCCTAAAAGTTAGCAGCATAAGCACTATTTCTAGCTTCAGTGAACATCACTAATAAGCCTTTCAGCTTCAAGTTTTCTCAGTAGAGATTTTGTTAGGCATATTGAAAAGAAAATCAGAGGTTCATCGTGTCCTTAATCCTAATACTAAACAAAGAGATGTAGGAAAAAATAGTTTTTATACTTCTGATCTTATAAAACCATTATGATAATATAATGTGCATTAACACTGGCTATTTATGCAATACCAATTTTAATGCAAGAAGTAAAAGGGTAATTTACTCTTAACGTATAAAGAACTTTGACAAGCTGTTATGGAATCATCTCTCGCTCACACAGGCTGTTCTTTGAAGAGAGCGTGATGCAAATTTAAAGAATCCATCTTGGCAATCTTCTTGGCACCCTGCATAATTAGGTCCAGTTTCTCTCTTGTTCTTGAGAGAACCTAAGAAAAAGCCTCTGTATTGGTACAAAGACAATCAATATTTTATATTCATGACTGAATGGTATGTAAATATAATGTTCAGTCCTGAAAATTCAAACGGTGAATAGGTATTTGAAATTATTCCAAGATCAAGAAAATAATTGTTAATTTCTGGCTCTGTGCAAGATGTGTGTAGAATTATGTATTAATAAACCTGAAGAAAACAGGAGTTATGTGTTTTATTATTTCCTATACAAAGCTACTATTCAGAAGACTTGAATTTAAAGAGCTTTTTTTAGATTTTGAAAACTAGTTGGTTACATTTGTTAACATCAGTTAACTAAACATACAAAGATTAACAAAGATGCTCATTGTTACTTAATGTTAGGTAACATGTTATAGCTTATGTTAACTATGAGAATCTTGTTGTTGAGAAGTGTTACCAAAGTTTCATGGGTTTGGAACATTTTTGAGTGAGTTTCACATTTAATTCCCATTTTCTGGCAGATTAGATTCAGTCTCAGTAGATTCTATCAACGTGGGTCCTAATAAATCAACTACCAAAGCAATTAAAAGAGGAACACAATGCAATTGGTCGACTACAGCATCATTAGCGGCTTCTGGAAGTTCAATATTGATTATCTGCATTCTTTTCAGGAAAGCAGTTCCTTGTTTAGTCCAGTCTAAAACTCTTGACCAGGGGCGAAAGTATTGCATAATAAATTACATTTATGAAATGTCGCAGAGAGTGACTACAGATACAGTTAGATTAGAGGTGACATGCCTTAGAGAGGGTTTTCTAGAACAATATAATAAAAGAGGCACCAGAGAAATGAGTGCTGGGGGAGGGTTATGAACCTCTGGAGGGATGGTGTCGTCTTTGTGAAAGCACTGAATGAATGGTCAGAGCTCAAGGTCAAAGTTCAGCGCAAACAGAGCAAGTGTTCAGGAAAAAGACAGTCCAGCTGTGTCAATCCATGCTTGATTTCCCAGATTCACTGTGCATCCACATGGGTAACCTACATTTTTATGGAAGCAATAACAAGCCTGTATAATTCAGTAATCTACCTCAAGAGAGCAAGGTAGGTCAAGCCACCGGGGTCATTATTTATTTGTTGCCAGATGCCTTGCAACATAACTGATGCTGTAAGTTCCTGTAGCTTAGCTGGTACCGCACTGACACCAATGAGACCCAAGGTCATGATTTTGATATGCGGAGGGCGGGTTACATTGGGGAATATAGCCTTCTCCTGACCATGGTCATGATGTATGTGAATACAAATGCTAGTGATTGGGAATCCTTGATGAACAACCATACTCAGTCCAATACTATTGTCTACTATTTCTCATTGCTGCTCCAGCAAAACATGGCCTGTAACTATAGTGTCAGTTTCCATAACAGAAGACATTATGTATTACATAACATATGTGCATAACAGAAGGCAGTTGGAAACACTGAAATAGATGCAATGGTCGTTACATGGATAACAATATACATCCAGTCGCAGTGGTGTAAACTGCCAGGTCTTATGCCAGATCAGTGATACTTTATATCAGTGATTAGTGACTTTACCAGCTGGTGAGTGTATACCAGTTTGATATTTATATAGTCTTTTGGGGAGTGCATTGTGACACTTTGAGTTGTCAGCCCATAAATGGATGTCCTGTTATTTTTCTGATATAATTAATAAACGTCAGACAACATGACAAATAGATTTGCCACATTCTCTTTATGCATATATTGATGCACTCTGTGTAACATGGTAGAATGACTGCATTATTTTGCATGCATTTACAAGTTGCATCGAATCTCGTCAAGAACATTTGGTGTAAACAAATGCCTCCCATTCAAAAATATTGCTTCCCCTCCCCATAACCCTAACCCCATGTTGAGAAACGCCAGTGTATGTTATCTGAAAAAGCTGCACACTTTCACAATAATCACATTATAAGAAAAACAAGCTTTAATACAAGTATTGAGGAATAACATGACACAACAAGTGAAAGTACTTCTACTTCTTAAACGCTGCTCAATTACTTTAGTTTAGTTACTTTTGTTACTTTAGTACATCAACAATGCTGCTCAGAAGTGGCATTAATGCATACATCATGGTTGCATAAATGCATTTAATTGCAGTTGCATAAAGGTTAGAAGGTTAATGATATCAATGGCGAATGCTTATGCAGGCTTACTGCCTGCTAGATGGCAACAAGACACTGTCTTAGTGAGTCATTGAATCATCCATTCAACTGATTAGTTCAAATCCACTGATTCATTAGGAAGTGAAACAAGCATCTGAGGAATGAGTCTTTTTAGTTTTAGTTTTAACTAATTAGATCAAATCCACTGATTTGTCCATGAACGAAACACCACTACTGAGAATTGCACAATGTACAATTGTCTGTTTGAGCTTCTTTTGGAAATATTTTCATTTTGGCTAAGCACAAATAGAAAGATAGTAGTAACTGGTATTGTTGTGTATTACATGTACTGTATGTTACACAATCATAACCTTGTTTATTAAACTTATAAAAGCAAGCAATATCTGTATGTAATTATATGACTTTGGTGATAATACAGCATATTCACTAGACATGTCCCTTGAAAGCACTCTATACTGGATTGTGGCATTGCTGGTGTTAACTGTATGAAATAATGTTTTATATTGCCTGGATATGATAAACTAATATCACAAACTATACTGTGACACAGCATCTGACTACAATAACATAAAGTGTCAGAGGGTCTTATTAAATGGGCCTTTACTTTGGTGGGACATGGGAGGTCAGGGTAATTAAACCGTGTTTTCCGTTAGTCCCACTCCTATTTAAAGAGCCATATAATCCCATTAGAAATGCAGGGGGGAAACACAATCTAGTAATTATCATCTCTAGTGCTAAAAGAGCCATATTTCTCCAACAGTCAGCTTAGAATCACTATAATGGCATATTTGGTGACTGATTCATCTTTGACTCAGGTGCGCTAATGACTTTCATTTATCAGTAAGCAAGTATGGAAATTGCATTCAGCTCACAGCTCTTATTGGTGGGGGAAGTGACTGGCCAGACCTTCCTTTAATAAAAACAATTACTTTAGTGCATTTTACTGCAGAAAACAAGGTGGGGTTTTAAAAAGCTTTTAAAAGAGGCCTAATTATAATTATAAACACAAATATGAATTTGAGAAACATGCACAGGTTATTTTTTTATGTGTGAATGTTTGTTGGAGTCTTGTGGAAGAGTGTTTATTAGACAGTGCAAGTGAAAAAAATGGTTGGTTTGTGTGTGGATATTCCATATATTGCATTTTCCTGGTTTCTTTTACCTCAGATTTCTCTATTTTATTATTTGCCCTGGAAGCAAACTCAAGGAAATCCCTCAAGTGAACTGACTTGTTTAACAGTGCCAAAAAGATGGTGCTTTACGTCAATGCTCTACAACAACAACATATTCAAAAGGAATTAAAAAATATTAAGCAGGTTGTATAATTATCTAATGTGTTTTCTCCACACCATCTATATGGAATTCCTTCACCAATTCACACTCTGTTAAAGGTCCCATATTGTCACAAATCTGGTTGCCCTTCCACCACATGGACTCTTGCACTACACTCACTGTTGCACTCCACCTCAGACTACATTTCCCATCATTCACTGCACCGACCACACACACACACACACCCAGCTGATTGCACTAATCACACGCTGCACTGATCACACAGCTGTCTCCAATCACACTCTCACCTGAGAGCCATCACACACACCATACAAAAGACATTAATTTCCTCTTCCTCCCTGCCGAGTATTGTTTAGCGATTAGCATTTTCCTATGTTAGCTACTACCAAGCCATTCCGTGTTTTGTTTTGTGTTCAGTCTCCTGTATTGTTCTGTGTTTTTCACTCTCCTAGTGCTAGCTGCTTTATGGAGCCTTCTCTGTTTTCTGTTTCTTATTTTAGTTTCAGTCTAGTCTTTCCGTGTTGCCTTGTTCTCTGATTCCTGACCTTCTGCTTGTGACCTGATTATCTCTCTGCCTTGCCCTCTGGATATTGTTCGCCGATCATAGACCACGCCCGTTTACTTGATTACTCTTCTGCCTTGCCCCATCTATACCTGTTTGCCATCTGTTCGACCCTGACTGTGTTTTTGACCATGTCTAGCAAATGGATCCGCACGCCTCTTGTCTTGTCGGCCCCATTACAGAATACTCGGACATAAGAGGATCCAGCGGCTTTTCCAAGGAACCCTGGCCAGGTATGGATCCATTCGACCAGCTGCTCGACCTGAGACAAGGGAGTTCAGCTATTGAGGAGTACGTCACTCAATTCTGTGAGATATCTGACAAGGTACATTTTGATGAGGTTTTTTTAAAATACATTTTTCGTTTTGGACTAAGTGAGCCCGTAAAGTCATGGTTACCTGAGGGAAAATTCAATGTTAGTCTAAAAGATTTCATGGACTACGCTTTTATGGTTGCTGGCTCTTCATTTACTGTGGGTGTTGCGGAAGAAGAACACGACACTGCGTCTGTGACTGAGATAGCGGACGCACCAGAACACACTCACAAAATGGCGGCCACAGCAACCGGTCACATCATTTCCGCCACTCATGAATCAGGTCAAGTCACACTTAATTTTCATGCATCCAGTCTAATCACAGCTGATCTGCCAGAGTCTTGTCACGTCACAGCTGATCTGCCAGAGCCTCGTCACATCACTGCTGACCCTCCAGAGTCTCTTCACGTCCCCGCTGACCCTCCAGAGTCTTCACGTCTCCGCGACACTCCAGAGCCCGACCCTCCAAGTCCCAGGAGCTCATTCACGCCTCCAGAGTCTGACGCTCCAGAGCCCGCTCCGTCCCAGGAGCTCACAGGTCACAGAGTCCGCACCAGAGCCCGCTCCGTCCCAGGAGCTCACAGAGTCCGCACCAGAGCCCGCTCCGTCCCAGAGCCAGCCCGCTCCAGAGTCCGCACCAGAGCCCGCTCCAGTCCCAGGAGCTCCCAGAGTCCGCCAGAGCCCGCTCCGTCCCAGGAGCTCACAGAGTCCGCACCAGAGCCCGCTCCGTCCCAGGAGCTCACAGAGTCCGCACCAGAGCCCGCTCCGTCCCAGGAGCTCACAGAGTCCGCTCCAGAGCCCGCTCCGTCCCAGGAGCTCACAGAGTCCCGTCAGAGCCCAGCCCCTCTCCGTCCCAGGAGCTCACAGAGTCCAGAGTCCCTCTCAAGCCCCGCTCCGTCCCAGGAGCTCACAGAGTCCGCTCCAGAGCCCGCTCCGTCCCAGGAGCTCACAGAGTCCCTACCAGAGCCCGCTCCTCCAGGAGCCCGCTTCCTCCCAGGAGTCCGCTCCAGAGTCCGCTCCCCAGGAGCTCACAGAGTCCGCACCACCCGAGCGCCCCGAGAGTCAACGCCACCAGAGCGCCCCCTAGAGTTGGTCCCGTCCAGCCCTCCTTCGTCTCCGCCGGTCCGGCCCAGCTCACTTTCGTCTCCACTGGTTATGTCCAGTTCAGCACTTTCCGAGCGCCCCCGAGACTCAGCGCCTCCAGAGCGCCCCCAAGCATCCAGCAATGTACTCTTGGCCTGTCATGTCGCGGTCAAGGAAACGGGTACCACTGTAGAACCTCCAGAGGTGGCGGCAACCACTGCAGAACCTTCGGAGGTGTCAGTGGTACCCACGCACCAACTCTCTGCCTGTCCTGTCGCAGCCAAAAGGGCTGTCCTCGTCCTGTCCTGCCGTGGCTACAGAGGCCGCTCATGAATTGTCCTGCCCGGAGTCAGCAGAGAAGGCTGCTTTTGAACTGCCAGTCCACCCCATATCTACCTATGAATCCGTTTGTGTACTACCTGCCTCATCCTTTGGGGCCATATATGCTCTACCTGTCTCTTGTGTCTCAGTATCCTCTAGGTCCCAGTCTCTGCCATGGGTCTCTGCTCCGCCATGGAGATCTCCTGCACTGGTGGGCTCCTGCTCTGTCTGCTCCGCCGTGGAGATCTTCTGCCCTGTCTGCTCCGCCGTGGAGGTTTCCTTTCTCATCTGCTCCGCCCTGGTGGGCCCAGTTCCGCCTGTTCTGCCCTGGGTGGGCTCCAGTCCCGCCTGCTGTGCCCTGGTGGGCTCCGATCCCGTCTGTTCCACCCTGGTGGGCTCCTGTCTCGTCTGCTCAGACCTGGTGGGCTCCAGTTCCGCCTGTTCCGCCCTGGTGGGCTCCTGTCTCGTCTGCTCAGCCCTGGTGGGTCCCAGTTCCGCCCTGGGGGGCTCCGGTCCTGCCTGCTGTGCCCTGGTGGGCTCCGGTCCTTGCCTCCTGTGCCCTGGTGGGCCCGGTCTCTCGCCCCTGGTCCTCCCCCTGGTGGGCTCCGGTCCCGTCTGCTCCGCCCTGGTGGGCTCCGGTCCCGTCTGCTCCACCCTGGTGGGCTCTGGTCCGGTCTGCTCCACCCTGGTGGGGTCCGGTCTGCTCTGCCTTGGTGCTCTGCCGGCTTTGCCTCGGTTCCTTGTCCTGGCACTTCCTCATGGACCTGGCCCTCCGTCCCTCCCCCGGTTCCACCGCCCTCCTGGATTGTTCAGAGGTTGGAGCGTCTGGAAGCCACTCCTTGGGGGGGACTGAATGAATCCGAATCTGGTTGCCCTTCCACCACATGGACTCTTGCACTACACTCACTGTTGCACTCCACCTCAGACTACATTTCCCATCATTCACTGCACCGACCACACACACAAACACACACCCATCTGATTGCAATAATCACACGCTGCACTGATCACACAGCTGTCTCTAATCACACGCTCACCTGAGAGCCATCGCACACATCATACAAAAGACATTCATTTCCTCTTCCTCCCTGCCGAGTATTGTTTAGCGATTAGCATTTTGTTATGTTAGCTACTAACAAGCCATTCCGTGTTTTGTTTTGTGTTCAGTCTCCTGTATTTTTCTGCGTTTTTCACTCTCCTAGTGTTAGCTGCTTTACGGAGCCATTTCTGTTTTCTGTTTCTTATTTTAGTTTCAGTCTAGTCTTTCCGTGTTGCCTTGTTGTTTGATTCCTGACCTTCTGCTTGTGACCTGATTATCTCTCTGCCTTGCCCTCTGGATATTGTTCGCCGATCGTAAACCACGCCCGTTTACTTGATTACTCTTCTGCCTTGCCCCATCTATACCTGCCATCTGTTCGACCCTGACTGTGTTTTTGACCATGTCTAGCAATAAAAGCCTGCAAATGGATCCGCACGCCTCTCGTCTTGTCGGCCCTGTTACACATATTGTACACCTTTCTGGAGTTTTATTTTAGGTTTTGATGTCCATAAGAATATATATTTGTGGTAAGTACCAAAAACCATTTCAATATATACTGACTAAAATTATAAACGCAAAACTTGTTTTTGCCCTTATTTTTCATGAGCTGAACTCTAAGACTTTTTATATGCACACAAAAGGCCTATTTTGCTCAAATATTGTTCACAAATCTGTCTAAATCGGTGTTAGTGAGCACGTCTCCTTTGCCGAGATGATCCATCCACCTCACAGGTGTGGCATATCAAGATGCTGATTAGACAGCATGATTATTGCACAGGTGTGCCTTAAGCTGGCCACAATAAAAGGCCATGTGCAGTTTTATCACACAGCACAATGCCAATGCGGTCATGTCCCAACGTCACACTATTGGTGTGAGGCTGGTTGGCTTGACAGAGCTACATAGAGAAGTTTACCATTATTTTCAAAGGTGTTTCAATACTTTATATTATTTTCAAACGTACACACACACACACACACATATATATATGTGTATTATATATATATTTTATTTTTTTTCACAGTGACATTGTTACAATCAGTCTTTTTCTTTGGGGGGGTAAGTAGCTACCTGCTACGAAGCAGACCCTCAGTCAAGTCAAGTCACCTTTATTTATATAGCGCTTTTAACAATACAAATTGTGACCAAGCACTGCACAATATCAAATAGGAAAATAGTGTGTCAATAATGTAAAATGACAAGATTAAACACTCAATTTTCAGTTCAAGGCATTTCATTATTGAATTCAGTGATGGCATCGTCCAGCTCAGTTTAGTTCAAAAAGTTTCTGTTCAATCAAGTCGACGATATTGCTGGAAATTAAGTGTCCCCAACTAAGCAAGCCAGAGGCAACAGCGGCAAGGAACCAAAACTCCATTGGTGACAGAACGGAGAAAAAAACCTTGGGAGAAACCAGGCTCAGTCGGGGGGCCATTTCTCCTCTGGCCAGACGACACAGCAGTTCAATTCCAACTGCTGCAAAGTCAGATTGTAAGGGCTCCACTGGTTCCAGTGGTCTGTTCCCGAAGGCTGACTAGGTGACGGGGTCCTCACTGGGGGTCTGTCTCTGGGGCTCATCTAGGTGTCCTGGTCTCCGCTGACGTTCAGGGCTGTAGATGTCGTCTCTAGGTGCTGATCCACCATCTGATCTGGTGAATGCAGTGACCTTGGAATAAGAAAGAAACAGACTAATATTAGCGTAGATGTCAATCCTTTTACGATGTAACAAGTACATCATGTGTTATGCGAAGTGTTTCCGGTTCCGGTTGATCTAATTAATGCAGCCTAACAATCCTTTAGCGGATTTGAATAATGGAAGTGTATTAGTGCATTATGTATACGCCAGGTTAAAGAGATGGGTCTTTAATCTAGATTTAAACTGACAGAGTGTGTCTGCCTCCCGATCAGTGTTTGGTAGATTGTTCCAGAGTTTGGGCGCTAAATAAGAAAAAGATCTGCCGCCCGCAGTCGATTTTGATATTCTAGGTATTATCAAATGGCCAGAGTTTTGAGAACGCAGCGGACGTGAAGGACTATAATACGATAAGAGCTCGCTCAAATACTGAGGAGCTAAACCATTCAGGGCTTTATAAGTAATTAACAAGATTTTAAAAATCTATACGATGTTTAGAGGGAGCCAGTGTAGTGGTTGACAGAACTGGACTAATGTGGTCATAATTCCTGGTTCTAGTAAGAACTCTAGCTGCTGCATTTTGAACCATCTGTAATTTGTTTATTAAGCGTGCAGAACAACCACCCAATAAAGCATTACAATAATCTAACTTTGAGGTCATAAACTCAGTCGGTGGATAGTCGATGCCATCTATCTGGCTTATGAGTCCTCTGGTCTCCCCTCGCCTCTGGGGGTCAAGGCTCACTTGACCCGAAGTGTGGCGGCCTCCAAGGCCTTCTTGGCAGGTGTTTTATATGCAGGACATATTCAATGCTGCAGTTTGGTCCACACCCCTACAGTTTGTGAGTTTCTATGGCCTCGACATGCGAGCTACTCCCGGCTCTTCTGCTCTCTCGTCCTAGTACACACTAGGCAGGAATTTGTCAGTCTGACGGCATGGGCATCTCGTTCCTATAGCGTTTTCCGACACAGCTCGAGTTCCTGAAGGGGAAGTCTTAGGTTATGCATGTAACCATGGTTCCCTGAAGGGAACGAGACGCTGCGTCTCTATGCCACACTTCCGGCATCCCTGCCAGTGCTTGCTTCATTCCTAGAAGCTGACTCCGGTTCCACTGCACGTGCTTTTAAGCTTCTTGGAAGCTACGTCACCCCGCCCGTGACATCTCACCCTTCCATTGGACTGATTACACATGTGATTCAGAGCGTGGTCATGCTGAAGGCGTTCCCAAAGCATTTTCCGACGCAGCTTCTCGTTCCCTTCGGGGAACCTTGGTTACATGCCTAACCTGAGATGTTTTGTTTTGTTCTTTTTTTATTGTTCTTAAAGACTGATGACATGATTAAGCAATGGGATTTCTTCATTATAGGTTTCTTTTGATCTTCCCTTAGCACATATTCCCCCACAAAATTCAATCAAAACCAGCTCACCCTATCAGGCAACACTGACTTAGAGTGTAATACTGAAAAATCATCTTTAAATATGAATTAGTAAAGTATGGGAAAGAGATACTATATTTAAATTTTACATGTAATGTCTTCCTATAAATATTTCACCATCCTAAAATAAAACAACCATCATTCAGCCACCACACTTCATGTCGTGTTAAAGCAATTGGCAAGTAGCTCTTTCACAGATGAGAGATAATCCTACTGATGGTGTCCTGCACCTCTGCCAGACTTTATTGCCAGTTTCATGCAGATATACACCTCTTGAGTGGGCCACCATCTGGAGACCACAGAAAGACAATCCAGAATGCAGCATGGAGAGGAGAAGAGAGCATGTAGCTGGGGAGCCGGAGAAAGAGAGATGTAGCATGGTAAATAGCATTTTGCTTAAAAAAGGATAGAGAATAAACAATAAAATAAATTAAAAAAAAAATTATAAAAACATTTGATGTGAAATAAAATGAGTCAAAAATGCATTTTGGGTTTGGGTGATGTCTACATATCCAGTCATGTGCATTATTGGATCTGGATGATGTATTGCAAATCCTTGTGTGTGTGAGAGAGAGAAAGTGTGAGCTTTCCTGGTCTGTCCATTGCGCCAGCAGACACACATAGCACACAGAAAAACAGATGGATCTGAGATGAGCAAGACGTCAAAACAGATTTGCCACACTCTTGACTTCTCACACATTCTGGCCGCAGATAACACAGCAGGTCAGTGTGTGTGTGTTTGTGTGTGCAAAAGTGTTTATGTGGCTGAGGCTCATTGAAACACATTAAATTAAACCTGCATTTATATGTTAATAATGTGTATGTGTTAATATAATATGTTAATAATGTATATTATATGTAGACATACTATATATATATATAATATATATATATATATATAAGAACACTAGTATTTTCCCCAGCCAAACAAAATGGTTTTAAGTCAGTTTCTATATTTGCTGTAGTGTGTCAGTAGGAAATATTAGTTTACATTTACAAACATTAATTTTGTCATTAATTTTAATAATCCAGTGAGAGTTTTGTTTGCTCAAGGAATCTAACAACAGCCAGAGATCCACACAGAGATCCGATCTGATCATCATCCAGTCTGTCTGGAATTACACGATGAAACAGAACTAGATAAATGCCTGAAATACTCTGTAAATGGCCAACATTGACCAATAAAATCCTATTTAAAAGCAAATTGTATTGTGGGTTTATTTATCTTGTCTTAGTTTGTAGTCATTAGCACTCACGTATACTGCTCTCCAGAATACATTTATTGATTAATTCTGAGAAATCTCAAGACTAAAGCTCGCTGGCGAGACCATTGCTTTTTGGGTAAAAACAAACCAAAGTGCATTATAATTAAAAAGAACCCTGCGACGTTAGAGACAACCTTGATTCGGGACAGAGACTGCAGGCACTTTGCAGTCAAGAAGCCTACATAGATATACAAGATCTACAGGTATACATATAAGACTGGATTTGTAGATAAGCAAAATAATACGTGAAATGTGAGAGGTGCTCATAAAGCATTGCTACTGTATGTTGCTAATGTGTGAGTGGTTGCTAGGGGTTTTCTGGATGGTTGCTTAATAGTTCACGTCAAGGAAATCCACCACAAATTCATTATGATATTCTTCTTCATAACTCTAAAAGTCAGATTGCTTCTAAAATAGCTCATCTTTCCTTACCCAAATGCACAATCTGAAGTGTTATTCATGTACATGCACAGTATAGCACACGCTGATGTTTAATAGTTTCAGGGCTTTATTTAAATCAGTACCTGAGTATCCAAGTATTAACAAACAAGCTTATCTCACAAGACTGCTGCATAATTGAGAACTTATGTTCACATATTGAGTCCGTTATCTCTTTCATTTGTTGGCAACGATTTTGATTCATTTTACTTTTTTTTTCATTTACTTCTCAAAAGTCATTGTTGTTGCCATGGTAACGTAAGAAGCTTTTTGATTCTGAAACAATATAGTAATTGTTGCACTTAACCGAAGAATGTATCATAACCAGTACAGTAGAGCAGCACGCATCCTTTTCATCTGACAGTTTGAGGAGAAGGAAGAAACACTATTGCACTTTAATTCAGCCATTATAACCCAGAACTCTGCTCTGTAACCGTAGCAACCCAAGGATTCAGAATCGCACCACTGAATGGTGTTTGAAAGGTTTAAAAAGATTACAAGGTTCAGTCACATTTGTTTGGGTGCCTCGTAATGGCTAGGCTTAAAGTTATTAATGAATAGGTATTAGTTTATAAGGATCTAAGCACATATTAATGACTAAGAATCATCCATTGAAAACTCGACAACTAATCTGAATATTAAGGCATGTGTCTTACAATGGTGGTCCACCTATGTTTATAGTGGTTACAGCCCTGGTACTTTAGTGGCACAAAGCCTTCTGTGTATATATGTCTGTTTATGCTACAGACTGTAAAAAAAACACGCTGGATGACGCTTTTCCACTTCCACTTCCTTCCAAAGTAGAAAACTTAAGTCAAAATCCAAAGTATGAATGCTGTCATCTTGCTCCAATCACATCAACTGGAGGCCAAGTCTGCACAGTAATTATTCATTTTGAGCTTGTCTACAGGATACTGATTCATTTGGAGCCCGAGTCTACACAGTACTGATTAATTTGGAGCCCGAGTCTGCACAGTACTGATTCATTTGGAGCCGAGTCTGCAAAGTAATGATTCATTTTAAGGCCTGAGTCTCCACAGTAATGATTAATTTTGAGCCCGAGTCTGCACAGTAATTATTAATTTTGAGCTTGAGTCTACACAGTACTGATACATTTGGAGCATGAGTCTACACAGTACTGATTCATTTTGAGCCTGAGTCTACACAGTAATGATTCATTTGGAGCCTGAGTCTACACAGTACTGATTCATTTGGAGCCCGAGTCTGCACAGTAATTATTCATTTGGAGCCTGAGTCTACACAGTACTGATTCATTTGGAGCCTGAGTCTGCATAGTACTGATTCATTTGGAGCCCGAGTCTGCACAGTAATAAATCATTTTGAGCTTGAGTCTACACAGTAATGATTAATTTGGTGCCTGAGTCTGCACAGTACTGGTTCATTTGGAGCCCGAGTCTGCACAGTACTGATTCATTTTGAACCTGAGTCTACACAGTAATGATTCATTTTGAGCCTGAGTCTACACAGTACATGATTCATTTGGAATAAGCTCACACACGCTCACAGTCATGACACCAACATGGCATCAAATAACTAAAGAAAAGCAAACTTGTTAAAACATAGATCAGCATGATAGTTTAGCATGATCTAAAATGACGGAAAACATGTTTGGGAAAAAAAGTGTAATTAGATTTTTTTTTCAGGAGTGAGGCACACCTGAATTATAAAATGTATATAGAATGCATTCTATTGACTGTCTCATACTGGATAAATAAATAGCTGAACATTACATGGAAATGTTATTCTAATCTCCCAGATTGGCTGAACTAATCACTGTCATGGCTGAAATGAAAATGATGCTGTTACTGCTCATTCAAGCTAATAATGATAAAGGATATGACATTTATCATCTGACTGCAATGATTAACAGAGAAATTAAAGTCAAGACTCAAACCTTGAACACAGTCTTGAATAAAAGGCAAAAATCAAGGAAGACAAAATTACTTGACAGTGAATAATGGGGTGCTGTTAGATTTTATGCTTGTGTCCTCTTTGAACTGGTTTGCATTAATTCTTAAGCCAGTCAAGGAGGTACAATACTCATTTATTTGCTGTCACTTATCTTATTTTATGGGGTCTTAAAATCTACTGTATATCTTTTTTTTCAGTCAGAAAGCCTTTCAGACACATTGGAAAACAAAGTGTTATGGAGACATTTTATTAAAATATTTTTGGATGAAAAAGATGAAAAAAAATGCGGTCACACTTTATATTAAGTGGCCTTAACTACTATGTACTTACATCAAAAAAATAAGTACAATGTACTTATTGTGTTCATATTGTATTGCAGATCTCTTCTACTGCTAATGAGGTGGGATACGGGTGTGGTTATGGACAGGTTTGGTGGTATGGGTAGGTTAAGATGTAAGGGATGGGCCAACAGTGTAATTACAAATGTTATTATATAAATTAACAGCCTGATGTAATTACATGCAGCTATTTAAAAAATATAAGTACTATGTAAAAACATGTATGTACACAAGAAATGCATTGTACCAAATTATGAATTTAAATGTAAGTACATAGTAGTTAAGGTCACTTAATATAAAGTGGGACCATAAATGCTTACAGTGAAGGAAGATCTGAGCCATATGAGACCAGATTAGCATAACAGCATAACCAGATGACTGTTTTGACATTGTCATATTGGCAACTGTGCAGTAAACACCCACCCCAGTAACCACCTAGCAATGCAATAGCAACCGTCCAGAACACCCTTCACTCTAAAAAAAATATGGTTCTTTAAAGGTTCTTTACATGCAGTAATGGTTTTAGTTAGAACCATAGCATTCTGAAGAACCCTTTAATGCCGAAATGTTTCTATGTTAAAGTTTAGGGTTCTTTGTTCCCGCCATTTTGTTTTTCAAATCTGTAAATGTCAAAGCACTTCATTACTGATTTTCTGGAGTTCCAGAACTACAACTACACAGACTTTCAACACACTCTCAACAGGTAAATGATTTCATTCTTAAGTTTAAATCTAAATTTAACTTTAAGGTTGTAACCGGTTTCCAAACAAACATGTTATTTTCTTCTTTTCTTTTTTTTAGTCACTACATGTGTGCAGCTCTGCTAAACTTTGGAAACTTCTCTCCTCTTCTACACCAAGTAAACGAGACAATTTATAATTCATATTGTTAGACTTTTTAAATGATTACTTTTGTTTATGTATAAGCATTCTCAGTCACAAAAAAATATTAAAACTATCCCATGATTTTTTATCACTTTTTTATTTTAAGATTGTGAAGGGCTCACATACTGTCCATTTTTGCTTTTGGCCTTCATAAACATTGTTTTTACCTAAACACATGGACACACTGTAACTCTAAACTCAATTGTGTATTTCAGATTATCACATCCTAAAACTTCATCATCTGCAGAGAAAAATCACCACTTAATCATACAAAAATAATGGACTTAAAGGCATCATATTGATTGGAATGTGATGGTTTCACTGAAACTTGGTTTTCATCAAATCTATTTTTTGTTATTTTGTGTTTTACTTCTTTATGTATCTATTAATTTTCATTGTCAATCGCCATTCATTAATGTATTCAGCTTATAAATGTTGTTATGAGCACTGACAATTTTGCATGTCAATAAAAACATACTTTATTCAGACAACATGCTGTGGTTGTGGTTATTGTTGTTGTTGTTTTAATGTGAAAGATGCATCATTACTGATTTTCTGGAGCTCAGCCATCCAACTACACAGACAGTCAACACTTTCAACAGGTAAATAAATTATTTCTTAAAATGTCTATAAATTATGACTTTCAAATGCTAATTGTTTTTTCTATGTATGTTCTTTTTTTAGTTTGAGAGAACATGTACGTGTGACCAGCTCTATTCAGTTAAAGATATTCTCCTCTTATTCACCAAGTCACAAAGATATTGAATTTATGATCCATTTTGTTAGATATTTTATTACCAGGGTTTATGCATACACATACCTTTATTTTACTTTTAACATTGTGAAGTGCTCACATACTACTTTTGACCTTCATAAACAATTGTTTTCACATAAACAAATGAAAGGAGACACATTGTATAAACTAAATTGTTTATTTCGGATGTTACAACCTCATCATCTGCAGAGAGAAACTGCCATTCAATCACACCAAATTACAGATTGTGATTAACTTAAAGGCATCATAGAGGATTGTGAAGATGTTTTACTGGAGCTTAGTCTTCAATTATTTATCTTATGTTTTCTTTGTGTAATAATTTATTTATGTTCAATGTCCATTGTCATTAATTAATGTATCATACTAATAACTGTTGTTAGAATACTGTCATTTTTGCTACAATTTCACATCATTAAAAAAAGAATAAAATTGACATGTTGTTGTTGATTTTATGTAAAACCCTAATAGACACTTATATTATAAAACATAACAAGTATATTATAAGATAGGTAAGATAGATTATAAGACCAGGCTGATAGAGGGGTAAACAAACAAGATAAATACACAATATATACAAATAATACTAATATTAATGATATTAACACAATAATATTGATGAAAAACTATCATTAACAAGGTTATTTATAACACCATTAAGGTCCTATATAGCATTTTCAAAGTATGGCTCTTTATGGAACCCTATAAAAAAGGTTATATTTAGCACTAAAAAGGGTTCTGCTATTGTTAAAAAGACTTTAATACCAGTAAACTTTGACCTTGTAGTGACATGTTTTTGGTCCCCATAAGAAAATAAGCTTGTAAAAAATCAAATATATGAAATAGCCTACCGTTGATACTAAAATGAGAGATGTGCGAATTGCAAAGTCTCCCGGGCAACACTGAGCAATAAAAAGCATATGCTACTTATTAATGTTACAGGTTTTACATATTTACAGACATAGATAAAATATAGAGACACAAATGCGCCTGTTTTGTAGACTGCTATAGCATTGCTGAGTCGTTTCACGTAGTCTAAACGTGTTTTTCTGCGAGCAGTTTCACCCTTTAGTTCTCTGCTTTTTCTGTGGCTGCCGTCAAATATCTGCCTGCTCGGTCATGAATCCTATGGGGAGTTGCATTCTCCAAATTAAGCAGGTTGACGTAGTGATGCTCTACCTCGACTCACCTCCCTCACATAAGAAAGCGCAAGTTTGAGGCTCGTATCAGATCCGCTCAGAGAGCAGAGCGCATCTCACACCTGTAGACGGCAGCTGAACAGAGGGAAACTTTCATTCTTCCTGTTACTCACCCTGGCTGGACCTGAGTTTGTACTAACAGCTTACGATCCGTGCACAAATCGAGCTCACATTTATAGCTATTTCTACATTTTCCCGTTTTCAGATCGAGTTCAAACCGTGAAGCGCAACTTTGGGCAGCGGCACTGAAGCGATGGAGTCATCCGTCATCCCCGAAGCCGACATGTCCGATCTCTACTCCATTAACCTGTTTAATGTCACTTTCCCTGATGAGGTGATGGGCTTCATTCCCGACGGCAGGAACTACACCGAGCCTAACCCGGTAAAGAGCCCCGCGGGAATCATCATCGCCATTTCCATCACTGCTCTGTACTCCGTTATCTGCGTGGTGGGACTCTTGGGAAACATCCTAGTGATGTATGGAGTGGTCAGGTAAGCGAGAAAAAACATACATAAGTTTGAAATCTATCTATCTATCTATCTATCTATCTATCTATCTATCTATCTATCTATCTATCTATCTATCTGTATCGTTAGTTTAGTTTCAACTGAACCTTTTTCCACAATTATTGCCTTGAAACAACTACAGTTTATTAAATACAAACCGACCTTTTATGAAATTTTAGTGACGCACGTTGCCACACTATAAGTTTTCACAATGAAAACCTGCCATTAAGTAGCATTATACGCTTTTAATAAAAATGTAAATATCAATAGGTATATATGTGTGTGTATGATATATATATATATATATATATATAAATAAAAATACACACACACACATCTATATAGGCTTTGTAGAATTGGACCTGGAATCTGAGGGTGCAAAAAAAAACAAAAACCACAAAACAATATATATATACATTTATATATAATTACATATTCATATATATTTTCCTTAATATATATATATATATATATATATATATAAAAATATATAAATATATATATATATATATATATATATATTGAGAAAAAAAATCGCTTTTAAAGTTGTCCAAATTAAGTTCTTAGCAATGCATATTACTATACAAAAAGGAAGTTTTCATATATTTATGTTAAGAAATTAACAAAATATCTTCATGGAACATGATCTTTGCTGAATATCCTAATGATTTTTGACATAAAATAAATGTGATAATTTTGAGCCGTACAATGTATTTGTGGCTATTGCTACAAATATACCCATGATACGTATGACTAATTTTGTGGTCCAGGGTCACATATACACACACATATATGTATATGTATATGTTATGTATGTATGTATATATATATATATCACCACATAGTTGTGATCATGAGAAATAATATACTGTATCACATTGCAACATATAAACCATGTAAAGCCTGCCTCGATGTGACATTTAGAAAAAATACTCATCTTGAGAACAGTTCAGCCTTTTTGGTAAATTATTTTATATAGTCCACTCTTGTCTGCCAGTTTGGGCTTACTATGTTTACTTGTTTACATAATAGCTGTTATAAAAATATGATTAATTATGAAATAAAATAACATATTCAAAGTAGGTGCCTGATTACAACTCATAAAAACACTGTTACACTTTATTTTAAGGTGTCCTTTTTACAGTGTAATTAAACATTTAAGTACTGAGTCATTTTAATTAACTACATGTACTTACTATATGATTAGGGTTAGGGTTTGTCTTAGGGTTACTTGCATGTAATTATGCGTAATGTATTGTTATTACAATAGTAAGTACATGTAACATGTGTAACAAGGACACAGTAAAATAAAGTGTTACCAAAACCACTGCTATAGAAAACAAGAATTTGTGCAATTTGTCGTTGCACTGCAAACATTATAGTTACTGTTGTGACAACCTGCTCCTGCTCTCTCCTGCTTCACTTTCAGTGTTGGTTTGATGTGTTCAATGAATGGGTGAATCAGTTATCCGGCTTAAAGGAGCAAATGCACATTGTGAAAAATGAAGCAATAGAGAAAATTCCTCAGCATTTGTAAACCCAAAGCATGAAGGTCATGCATTACTGTACTTCTGTAATTAGTTGTATGCCTTAGACCCCCCGGGGTTCAGCAATCATAGATGATTGCCATAGGCTTTTTTTTCTTTTCAGATTGCAATGAGCGGGGTGGATGAACAAAAATATATGTTATCAGCAGCGTTGAGTGTAACGTGTTACTGTTATTAAATTAATTATCCACTGAAAAAGTAAAGCAAGGGATTACTGTTCATTTTTAGGTAATTGAATTACAGTCATTTATAAAGTACTTGCCTTACATTCAGTAAATCATTTCAACAGTTCTAAAATCAATATTGAATTTGAAATCTAAATTTTCCATTTAAAGATAACATTGAATGCAGCGGCTTTAACCCTCCGCGCGCCAGCTCATTCACTTTCAGATTTCCCTGATTCACAGAGAAACCTTAAATACTCAGATAAATAAGACTAACATCAATAGAATCTAAACAGCTTGATGTGTCTACTTTTAAATGAACGAATTCAAATCAAAAACTAATCTTTCTGATTTAGTAATCCCTATAAAAAGTAAAGCGAGGCCAGTCTTTACCGTATCTGAAAGCTTGACGTTTCTACTTTTAAATGAACGAATTCAAATCGAAAATGATTATTCCTGATTATGTAATCCGTATGAAACTAAAGCGAGGTGCAGTCTTTCCCTTATCTAAAAGCTTGACGTTTCGATTTTTAAATGAACAAATTCAAATCGAAAATGATTTTTCCTGATTATGTAATCCGTATGAAACTAAAGCGAGCTAGGCTGCAGTCTTTCCCATATTTGAAAGCCTGAAGTGACTATTTTTAAATGAACGAATTCAAATAAAAACTAATGTTATCTGATTATGTAATCCGTATGAAACTGAGTTAAGTCTTTCCCATATCTGAGCTCATTATATGCAGTCACCTGCGCGCAAATGCCATCACCTAGATAAAACAAAAAAAGATAAAAATCAAGATTCATCTAATTTTCCTAATTTTTGAAAGAAGACCTACTATGAGGAATTTACCTCATAAGACCAGCGCGGTCTGACATGGTGTTATTCAGCAGAGAAGATCATTTCTGTCATTTATTCTTACCTACATTAGTTAATGTGTTATTTTACATAAACCTGTATGGATTTTACTAGTTGGGCTTTTCCTGAACATCTTTCCAAGCTGAAATGTATTGTTTAACTTTTAATCTTTTTTTTTATTCAGATATTTTGCAGAGTATTTCTATTTGTTAACCAAAGAAGGTTTATTTTTTTCTAAAAACTTTTAAGTATTACAGTTGTATTAAAGCTAAAAGGCTAAACTATTCTAAGTTTGACTCAAATTGAAAGAATAAAGAGTTTAATTTCTATTAAGGTTTATATGGATTTTAAGATGTAGCCTAAGTTACTTGTTGAGTAACTAAGTTACTTTTCAGACAGAGTAATTAGTAAAGTAATTTAAATACAATATTGATGAAGCAATTAGTACCTGTAATTAATTAATTTTTGAGAGTAACTTACCCAACACTGGTTATCAGGTATTGATTGGTGGTGCTGTCCCTGATTGTAATAGATGTGCATCTCCCCCCATGTTAATTGGGCTGCTGACAGGTGGCTGTGCTAGAGGTCTGCTTATTTATCAGGTGTCAAGTCTTGAGGGAGGAGATGCTCACTGCTGTGCTCCTGCTGAAACCATCAATAATGAGAGCTAGGACAGGAAATGACCTCATTTAGGGACTATTTGATGGAAATAGCATTATAGGCACAACCATAGCTATCTCAAGAGACGGCTCATTTTTTATGCCCTCTGATCCATTTCATTTCAGAATGTGGCATTCGGATGTGATAAATATCTCTCTATGAGGTAATAAATATTCTCGGTGAGTGGAGGTGAAGAGGTGCTAAAAAATGACATTTCCAACCTTATCCTTTTAAACTAAGGATCTATCAAACACCACTGTTGGCCTTGTCTCACCGTTATAATAGCCTTTTTTTGTGCAAAGTGGAATACCTTTTTAATTTATCAGCTTGTAGTTGACAGCAACAGTGAGAGTCTTCAAGTTGCAGGGATGTCTGGAAAATTACATTGTGTAAAAAGGAGCCGCAGCAGCTGTGGGTTGTCACAATGACAGTAATTGTTCTATTCTCCTGGTACCGAGGTGCTATACACAGACAGCTTTAATCAACATACTAATTGAGCGTTAATTCTTCTCTGCCTCAGAGTAGTGCAGAGCTTAGCTTTAACACGAGGTGCTTTCACTTTGAATAATTAGAAAATTGTAAGTTGCACACAGATAAATATATATTAAGAGTGTTTCACTGGAAACAATTTAAAATAAGGTTAATTGTCAATGACTAACACTACCAAAAATAATAAATATTGTTACAAATGTATTGTTCATTGTTAGTTCAAGTTATTTTATATTCACTAATGGGAGGCAAGGGGTAAAATCTTGCCTAGTACAGCAAATTGTCCAGGGCCGGCCCTGTGTGTGTGTGTGTTTATACCGTGTATATACTGTATGTATACATATATATACTGAACAAAATTATAAACACAACACATTTGTTTTTGCCCCCATTTTTCAATATCAAAGATCTAAGACTTTTTCTGTGTACACAAAAGGCCTATTTCTCTCAAATATTGTTCACAAACTGTCTAAACTGAGTGAACTTCTCCTTTGCCGAGATAATCCACACCTCAAGGTGTGGCATATAAAGACATTAGAAGCATGAGTATTTACAGGTTGCCTTAGGCTGGCCACAATAAAAGGCCACTCTAAAATGTGCAGTTTTATCACAAAGCACAATGCCACAGATGTCGACGCAAGTTTTGAGAGAGCGTGCAATTGGCATACTGACTGCAGGAATGTCCACCAGAGCTGTTGCCCGTGAATTGAATGTTCATTTCTCTACCATGAGCCGTCTCCAAAGGCGTTTCAGAGAATTTGGCAGTTCATTCAACCGGCCTAAAAACCACAGACCACATGTAACCACACCAGCCCAGTACCTCCACATCCAGCATCTTCACCTCTAAGATCGTCTGAGACCAGCCACTGCAACAATCGGTTTGCATAACCAAAGAATTTCTGCACAAACTGTCAGAAACCGTCTCAGGAAAGCTCATCTGCATGATCATCATCCTAATCGGGGTCTCGACCTGACTGCATTTTGTCGTTGTAACTGACTTGAGTGGGCAAATGCTCACATTCGATGGCGTCTAGCACTTTGGAGAGGTGTTCTCTTCACGGATGGATCCTGGTTTTCACCGTACAGGGCAGATGGCAGACAGCGTGTATGGTGTCGTGTGGGTGAGCGGTTTGCTAATGTCAACGTTGTGGATTGAGTGGCCTATGGTGGTAGTGGGGTTATGGTATGGGCAGGTGTATGTTATGGACAACGAACACAGTTGTATTTTATTGATGTCATTTTGAATGCACAGAGATACCGTGACGATATCCTGTGGCCCATTGTTGTGCCATTCCACGACCATCACCCATGTTTATGCCATGATAATGCATGCCCCATGTTGCAAGGATCTCATGTTAAATCTGTACACATCCTGATGAAAAATCCCAGTTCTTCCAGGACTGTCACCCATTGAGCATGTTTGATGATACTCTGGATCAGCGTATATACAAGGTTCCATCTGCCAATACACAATTCGCACAGCCTGGAAGTGAACCAACATTTCACAGGCCACAATCAAAACATCAACCTATGCGAAGGAAATGTTTTGCATGCATGAGGCAAATGATTCACACCAGATACCGACTGGTTTTCACCCCCCCTGACCCACCCCCTCCCAATCAGTACCCATTGAGTGGCTTTTATTGTGACCACAAAGGAGGATGTGCTCACGAACACATATTTAGACAGATTTGGAACAATATTGATAAATAGGCCTTTAGTATACATAAAAAAATCTTAGATTTTGTCAGCTCATGAAAAAGACAAAAAAAAATAATAAAAAAAACAAAAGTTTTATATATATTTTGTTATATATATATATATATTATATATATATATATATATGAATTTAAGGAAATATAATTTACAATTAAAACAGAAAGTATGTTTATCTATGTACATCAGGGCCATGCACAGACATTTTGAGGGACAGTGGCCCAAACCAAAAAAGGGGCACTAATTGGGTGGGTGCTTGTTAATACAAATTTACAAATATACACTACAAGTCTAAGGTTTTTAATGTGTTTTAAGGAAGCCTCTTCTGCTCACCAAGCCTACATTTATTTGATCCAAAATACAGCAAAAACAGTAAAATTTTGAAATATTTTTACTATTTTAAATAACTGATTTCTGTTTTAATATATTTTATAATGTAATTTATTCCGGTGATCTAAGCTAAATTTTCAGCATCATTACTCTTCAGTTTCACATGATCCTTTTGAAATGATTCTAATATTCTGGTTTGCTGCTCAAGAAACATTTATTAATTTTATTATTATTACTGTTATTATTATCAATATTTAAAACAGTTGAGTAGATTTTTTTTCATGATTCTTTAATTAATAGAAATATCCAAAGATCAATATTATAACCATTCAAAAGCTATTTGTCAGTATTGGAAATACATTTTAGAAATTAACACTATTATTTAGCAAGGATGCTTTAAATTGATCAAAAGTGATAATAAAGACTTAATGAATGAAGAATTTATAATGTTACAAAATATTTCTATGTCAGATAAATTGTGTTCTTCTGAACTTTATATTCAAAGAAACCTGAAAGCAATTTTACTCAGCTGTTTTCAACATGAGCTACAAATAAGATAATTAGAATTATTTCTGAATGATCATGTGACTGGAGTAATGATGCTAAAAATTCAGCTTTGAAATCACATGAATAAATGACATCTTAAAATATATTCAAATAGAATATTAAATAGAATTAAATAGTAACAAAAATTCAGAATGTTACTGTTTTTGCTGTACTTTGGATCAAATAAATGCAGGCTTGATGAGCAGAAGACACTTCTATAAAAAAGCATTACAAATCTTACTGTTCAAAAACTTTTGGCTGTATAGTGTACAATTAAAAGAGAAGACAGAAATTTAATATTTTCAGAATTTAATGTAGATGTTTTGATAGAGTGGGTTCTCCCTCACTCTCTAAACCTGCTTCTGCCTTATCTTCAATGGAAGTATTAGACATTTAATTTAATATCATACAAGATAAATTAATATTATATACTAATAAACAGCTCATTTAGAACATTTATATTACCTTTTTAACTATATAGGCCTATTAATATGGTTTTAATAAAATACTATAAATGTGTTAGATTACTAGTAAGTAAGACAAGTGATTAATGGGAAATATACTTAATAGCAAGAATTAAATTGTGACAAACTGCAAAATATTCTATATGATGATTTACCCGCTGGCTTGCTGGAGCTTTGAATTCTGCCTTTAGCAGCCTCCCTTTGCTCTTAAAAAAAGAAGTAGATATTCTAAATTGTTACGACTTTTAGAAGACTGAGAGCAAATCATTACCGACAGAAATACTAAACAAACTACCAAATTACTAATATAGCAGATCAACCACTGACTGTAATGTGGATTGCAAAGCATCTACCTGTTAATGCAACAAACCTCTGGAAGAGCCGTCGTCTCCAGAGAGCGGGCAAACAGAAATGTGAGTGATGCCGCGGAGCGGCGGGAAAACACGGAGCACATTCGTGGAATCGGATCTTTAGCGAAACGGTAACGCTTTGAGCTGGGGTTATCGTGGGGGTGGGTTTGGTGAGAGGGGCACCTCAGCCAATGAGGGCAGAGGGACAGTGGCTCTAGCCACCGGGCCACCCCCCCTGTGCACGGCCCTGATGTACATTATTACAATTTAAAATAAATGTTACAATTTAAAAGTTATTTTACATTTTTAATCAAATTTATATAATTTTTTATGTTAATATATTTTTTTTACTGTATTTTTTATAAAATAAATGCAGCCTTTCTGAGAACAAGATACTAACAGTGCCATCTGAAATGTTCTTCTAAAATTAGAATTTTTTATCAGGCTCCTATGTTTATGTTCAATTATTTCACTTTAATGTCAATGAAAGAACCTATTAATTACCATTAAAGTGAAATTACTGAACCTACACACAGGAGTCTGATAAAACAATTTATTTCCCCCCAAAAAATTATTTACCCCAAAGTGTTCAAAATGGTGTATAAACACTGTATATTACAAATGCTCTAATTTACCCTAAACTGTTTAAAATGGAGCAGCTTACAAGAAAGAAACCTGAAACAGAATTATAAATACATCTGATCTTGCTCAATATGCTTTATTGGACTAATGAAATGTATCTTTAGTGAGACTACATTGATTTTTTTTCTTCAATTCTGTAAATTCCTCTTTCTGTCATCTCAATTCTAATTCCAATTCAACATCCTTTGTGGTGTTGTTACAAATTCAGTTTAATAGAGCCTTATATTATACTTAATCCTGCGTCGAAATATTCTCAAGGTTTTAAAGCTCTTCTCTGACACAAGCAGTGCCTCACTGGAGATAAGAAGAAATATACAGTCATTTAGCAGCAGTGGTCACCAGCAACTCGGAGCAGACCAAATGTGCTGAAATTGCAGCAGTAAAAATTCAATCTTCTTAGCATTCTTTTATGAGCAAGCCTGAACACAGGAGATGATAGATTGAGAAAGAACCGAGAAAGAAACAAAATTAGCTTATTTTGTAATGAAGGCAAAGAAAATACATTGGAGTACAACCAGGTTATACCCCCATGCAGGCGGACATCAGAAGATGGTGGGCATCAGTGCTATAAGGCTGGTAATGATGGTGGATCACACAATTTAGTTGTAGCCCAAGGCAGTTGTCAGTCGTCTGTCTGAGGGTCTTTTCATCACCCGTCACTGAGAGCTTTGCAAATGAGGAGACCTGCATCTGATTATTAAGGCTGCACTAGAAAGCCTGTACAATCTTTAAAACAACAACATCATTATTCTGTCCAGCAAATGAGCCTGTCTGGTACAAGTACAGCATCAGTACACAGTTATTCGTAGCAGATGGAACGGTGTAGAGGAAGGCTTTGTAATGGAAAGAGTTTCGACTGTAATTGGTGTTCATTTTGTGTATGTTTGTAATTACCTTGTCTTATTGTTCTACCGTATAGTGGTGGCTATTAAGAAAATACAAACCCATAGGCAGACGACTACATCTGTGTCTAACAAATATATTAATGCTGTGGAATTTTGCGGGAAACCTAGTAATGGATATTTTTTTGAAGGAATAATTCTGTTGTTATTTAATAGCCCTCATGTTGTTCCAAACCCAACCCAGACTCCTTGGAAAAAAATAGGCCTGTGGCAACTTTTCTGCAAAGTGTGGCGATGCTCTGAATAGCCTGTGTTGTCAAACCAATGGAAAGGCGAGACGTCACAGGCAGGCTGATGTAGAGACCAGGAAGCATAAAAGCACATGCGGTGGAACCGGCATCAGCTTCTAGGAATGAAGCAAGTTCTCGCAGGGATGCCAGAAGTGTGGCTCCGAGACGCAGCGCCTTGTTCCCTCTGGGAACTAGGGTTACATACACTATATTGCCAAAAGTATTGGGTCACCCCCTTAAACATAATTTCTCTTTGATTCTTTCCTTATACACAGAGACACTGTCATGTCAGAATAGAAAAGAGTCCTGTCCAAACTGTTGCTATAAAATTAGAAGCACACAATTCCCTATAATATAATTATATGCTGAAACATTAAGATTTGTACTCATGGATATTACTAAAGTAGTCAAACCTTTCATTAAAAAATACTTTTGGCAATATAGTGTACGTAACCTTGAGACGTTCCCCTACAGGAACTCGAGTTGTGTTGAACGCTTTGGGAACGAGATGCAAACGAGATGGAAGAGTACAGCTAGGGCGAGAGAAAGGGGAGCCAGGAGTGACTAAAGTAGGCGGGAACAGTGTCCCAAAGGCCAACTTCTGGAGAGTGAGCATTGACGCCCAAGGAGAGGAGAGATCAGAGGACTCGAAGCTATGGAACAGCATCCTAATCCACCACTTAGCATAAGCTTCTCTGGCCGGAGGCCTCAGCATCAGCGCACCGTGGAGGAAACGTGTAACTAGGGGGTGTCTGCCCACTGACTGGCCATGACGAGTGGTGTGGTAGGACGCAATGGCCACCATGTAGACCTCTAGGGTGTAGTGGATCAACCCTGTTGAGAAAGGGGCCTGCAGGAACTCCAGAGCTGTACCAACTGGGCAGTTGACTGGGTCGAGCTGGCAGTCTCCGCACCAAGACGTGAATGCTTCCACTTCAAGGCGTAAAGTCTCCTTGTAGAGGGAGCTCTGGGTTGGAGGATGGTCTCAACATCTCGGTTGAGAGACGGGAAGCTATGAGATTTTCCCCGTTGGGGGTCACGTCCATAACTACCACCGCTCCGAGAGGGGGGTGACAGATCGTACCCTCCGCCTGAGAGTGGAGATCCCTCCTGACGTAAATCTCCACAGAGAGCCGTTGAGAAGGGAAACCACGTCCCCAGTGGAGCTGGATGAGTCAGAGAGAACCAGAGGGGACAGTGCAATGTCTTTCGAGAGGCAAACAGGTCAACCGGAGCCTGGCCAAACTCTCCAAGTCTGCTCAACCACCTCAGGGTGAAGCATCCATTCCCCGGGCCTCGGCCCCTGCCTCGACAGGATGTCTGTTCCCATATTCAGATGCCCAGGAATATGAACTGTTCTCAGCGAGAGGAGTTTGCCCTGGGACCACCCAAGGATCTGGTGCGCCACCCTTTACAGGGGGCGTGTACGCAGACCTCCTTGGTGGTTGATATAAGAGACCACCTCTGTGTTGCCGGTGCGCACCAACTCATGTCGATCTCTTAATTCCAGGAGAAAGTATTTAATACTAGAAACACGGCCAGCATCTCCAGGCAGTTGATGTGCCACGTGAGATGATGTGCCCACTCCACAGACCGCGGGCCGAGCGGCCCACTCACGACCGCTCCCCAAACCGGTGAGGGATGCATCCATTGCAAGCATACGTGGCGACAAGGAGCTCCCAGCACCGGGCCCTGAGATAAGAACCAAGGTTTCCTACACATGTCTAAGGCAGCGCCGCGTGACCTTGATCATGTGAAGCGGGTTTCCCCTCAGGGAGAACCCCTTGGTCTTGAGCCACCACTGTAGGGGTCTCATGTACAGCAGGCCAAAAGTAACCACGTTGGACGCAGCCATCATCAGACCCAGAAGACCTGAAACTGCTTGGTAGTGAGTGACCGGCCTTCTTTCACCCTCTTGACTGTCGTGAGGATCGACTCGATCCGAGCAGGAGACAATTGTGCCTGCATCGTGGTCGAATCCCAAATCCGAGATAAGTGATCTCTGTAATGGAGAAAGCACACCTTGTTTGGCATTTAGTCTTAAACCCCAGCTCTTTCATGCGAGCAAGAATGATATCTCGATGTCGAATCGCTTTAAGCTCTAATTGAGCTGACATTAACCAATCCGTCGATGTGGTTGAGTATGCGGATGCCCTGGGATCACGGAGGAGTCAAAACAGCATACACACACTGTGAAAGTGTGGGGTGAGTGTGCAAGACCAAAAAGGGAGAACTCTGTGTAGGTAAGCTTTTTCGCCCAAAAGTAAACCTCAGGAACTTCCTGTGTTGAGGAAGGAGGAAGATATATGCACATTTTAGATTGATTGTGACAAACCAGTCCTTAGACTTAATCTGAGACACAACTTGTTTGTGCGAGCGTGCTGAACTTCAATTGCTTCTTGACTGAGCGGTTCAAATTATGCAGATCTAAAATAGGACGCAACCCTCCATACTTTTTCGGAACGTTGAAGTACCGGCTGTAGAACCCAGACTCTACTACGTAAGGAGGGACCACCTCGATGGCCTCCTTCCTCAAGGAAGTTCTGTTCCATTACCAGAACATGCCCGGGACCCACCAGAGTGGGGATAACCCAGAGAAATCAGTCTCTCAAGACTGGCCTCTGGTATACTTAGATCTGCTAGTACGATGCCCTGGAATGGGACTCCACTGGAGCCCACAAAGTCACTTCAGATATGACCGTTTAGATGGGTTGTGCCTGGTTTCATATCACTCAAGCCTAGTTCTTGGTTCTTGTGTGCTGTAACCAAACATAGCACATGCAGAATCACAAATGAGACTTGAGAGATAATATTTTCATTGAACATATTTTTTGTGACGTTCGGAATACGATATATGGCTTTGGAGTACCTTAAATATAGCGCATGATTGATATGAATTGTTGTAATGGTACTTTTTGTTTATTTTTGTTTTTCATTAATTGGAGCTTGACAGCAGTGGAAAAAGTATGAGCAAGCACATTCTTCTAAATTTCTCCTTTTGGGTTCTTCAAAAATCGATCCATATAAAAATGAACTAAATTTGCAAATTTGGAACAACCTGGTCTGAGATTTTAAGAGTTTTTAGAAGTCAAACTATTGTACTTCTGTAAGAACAAAGAGTACGTTTTTGGATGTTTTGCTTTTCTTGGTTGGAAATGTTGCGGAAATAATCCTACGTATGAGGCAAAGACAGCGATTGTAGATGCAGAATGTTTGTGTTTATATGCAGCTGAGATATGCATAATGTCTTCATTATATGTATCTGTGCATGCGTGCTTCAGTCTGACTCACCGCAGCATTTCGCAGCATGCTTCCCTTTCAGCGCAGTTTGTGTCTGTGTGTGAGTTGCAGATCAGCCAACCAGGCAGACGGTCCAAACCTAACATCCTGCTCATGACGTCAACATCATCCACAATAGCATATTTGCCAGAGATATTGTTCTCTGTTGCTTACTCTATTAGAAAAATGTAACCAACATGAATATATAGTGTATATATGATTAAACCAATTGTTAGTGGACTATAAAGCATCATAATCATGCTTTAGTGTTTCTGAACAGATTTAGAGAGATCAGCATATGGCGATGTGTCATTAACCATGAACTGTTTTTATGTGAATGAAAATGACCGTAATGAAAGGGGTGTATGAGTTACACAGTGACTTCAAAAAACAAAAGCCCCAATCACATACATGTCTCTTTGACAAATACCAGAAGATGCTGTCTGTGTGTACTAAAATGTGTATCAATTTCATAACAAAAAATACTCCCAAAACGCACTAACAATTGCATATGTCAGGTTGTCAGTAAAATAATTAGATTTGTATAAACTCTTTGAGAAAAAACAATATTTGGATTTCAATTTAGCAATGTAATGATCCTGTTAATTGTTTAACTGTTTGAATAATTTCCTGGAATTTTAATTAGCATGACTTATCAAAGATATAAATTATTTAATACACAGGGTTGTTGGTCTCCTAACGAAACAATGTACTGATGCTTAAAATGGATATATCAGTGTTTCAGTTACACAGTGTTCAGAATCGAGCACAGTAAATAGCCATGAGCCAGAGTTCCTGTATTTGAGAGCCAATAGACGTACATGCCTACTACTATTACTGTAGACATACCAGAATTAATTGGATTAATGTTGTAGGCATAAAATAAATTAGTTGGAGCAGATGAACAGAAAAAGAACAAATATAAGAAAGTGTACTGAATCAGCCTGAGCTTGACATTGAGCTAACTGTAATGTTACAGTTTATATACTGCACACCAGAATTCTACTAAAAAGAAGAATTATCTTCTTCAGACAAATGCCTTGTTCACACGGTCAGTCCAATTCGTTGTTTGCACATCTGATTGTAATCTAATTTAAATGCTTGACTGTCTACACTGTGCACATGTTGAACTTGTCTTCTTCAGATCCAATTTGTGTGTCCAGTGACTATTTCGTTTTACTGAATATCTGCCGTTTGTTTTAATTAGGGATAGTAAGATTCACAGATTCGCATTGGTGCATCGGCAAAAAATCATGCATCGATTTAAAAAGTTGTATTAGTACAAGTTGGCATTTGTATCGCGATGCATAATTTATAACACATTTGTATCAGTAAAAAACTATTTATATATTGGAGAGTGACCAATTTGTGACAAATATTTTATATGTAGATTGATTTCTCGTCTCCAAACTGTTTCTCAAGCAAGTTCTCTCATCACCACTGCTGCTATGTGAATATGACATATCACAACACTACAGAGACCGAGGCTTGTCCTGAGACTCACGTAGAATATAGATTAACATGGCTGAACCAAAGAAATAAAAGCAAACTACCTGTACCATACTGAATTGCATAGCATTTTTTTTTCCATTGCAGCGTATTGCATTGAATCGCATTTTGTTGAATCAAACTGAAATTGGATCGTAATAGTGGTGAATTGTATTTCATCGCATTGGTAGCTGCTTCATATGTATATTTAATGTACAATGTAATGTACATTGTTGGCTATGCATCAAGATGCTTATCACATTGGCCTCAGTTATGGAGATGCACATCCCTAGTTTTCACGGCAATGATGTTGCGCTGGTTTGCCTGAGCCAAAAACAAGCAATGAAGTTTGCAATAGAGATGTTGTCTTACATTGTGACAACATGTTGCCATTGCACTGGATTATATTATGTTTTATGAGACAACGGCTTATGAGCTACACTAAATCTGATCTGGGGTGTATTTCCCAAAAGCATCGTTAGCTAACTATGTTAACAAGTTCCACTGAACTCAATTGGAAACGACAAACTTGCGACCATAGCTGCTAATACATGATACCTAAACATAACAATGCCAGTCAACTCAGCTTTCTTCATTTGGCTTTTCTCATCCCATAAATCAAACATCACTGTTGTGACTAATGTTCTGCACCCTTGAAAAGTTATTCTGGCTAAGACTTCCCTTGTCCCTTGTGTCCCTGTGAATGTTATCATGCATAATGTAACTGCAATATGTTTTATTCTATTTATGTAGTAAATTTATTTATTGAAGAACTTTCATTATGTTATTATATAGATATTTAAGCACCTAATCCCACCCCTACCCTTAAACAGAACAACTTCTCAACAATATTAAAATCAGAACAGACAGATAAGTGACTATAGCCGTGATAATAATTTATTTTAACGCCATTATTCCAGTTGAGATATATTTTGTATTCCAAGTTTTCCAAAGCATACAACAGCTTTGTGAGGAAGAGGGTGAAACTGATTTTGTTAAGCATACCCTCTACATCTTCCCATGATACCCTCAATGAAGGCAAATCATGTCTCATTTAAAAATACAGACCTGATTGATAACACTTCTGGAGACTGCAATTTCTGAATGCTTACATACAGTAAGTGTAAATAATACAGTTTGAGAGTGATGGTAGATGGTGATGACTATTAGTGCATGAAGATTAAATTGTCTTTTGAGCTGTCACAAGGTCCTGAAGACTTGGAATAAAGTGCACAAATGGATGACTTGGATTTTATTTGGTCATTTTTTAGCTGCTCTGATATACAGAAAACTAATTTACTGTCCCACGGTAAACAAAAATTAATCTAAGTGCTGATTAAACGATGACAGAATTTCCATTCTTTTTAACATTTTAAAGTTTAATCTTCCGTAAAGTGATGGAATCCTCCAAAACTAGAGTGACATTTGTTACTAAAGTGATGTTTTGGTGGTGCAGGTTGGTGCTCATCTACATCGCGTTGTTTGTGCCCTCTAATGAAACACCTGGGGAGGAATCTCTTGGTATCCCTGTCAGCCACGTTTACGTGACATCACAAAGACAACCTCATTTGAGTACACTTTTAAAAATTGCTGTAAAATTTACAGAAACTTACTGGCAATTTAGCTTGCCAGTAAGACTGTAATTTTACAAAAATTCTGTAAATCAATAATTACAATTGTACTGTAAAAATACTGCAAACTCTTGCATGCTGTAAAATTGTTGCGATGGTGTGTAAACATTTGGTTAACTTATTTAATTTGAGTCCACTGAGAAGCAGGGCCGGCCCTAGCCAATTTGCTGCCATAGGCGAGATTTTACCTGCTGCCCATTGCCTCACATTAGTGAATATTAACTAACTTGAACTAACAATGAAAAATACATTTGTAACAATACCTATTTATTATTTTTGTTAGTGTTAGTTATTGACAATTAACCTTATTTTAAATTGTTTCCAGTGAAACTATAAAAATATAGGTGCTGCCTAAGTCACTTTATAAATTAAACACAATTAAACATCAATAATAATTACATCTGCACAAAACTGTATTAGCATACAGTAGGTTACTGTTTAATCTTCTAAATAAATTTGAAAAGTGTTCGATTTCCAGTAGATGCAGCAATGTTCTACTAGTCCATTATAATGTTTTCACCATAGATTATAGCCTACGGAGAAACGTACATCTTTAAAGTGAATTTTACATTAATTTTACTAGTTTAATAAGCCCAGTTACATGCCAATACAAACATTGCTAAATTTGCCAATTCAAATTAGAAATACAATAAATCCCCAAAAACTACACAACTTTGCATGAAAATATGATTAAAACGTGTTGTCATGTTACACGAAAAATGGCCCTTATGTTACAAAATCTTGGTTCTCTGGAACTCCCAGAGATTTTTATTATCCTATAATACATTTTAGACTAGGCTAACATAGTTTGTTCACAGACATTTACCTCATCTAGAGCCCTTAAATGCATGCTACCTCATGTCTTTAGAGTACCAGGAGAATCATTCACTACCTTCTCCCTCCTTCATTGTTTTAAAGTTAGATTACAAACTTTCTTAGTAGGCTATTCCTAAATATATGCATTATAAACAATATAGCCTAACTAACAAAATAATAAAATATAAAATAATTCCTGTTTTCTGATTACTTTTTTTAATTGTTTTTTTTTGCAAAAAGTGTATAGGGTTGCTAAAGACACGAGGTATGTTAATGTGTAAATATATTTTTCCTGCTCACTGACTCAATATGAACTGATTCTTTATTCCTCGAGGTAACACTGTTTGATACACAGTGACGACGTGATGTTTCACTCAAAATTACGAGATGGTCCTCACTGCAGAACACAAGATCCAGGGGCGAGGTTGTGAACCGCCGTGTGCTCGATTTATCACGCGCGATGACCTGCACAGTAAGTGTGTTAAATGTTTGGGGTTTTCGCATGCACGCGAGGCGGTTTATGGGATTTCGAAATGTAAATTTTGCGAGAATCTCCGTCTCAGAACCCTCCGCTCTAGGCTTGAGGTTTTTGAAAAGGAGTCATCCGTTTTTCCCCGCAGCCCCCCGCGAGTACGCAACCTGGGGTTCGGATGTCGAGCTCTCCCTCTCTCTCCCGAGCACGTGCGCGCGAATTCTCCGGTTGAAACCAGCACGTGAAATCGTTTCCTTCGGGTTAGACGATGTTTTATTGACAGCAGCCTCCGACTCTGAGGATTTCGGGCCTGTCTTAGCGGACGCGCTCCCGCCTAGCGGCCAGGAGGAGCGGCCTTCTGCGGCCTACTCGGAGCTCGTGGACGTGCTTTCACGCCCCACCGAGAAGCTCACGCTGGATTGGCCTGATGAGCCCCGCGAGTCTCAAGCGTCGAAACTCGACAAGCGGTTCCTTAGTGGCCCTAACTCCAGGCCTGAGAGGAGGAAGCTGCTATTTTTCAGCGATCTGCATCAAGAGATCTCCAGATCCTGGAAGCAGCCTTTTTCCTCCCGTCTTACCAACGCGGCAGCCGCTGACTTCACCAACCTCGTGGGTTCTGTGGAGCAGGGCTATACCGCCATCCTGGTGGTCGAGGATACTCTAGCCTCCCACCTTTTCACCTTCTTTGGCGCCTTCTTGGAAGTCCCGCCCCTTTCTTCCCACTAAGCCATGTAGGACCACTTCCGCCCTTATCGGAAAGTCCTACATCGCGGCCGGTCAGGCAGGCATGGCCCTCCACACAATGGCCATCCTCCAAGCCTACCAGGCGCATGTCCTTAAGGAGATGGATGCAGGGACTGGTTTGACTCCGGAAGCAGTCAAAGAGCTGCGCAGGGCCACTGACTTGGCTTTGAGAGCCACCAAACACACGGCACGCGCCGTGGGGCGCTCTATGGCTGGTTCAGTGGCCGCAGAGCGCCATTTATGGCTCAATCTCACTGAGATTCGTGAGAAGGAGAAAGTGTTCCTGCTGGATGCACCTATCTCACAGTCTGGACTGTTTGGGGAAGCGGTTAGCTCTGTGGTGGAGAAACTCCGCTCCGCTAAGACACAGTCGGCTGCTCTTAGGCAGTTCATGCCTAGGAGAGCGAGGGACCACTCCACTCCCTACTCTTCCTTGTCCAGAGAGCAGTCACTTCCCAGAAAGGAGCCTTCTGGTAGAAGTTGTGCCCAGGCTGCGCATCCTCCCCCGACCACGGTCTGGGGAGCCCGTGGCCGACCATTTCCCCGCCAACGACCACGCAGACGAGTTGACCTGAAGCGGCCCAGCAGACCTGCCGCTTCGGCTCCTCCGAGTCGTTCCTGACCCCCGAGTCGGGATGAGGAGAGCCCCTTCGTTGCTACGAGGCGAGACCAGACCGCAAAAGCGTCTCTGCCCGCCTCAAACGCGCTCTGCTCACTCAGATATGTCACACCCACCCCTCGAGATTTGGTGTGCAGAAGGAGTCCAGTATAATTTTTCTTCGGTTTGGCAGTTGGGGGACCATCCGTCCTTCTGCCGTCAGCGGACCACGTGTTAGGAGACACAATCGGTTCTCTACTACAGCGTACGGACCCCGCGCCAGCCATCCTTCAGCCCAGTGCTTCACTCTCCAACATCCCAAACAAGGACGCCAGGGGCTTTCCTTCGTGGTGGAGGGCGTCACCTCTTCCAGGCTGTCTCGACACCCCAAATCAGGTATGTCTTCCTCTACACGACACTCTGCTTCCTCTATCGCATTTCATTCACGAATGGGAGCATCTACCAGGGGTATCGCCTTGGGTCCTCCGCACAGTTCGGTCCGGCTACACACTTCAGTTTGGGAGGAATCCCCCCCGCTTCGACGGGGTTCAGCTGACAGTAGTAAACAGCGCCTCGAAGGCTTCTCTGCTACAACAAGAACTTTCCTCCCTCCTACAGAAAGGAGCGATAGAGGAGGTACCTCAGTCAGACATCGAACGAGGGTTTTTCAGCCAATACTTCCTTGTACCAAAAAGGGACGGCGGCCTGAGACCCATTCTGGATCTGCGTCGCCTGAACCTTTCCCTTTACAAAGGGAAATTCAAGATGCTGACGATGAAGTCAATCATGTCTCAGATTCAAGGACGGGACTGGTTTGTCACTATCGACCTAAAGGATGCATATTTTCACATCCAGGTCGTTCAGCAACACAGGAAGTTCCTTCGCTTTGCCTTTGGAGGGAAGGCTTACCAATACAGGGTCCTTCCCTTCGGTCTGGCCTTGGCACCGAGAACGTTCACGAAGTGCATGGATGCTGCTCTGGCCCCTTTGAGGTTCCAGGGCATTCGTGTGCTAAATTATTTGGACGACTGGCTCATTCTGGCTCACTCCAGGGAGCTGGTGAGTCGTCACAGGGATATCGATCTCCACCACATTCATTCTCTTGGCCTCAGAATGAAGGCCAAGAAGAGTATTCTCTTCCCCTCTCAGCGAACTGTGTTCTTGGGGCTTCACTTGGATTCCGATCGGATGCAGGCCCGTTTGGCTCCTGCCCGGTTTTCCACTTTCACAGCATGTCTGGCCTGCTTCAAGCCAGGCCATCATGTATCAGTGAGTACCTGCCGCAGGTTGCTAGGCCTCATGGCAGCGGCCTCCCCTGTGTTGCCCCTAGGGTTGCTCCACATGAGGCCGTTCCTCTGGTGGATGAAAGGCCTGAGACTACACCCCTCGTTACCAGCCACTCGCCTAATCAGGGTGTCGCGCAGTTGCTTTCGGCCCCTTTTACTATGGCGGGACCCCGCTTTCCTCGAAAGAGGAATCAGCATGGGTGCGATTCACCGTCGCCATATGATCACGACGGACGCATCAATGACGGGCTGGGGCGCGGTCTTCGAAGGCAGACCGGCGCGCGGGGAATGGACAGGAGAGTTCCTTTCCTGGCACATAAACTGCTTGGAACTCAGAGCTGTCTTTCTGGCTTTGATGCATTTTCTCACTGTTCTGGGGAAACATCATATAATAGTCAGAAAGGACAATATGGCGGTGGTGTCCCACATCAACCGTCAAGGGGGTTCACGGTCACGCACCCTGGACAGGCTTGCGCACTGTCTTCTCCTTTGGTCCCAGGGCAAGTTCCTTTCCTTAAGGGCAAGGATTCTGAACCTTGCGGCCGACTTTCTGTCGAGACAGAAACTCAGGCCGGGAGAGTGGATGTTGAACCGCCAGACGGTAGCCCAGATTTGGGATCTGTTTGGCAAAGCGGAAGTGGACCTCTTTGCTTCTCAAGAGTCGTCCCAATGCCCGCTCTGGTTCTCCCTAAGTTTCCCGACAACTCTGGGCATAGATGCATTCGCCCATCTGTGAGTCTGTACACGTTTCCACCAGTAAAGCTGATTCCGGCAGTCCTATGCAGAGTGAAGGTGAGCTGTGCCCGTCTCCTTCTCATAGCCCCATTCTGGCCCTAACCCGATCAGGCGGGACCTGCTGTCCCAGCTTCAGGGCAGGATCTGGCATCCTCAGCCAGAGATCTGGAAGCTGTGGGTGTGGCCCATACGGGGTCAAGGGCCTTGACGTTTAATTTGCCTGTCGAGGTTCAGGAGACCATCGCCAGTGCCAGGTCCCCTTCTACTAGGAAGCTGTACTCTTCCAAGTGGGGCGTCTTTGAGTCTTGGTGTTTGGCTCGCGCAATAGACCCAGTTAACTGCCCTGTTGGTCCAGTGCTGGAGTTTTTGCAAGAGAGACTGACAACGGGGGCGGCCGCGACCACCTTAAGGGTTTATGTCGCGGCCATCGCAGCTCGGAGAGAGCTTGACGAGGTTCCCCTGGGGAGACATCGGATGGTCTCCGCATTTATGCGTGGCGTCATGCGGCTTAGGTCAGTACGCCCTACTGCAGTTCCTTCTTGGGACCTATCAGTCGTCCTTGAAGGCCTAGTGGCAGCCCCTTTTGATCCCCTAAAGTCAGCTCCGGAAAGGATACTGACTCTTAAGGTTACTCTTTTGCTGGCACTTACGTCGTTAAAGAGAGTTGGAGACTTGCAGGCCCTCTCTGTCAGTGAGGTGTGTATGGACTTTGCCCCGGGTCTAGTCAAGGTGACCCTGCGGCCTAGGCCTGGTTATATTCCCAAGGTCTTGTCCACATCGTTTCGCTCTCAGGTGGTCACGCTTCACTCTTTCCATCCTCCTCCCTTTGCTTCGAGTGAGGATGAGAAGCTTCACATGCTCTGCCCAGTTCGAGCTTTGAAGTTGTATGTGGATCGCTCCAACGTTTGGAGAAAATCCTCCCAATTGTTGGTGTGTTTTGGTGCTGGCCGTCGTGGGCTTGCCACGTCAAAGCAGAGGATTTCTCACTGGGTGAGAGACGCCATTTCGCTGGCTTATGAGGTGCGTGGCCTTCCTTCACCTCTTAGTCTTCGGACGCATTCAACTAGGGGCGTAGCCTCATCTCAAGCTCTTTTTAGAGAGGTTCCCCTAGAGGATATTTGTGTAGCGGCAGGATGGTCCTCTCCGCACACTTTTGTCAGGTTCTACAACCTCGACCTTGATACGGCTCTGGGTTCTCAGGTCTTGTCTGTTTGAACCGGCCGTATGTTGTTTGGTTCGTTATTGGACCAGGTAGGGCAGCGTTTTTAGCTTGCCGTGTTTGGTATATCGTTCCCAAAGCGTGAAGAAGCTCACGCAGCATTGAGTGAACCTATGAGAGAGAACGTCTCGGGTTACTCGCGTAACCCTTGTTCTCTGAATAGGGAACAAGACGCTGCGTTTGCTGTCAAGCTCCTCACGCTGCCGACAGGGATCTTTTCAGCAGAGAAATCTGAGGAGCAGATGGCGCGTTCGCCAATGTAAGCTAACGACGTCAGTACGTCAGGGGCGGCGTCGCACCTTCAGCCAATGAATTGGCGTGATTCTATACGGGTTTCAGGCAATCGGCACGCCCAGGGGCGTTCCCAAAGCGTGAAGAAGCTCACGCAGCGTCTCGTTCCCTATTCAGAGAACAAGGGTTACGCGAGTAACCCGAGACGTTTTGACAGTATTCGCTCAAAAGATAACTTAGTTGAGAAATCAGGTGCTGTTAGACAGGCGTTTTAGTGCGAATGAAAAGCTTAACTGGCAAGGCTTTAAAACACACGTGAATTATGTACTTTTGGGATTGCGAATAAGTGCAGTGTCCCGTGAGAGTAACTCTACCGCTGAGTTAATACTGATGTGAATGTATGTGGCGATGTATATTGAGGCGGAGGATCCAGAACTGTACCTGATAGAATGTGCACTTTAGCATGATACTACGATATTTCTTCAAAAGCAGATCGTGGAGACATTTTTATCATCCACGATCAAAATCGTCATATCGCACACCCCTAGTTAGAAGTGAATGAATTGATTCAGCATTTCGACACCTCCGTAAGGATGCATTAAACTCGACAAAGCTGTTTAATAAAGGATGTATTGATTTCATGAATTAGCGAATTTTACTATACCAATATTTTTCTAATTGGCTATTAAAGTTTACATGAGAATATTACATGACACGCTGATTCTTTAACAATGCATTGGCGCAAAAACGCACACCTTTTGGACAAATCTCGCAACATGATTTACACAAATACTGCCTAAACAAAATACTGATTTTGTGCACTTTATTTACTGGACCAATATTTTAAATTGGCCTTTGAACTTAGCTTTATTGCATGGCAAAAAAAACGTTACCTTGCCAAAGCACTGTCAGAGCCAATTGATCTAATGGCATTGATGAGCGCTCCAAATACAAGCATACAATAATCAGGCAGCAATGACAGCGCTCTGATCCAATGGCATACAGGCATCGTCAGATTGACAGTACTCTAGCCCAATTATGTTGGGGATCCAGTGGGCGGCAATCATATTTCAGGGTGACCATGTAACTCTTTATGACAACCCTGCTACAATGTAGTGCCAGTAGGTGCGCACCGCCTAGCTCGCCTATGCCTAGAAACGGTTCTGGTTGGGGTCCCGTACCTGCAATTTGCTTAGGGCCCCCAAATCACTAAGTCCGCCCCTGCTTACAACGTGGCAAATCAAATTATTAGTTGCAAAATAATTGTATAAAGTTAGATATCAAAATAAAGTGTTGCCAAGATTCTTTCATTTTCATGTAATATCCCATGGATTTTTATTGAAATAACTAGATTTTTTAAATTAGCAGAACAACATTAAATGTGAGTGCACAGCACAGCACAGGTTTTTGTTTCTTTTTCTTTTTTGTGCTAAAGCACTGCACGTTCACACAAAGTTATGCAGTTTTTCTGTGAATCCACCCAGCCTGTGTCCTCAGACCACAGGTCTTCCACATCTCTTCATCCCACGGGTGTTTAGAGGAACTGCTCTAGGAACTGCTCGACTGAATGTTTGAGACGTCTAGAGATGAATGCTTTCTTGACAGTGGCTTAACACACTTGACTGCTGGGTTGGCACGGAGTAAGGACAATTTCAGCTGTTGTAAGTGATTCAAAGTTACGGTTAACAAGAGAAAACACAATAGAGCACATACTGTTAGGCTTTATTGACTTTGAAAAGATGGCACAACCAGCAGGCTTAAAATAACCTTTTTTTGGCCTTATCACAGATGTAATTACTTGCTTGCGGGTTTACCAAGCTATCTTCTCAGTTTAATAATCATCATCTTCTATATGTTTGACATCTTTCACATTTAAGCTCAATTAAGTTGAAAGTGGGAAGTTACATTTATATTCATATCTCTAAAGGACTGTCTGCATTTTAGTTTTTAAATCAGACATATTAAAATAGCTGAAGTACATTCTAAGTCACAACAAGGACATGTAGAAAATATTATTGTAACATATTGATTCCTACAATGCATGTAATTGGAACATATCAGCCACTGGCATTACAGTACATTTGCTTTTTACCTTTTTTTTACTTTCACATTCACCACAGACAGTTTTTTTTCTAATTTTAGCTGATTATTTCTACACACTTTAGGAATAAAAACATACAATAAACTGAACGTCAAGCTCATGCCTTTTTCTCATGCTCTTTTCCTTCCAGACGCCTTCAATACAGAAAATGCTTTAGATCTCGCTGAGCAATGAGCAGGCTTGAGTTGATGGCTACAGATGAAGATAAAAAAGTGGAGAATGGAGTAGCCTATATTGCATTTCCAATTGTTCTGGACGATTGCTCTGGGAATAGGCATGAGATGAGATGGTTTTTCTCTAGAGCTCTCTCTACAGACTAAATGTGATTCATAGACATTTACATAACAGCCAATTACTTGGGGAAAACGGAGATGAAATTGTCTGCCTTGGGATGACTAAATTTTTTTTTTTTAATTAGTTTTTTCTCTTTTTTTCTGAATCACATTTAAAAGTATTATTTTGTTCTTGGGAAAAATAAATATTTTAATTCAATGTTGATACCATACTTGTGTGGCCTGTCCAATCAACACAAAAAAAAAAACCCTGCAAATACATCCTCAAACACCATGTATGATTAAAAGACTTTTCTGGGGGTCTTAATATCCAGCGGTTTTGAGGTTAAGCTTCACGCCAACCTGACATAATACTGGGAGCATTAAATGGAGCTGTAATAAGTGTAGTCCGTGAAAATGCTCCTCTCCTTTGGGAAATCACATCTCTCCAGCATTTCACAAAAAACACCTCCACCCACAACCTGTGGTCTGTAGCACAATTCAAGTATGACCAGCAAGATATGCAATCTGCACTTGCATAACTATTATATAATACCAGCTGTGTTCCTGTTAATAACAGCTGTTTAAAAAAAAAATGTAAAACATTTTTAGCACAAGATGAAACATTTCTTTGCATATTGTATACTATTGTATAGCATTTCAAAATCTATAAGCCTACATATTTGGTGCTTTCTTTTCCATTGCATGGTTTTGCGTATTTTGTTTATTCATTCCATCTGATACACAATACGGAAATGGTTATAGAGTGCTTTGAAAGCTTCGACATTAGTCCAAAAAGCATGAACAATTTATATTTACTGTTTTGCTCTTAGCAAAGCATTCTAATTAATCTGATTTATTAAGGCTAAATTATTGTGCTATCTTGAATAAATAATTGGAACAAAAACAATTATCACTTGCTGCATAACATTAAGTGTTTCTTCCATGATGTTGCCTCAGGGTAAACACATTTTTCACTTTACAAGCACATGATGCACGCAAGATGACAGCTAAATGGTTTATAATGAAGAGATGGGGGAGGGGAAGGGGGGTGGGGTGGGGTGTCTTAGTATCTATAACCATGTTTGAATGATTGCACTTTTGGACACATTTACATAAATTTGAGCAGATCACTTTTAGCAGATAATTTTACTTATTTAAAATGAATGTTGAGATTGGAGGAATCCATACTAATAATAATTATCACCACAAGGAGATGTGCTTTGAAGTTCTTTGATAGATGAGTGGATAGAAAATGTAGAACATGTTCCGTAGACACTATGCAACACAATAAACTGTACAATGCACTGTTCACGTATGTCCTACATGAGTAGAAGTGCATTCACACAACTGTGTGTTTGATACTGCCTTTATACAACTGTATGATAAAACAAGTATGCAGAAGTAAATAAATAAAGAAAAACCAAAGAGAGTCTTAAAAAACTGAAACCACGTGTTTCACAGATTCCACAGATTCCACAAAAAAAAAAAAAAAAAATAATATAATTTAAACAGGTTCTAAAATGGGGGCAGCCCCGCCAAACCTTCTTCTTCAGAGTACATAAACCCATCCCCCGATGCTGCGATCGACATCCTATCTTCGGGAGGCGCACCGAATGAAATGCTGGGAACCGGGCGGCACGTTCGCTGTTTGATGAGTAAGAAGTCCATGGGGAAGTACCCGGTGGAGAGGCTCTTACTGTGACCCTTAGATCTCCCAGAGCGCCAGCCGGCAGTCCTCTGCTCGAGCCAGAGAGACCGGGACGGGTGGCGGCAGAGGGTGCCAATCCTTTCAGAAAGGAAAGGCGAGATCGCAGCGTAATCATGTTCATACGCCGACAACAGGCACATGAGTCATCCACGAATACATCTTCAACGTGTTGGAGGCACAGACACTGAAGACAACGATCGTGTCTGTCATCCGCAGGCAGGAAATGACCGCGACCAAGAGGACACAGACAGAATGGCATCTTGAAAAAGATGCGACCGTCCGTGATTTGCTCTTTTAGAATTTGCTCTTTTAGCTGAAGTGCCCAGGGGAATCGCTGCTGAGATGGACACCGCTGACTACACCGTGACGCCAACCAGGAACAAATAAAAGATGAAAGGCTTGTGTGGAGATCAGCATGCTTCTTATCCACTCAGCTCCGAAGAAAAAATCTGATGAGTGCATGCACATGTCGCACTTTTATACCCGTATGCATGGGTATGCAAAATCCACTAGCCAATCTTCATTGAAGTTTTCTCTTAAAGTCAGAGATTATTGGGGCTCCCAAGTAATGTCCTATGTCGTCACAACATAACTCAGAGTGACCGACAGATAGGGAACAGGGAAGTGAAGTGACATGTGGCCAGTGAAGGGAAGTGACAAGTATAGTGACCCAAACTCGGAATTTGTGCTCTGCACTTAACCCATCCAAGTGAACACACACAGCAGTGAACACACACCGTGAACACACACCCGGGCAGTCCAGGGAGCAGTTTGGGGTTCGGTGCCTTGCTGAAGTCAGTCATGGTATCGAAGGTGGAGAGAGCGCTGGTTATTCACTCCCTCCACCAAAAATTCCTGCCGGACCTGAGACTTGAAACCGCGACCTTCAGGTTACAAGTCAGACTCTTTATCCATTAGGTCACAACTGCGCCTAAATACCACAATTTAGGATGCTGCAATACTCCCCAGATGCTGCAATACAGATGCTGCAGCCCCCAAATGCTGGTATCGAGCCACAATAATTAAAAGAGGAAGTGAAGGTGGTACACAGAAAAAAAAGCATTTAGCTGACTAAACTTTGGTTCCTGTCAAATGTGAATGGCATCAGTGTTCTGAATGATTCTGCCCAGTGAGTTTCTGAATAGTGAGAACAGAAAGAGCCACTGATCCTTGAGGTACTCCATGGTTAGCTGATGTGATCTTCTCTTCTCTAAAATAAGTTGGACCTAACCGAAACCGACCTAAAAGTGTGATTCCTGTTACGTTGAGTTTATAGAGTGCGTACATAAGGGTCTGTTGTTTCAAAGGCAGCAGGTCTTATAAAATAAGAATGAATTGGAGACAGGACCCTTGGATGACATTGAATTTACCCAACTTTTAACCAAACTTTTGACTATTAAATGTTTTTGTGGTGAAAACTAGTACTACCACGTTTAGTTGCTTTCTGTTCTCTGGAGCCTGTCAGCCAGGGATTGTGAGGGAAACCAGAGCACCTGGTGATTTGAGACAGATTTGCATGTTCTCCTCACAGACAAAGGTAAAACATGCAACTCCACACATAAAGTTTTCCTAGCTCAGCTGGTACCTGAACCAAGAACTACCTTGCTGTGGGGCCCACTGAGCCATGCCAATTGTATAAACTACAAAGTATAAGACCACATTAGCCAACCCATATATGTCTCCTAACAATCTGCTATGTTGTTTTTGTGCCTGCAGATACACAAAACTGAAAACCGCCACCAATATCTACATCTTCAATTTGGCACTGGCAGATGCTCTGGCCACTAGTACACTTCCATTCCAGAGTGCCAAGTATCTAATGAGCACCTGGCCTTTTGGTGAGATTCTATGTAAAATTGTCATAGCTATTGACTACTATAACATGTTCACCAGTATCTTCACCCTCACTATGATGAGTGTGGACCGTTATATTGCCGTGTGCCACCCTGTGAGAGCACTGGAATTTCGTACCCCCATCAAGGCCAAAATCATCAATGTGTGCATCTGGATTCTCTCCTCTGCTGTTGGAGTGCCAATCATGATAATGGCAGTTACCAGAGTGACAAACCAAGGTGAGTACGTATTTAAAAGCACGATTTTTATAAAGCAAGTTGTATTTGTTGGAAGATGTGTCTTGATAGAACCAAGCAATCAAAATGTAACCTTCTTTAAAATCTAATTATAATTCTGATTCTGATTCTAGAACTGTTTAAACTTATTCCATAACAGGTGCAACTGTCTGCATGCTGAAGTTCCCTGATCCAGACTGGTACTGGGATACAGTGACAAAGATTTGTGTATTTATCTTTGCATTTGTGGGACCAGTGCTAGTCATCACAATCTGCTATGGTCTGATGATCCTACGTTTGAGAAGTGTCCGTATTCTCTCAGGCTCAAAGGAGAAGGATAGAAACATGCGTAGAATCACTCGAATGGTCTTGGTAGTGGTGGCCGCCTTCATTATCTGCTGGACACCTATCCACATCTTCATCATTGTCAAAACACTTGTAGACGTCAACCAGAAGAACCCCTTTGTGATTGCCAGCTGGCACCTGTGTATCGCACTCGGCTATACCAACAGCAGCCTCAATCCTGTCCTCTACGCTTTCTTGGATGAGAATTTCAAGAGATGCTTCCGAGACTTCTGCCCACCCTTCCGAACCAGAGCTAACCAGAATAGCCTTAACCAAGTGAGGAATGCCACAAGGGAGCCAGTGTCAGTTTGTACACCTTCGGAGACAGGAAAGAAGCCAGTATGACTAGGCCTGGAGAGGATCCCACGGGGGTCCCAATCAAGAAGAGTTCAGCAGGACCTTCAATCTGAGGTCACTCAAATCTCCATTACTGAATTCTAGGAACAGGATGGAAGAGCCACTTCCTACATCTTGGAAAGCATACAGCTCCACAGTACTCAATTCTATCTCAAGTTTTGCATATTCAGAAGATAACCAGAGAGATTGAGTTCAGCAGCTCATCTTCTGCACCATTTTTTTACATTGTATTGTGGATTGACCCCAGTATTTCTTAGGAAGAAATGCTAACACAATGATGAGACTCTTCTGAGACCAATGTCCAAAACAGACTTTCGGGGTCTGGTGGATTTTCAGGGTCTGAAATCTTACTGGTTTTGAGGATATAACCCAAAAATCTGGATGAAGGACCATTCACCAAAATTCTACAAACAATGGAAGATTAAATTCCCTGTGAGGGAAAATAGCTGCTTTTACAATCAAAAATGAAATCTAAGACAGGCTACAAAAGCAAATTGTGAAGATGGGTTCCATTTGGAGGAAACTGGCTCAAAAATGAAAAGTATTTTCAGCAGTTGAATATATATTTAATTTCCTCTATCTGTCAGATATTGGACAAGCTTTGGGGAAATAGAAAAAACTCAAACAAACATGGATGTGAAATAGATGTAAAAAAAAATATCCTCAAATGTCGTAAACCCTAGTGACGGAAACTCCAGGGGAATGATGGGAAAATATGTCTTGCCCCAGAACAGACTGTTGTCGGGTTGGAAAAAAGTGAAGAAAGGTGGTATGGTATGGCATACAGACCAGATAGTATGTGGTTTGAACCTGAGACTTGTGGAAAAATATATTATGGAAAAATAAATATTGATGAATTATTAGCCATTATTGCTGAAGACCAGCTCGTGATACCAAACTCTTTATCAACTGTGGCCTCCTCCAACTTACTCCATTACTATAGCCCCTGCACAAACTTATTTTCTAATGTTGCAGTTATTTGTTCAATTAAAGTTAAGAGGTGTACAGACCGACATCTGAAATCCACCATTTCAGGACATTCTCAATAAAGTTTACTTAAAGCTGAAAGTAAACCCTACTGAAGAAACACAATAAATTACAATTTAAGAGTGTTGGAATAATGATACATTAAATGTCACATTGAATTCCATTAAAGTGGCTTGGCTCTGCCTTTAGAATAAATATTGATTGTGTCCAGAAACAAGGTCAAAATTCACAAGAAGCTTTTCTCTGGAGTTCCTGATATATATTTATTGAGATAAACATTATGTATACTGACTTTTTTGTGTGTTGTTGAATGTAATATTGCAGTTCTTCAACCCTACAATCATTTCTGAATATCTTGATTTTGATCTGTATATGAATGCAATTTGATCAGCTTTATATGTAATATATAATATTCCTACCAAAACAGCAAGTGTTTAAATATGTATATATATTTAAGTCAAGTCAGAAATGTAGCAAAAGAGGAATCTCCATAGATATGTATGTTTTATTATTTCATTGTGGTTGGCAGCTCCATTTAGTTAAATTACATTTAAAATCTCATGATATGAATTTAACATTTAAGAGGTGGATTGAACATTCCTCATAAGTGCTTGGTGAATTTTTATTTCAGTATTTCATTTGAGTCAATTAACTGGATTGATTTTGGTCTAACCAAAAATAACATAGACCTACTAGATGACTCACAACTTAAGAGTACGTGTTTGTGATGCCTTGCCTCTGAATATGTTCTAGTTGTACTTTTTATTATTAGCTCAGCTCACGATTTCACACTTACATCTACTAGCAGTATTTTTTGGCGTTATTACGTTGTAGGCGTGCTGTCCTAGGGCTCCTGATGGCCGAACCCAGAGAACCCCCCCTGTGTGATTAGAACTGTGTAATTAGCTAGATGGAGGTGTAGGTATTTTTCCAAGGGTTGACGTGCTCCTAATTGTGATGTGCTTTAGCCTAGTTCGAAACTTGTGTTTCTAAACTTCATTTGTGTTACATTTTTAAGAAAGATATAAAAGGTGTTTGTTAGAAACTGCAAGACAGTAAACATCTGCAAAAACAGATGTACATTTTTTACATGTAAAAATTTAACATGGTCAAATTATATATGGGCTTGTTTAGGCATCAGTTTGTGGGTCCATGGTTAACAGAACAGACATACACTTTTTGTTCTACAACATACAATTTACATAGTCGTATATCTTAAAACAGAGGTCCTCAATTCCAAATGTCATGCTCCATGAACTGAGCTGGGTCCCAAGGCTCCATATCCCCTGAGCATGTTCACTTGACACAATGCATTCATTTTGAACACCCTGCACACACAGATGAAAATTCAGTAGTGCATAAAAGTTTGAGGTATGATGACACATACCTCTGTAAATAACAAAGATACATACAAAATGCATCAGGACTGGAATTGAGAACTGCTGTTTTAAAACATTGTGCAGTAAAGGGGCAGTTTACCCATAAAATTAAGAATGCTGCCATCAGTTACTGACCCTCATGTTGTTGAACACATATTTTGAAGAATGTTGGTTACCAAACATTCACCCCATATTATATAGAGTCAACTGTTTGTTTAAAAATATTATTCAACTTGTCTTGTTGTGTTCAACAGAAGAAAGATACTCAATATGAGGGCGAGTAAATTATGACATAATTAATATTTATGGTGAACTATACCTTTAAAATACCTTTACAAACACAAGTTCAGTCTAACTTCTGGATTTGTAAAATTTTGAATGAGAAGCTTCTAAATTGTTGTGGAGTGATCTGCACAGTTATTTTTCCTTTTTTTCTGTTATTTATTATTGATCAAAAGAGTCTGATTCCTGTTATATATGCTGTTGTTAATACTTGGCAGAACTGAAGGTATATTTATGTGTTTTGCATATCTCTAGACCAGCCGTGCTTTAGTGCTCAGTGTATAACTGCATCAGTCCACGTGCTATAATTGTAGAATTTCTCATTAGCTTGCAAAAGATCTGCTTATATTGTATAAATCAAAATTGAATTTAATAATTGAAAAAAATATTTAAATAAACGCATATGCTATTGTATCTTTTGAATTTTTGTGTGAGTGTTGATTACAAAAATATATGAACTCCCAGCTGATTAAACATTGCTGACTTGCTCCTGTCTTAGTAAGTTGCTATGAATACTTACCCTCAATTTGGGGTTTTCCATTTACTCTAAGTAATAGCAAAGTCGTTAGATCTGAATTCTGGAATACCCCCTAGTTGATCTTATTACGTCTTGTATTTTGGTGGGTTGCATTCATTTTGTGGTGTCATTTAGTTTTGTTGTATGAGCAAATCAAACCGAAAAGCATAGATCATGATGGTCTTTGTGTGATGACACCATAATGAAGAACACAACTGTTTCCTGACACTTGTTGAAGTGCTTATTTTTTAATTAAAAGGGCCAGTTTCTTGTTTCACTTTCAAATTGCTGCAAGCTTATTAATTAGGCCTTCCCACCATTTGGTTGAGGACAACCTAATGGAAATTAGGCTCTTTTACACAGAGGATTTAGCTGAATGGATTCAAGAAACACTAGAAAAGTATCTTTAAGCAACACGTCTCTTGATTAAATAACCACAGCTACAACGACATCAGCATCATCCAAATAAACGAGGCATGTTTTGGAAAGAATAAGCAATGTGCACTCCACAGTGATGTGTAAAATGCAATTCATTCTGAGAGTAGGCATATGTTTTCTTATTCTAATGAATGACAATAAATCCCAGTGAAGATTAAAGAGCTCAACATGCCACCTAATGAAAAGCATTAGCAACATGCAGCTATGTTCATAATCCAGTAACACAAAACATGTCTCATTGAAGTGAGAAATAAAAGAAGAAAGCTTGAGGCTGAGTAGGATGGAATGAAGCAGGGATGGCTGGACAAAGACAAAATAGAAAAAGGGAATATATTATTAAGACTGGGTTGACATGTATATTTATGCTTATTCTCCTGTGTCCAAAACATATTCACAAAGCCACAATTTAAATCCTTTCACTAAGCCATTGTCACCCAACTGTATAGTGCAATGCAACCGATCACTTCAGAAAAGAGTACACCACCGCACTGATGCAACACGTTCAATAAGCACTCTTTTGTCATATAATCTATTGATGCTGCATTGAACTTTTTCTCTACCTTTAAATGTCCTGTTCAATATCCTTCACAGAGTTATGTCAGGGAAGCTACTTTGAAAATATATCCTGTATAGTGCTACAAGCTACTCAGAATGTAAAGTGATGTAGTCAGCCAGTCATTATCATGAAGTAATAATTCAAGACCCTCCCCTTGCTTTGCATTGAGGTTCTCATCACCTCATCATGTTTATTTTGTGATAATGACTGTCAGAATGTATATAATGCCAACTAGACAACTACTTGGCAAATTAAAATATGAATTTAACAAAATATTGATTTGAGTTTAATATAATAAAACATTTTATTAAGTGAAATTTCAATCTAAGTTATTATTTTCTGGACTAGTTAGATTACAATATTTGGTTAGCTATATTATGTACTCTCTCATCCGGTCATTTAGTTTGTTAACTGTTTATTGTTCTTCCTACAAGATGTAATTTTTGATGGTTTATTATAAAAATGTTTGTTCACAAAAAAAGAAATTAACAATTAAACTCTGCACACCTGACGGCAATAGATAGGTGCGTGGGAGGCAAAGACCAGCTAGGTCAAAAACCAAAAGACAAAAAGGTCCTGCACACTATATATGCAAAAGATATTAATTATTTATTAACAATCAGGATTTTTTTCAAACATGACATCACAAAGTAAACCACATTTAAAAACAAATTCATGACCAATCTCTGTAAAGATCCATTGATAAGTAACAACCCACAACAGGTACATCATCAAATATATTTAAATCTATATTTATATACAGGAGCATCTCAATAAATAAGAATGTCGTGGAAAACTTTTTTTCAGTAATTCAACTCAAATTGTGAAACTTGTGTATTAAATAAATCCAATGCACACAGACTGAAGTAGTTTAAGTCTTTGGTTCTTTTAATTGTGATGATTTTGGCTCACATTTAACAAAAACCCACTACTTCACTATATTTGGAAATCAAGGTCCTAGAGTCTGGAAGAAGGGTGGAGAAGCTCATAGCCATAGCTGCGTGAACGTATTTTGAGCAGGGGGGGCTGTGAAATAAAATGGGGGGGGGGGGGGTGTTGGTCATGTGACAAGAGTGATGCGATACATTATAATCCAAAAGCGCAATTTTTGGTAATAAAACTTTAATTTATTTGTTTAATATAAGCGAATTTGTCTTTATTGTTGCTGATCTCATAAAGAAAAAAAATAAGTAAATAAAACAATGATCCACAACGTATTTGTTTTAAAAGAGAGAAAAGACCTTATGCAATGCAAGTAAGCTATATCTGTCTTATTCATTTTGTTAATAAAAGTTAGATGTGTAATATAGCCCCATGCAAATTTGCCATTGTACTATTTTATGGCTGATGTGTTTTAATTAATAGCCTAATAAGAAAGTTTCAAAGAAAGTGGAAAGCCAAAATCAATTTATTTATTTGTGTTACAATGCGGGTAAACATATTTCCCTTATTTATATTGTTAATAAAAGTTCAAAGTTCAATATAGGCCTAAGTGGATTTGTCATTGTAGGCTATAGCATTTATTATTATCATTAATAATAACAATAATAAGCCAAACTCGCATTAGCATTCAAGCATTCGTTTGAAGTAAGGGGAAAATCCAAAAACCTTTATTTATTTGTTACAACGCGGGTATGTCTTATTCAGCCAGTTAATAAACGTTTTATGTTTAATATAAGCTATTTGTACTGATGTTGTGTGTGGAATTTTTTTTTTCATTAAGAGTAGCCTAATACTGAATCAACATTTATTTTTTTTTTTTTATGCATTTATGCATTTAGCAGACGCTTTTATCCAAAGCGACTTACAATTGCATTCAGGCTATACATATTTTATCAGTATGTGTGTTCCCTGGGAATTGAACCCACAACCTTTTGCGCTGCTAACGCAATGCTCTACCACTGAGCCACAGGTACACTTAAAATGAATTTTGTTCCAAGAATGGGAAAGATCTAATGTTAAAGATCAAAACAAGCGCTGCAGATGCGAGATTGGTTGCTGAGCTAAATAGGCACTCTCAATCTTTTTCTGCTGTATCTTTGCAATGGCTGTAGAAATGGTAATTAATTCTTGATTTCGATGCGGTGCAGGTAATAATATTATCAAAAAGTCATGTTTAAGTTGAAACGTCTTTCACAATCAATTTAATTCAACTTAATTCATGTTCTACTGTTGCTTATTGTCATTGTAGGCTTAGGCTTCTTTTTCTAATAATTTTATTGAATATACAAAAAATAATAAAATGAGTTCTATTTATTTTCTGTTAGAAAATTTTAATTTATTTATTTTTTAACACTGCAACGTTTTTTGAAAACCCAGCACCCATTTATCACCCCCATTTTTTCAGGGGGTTGCACTTTTATCCAAAGTTTTTTGAAAACCAAATAAGAAAAGTCACGGCACCCACACTATAAGTTATAAGTCTATAAATATTACTATATATATACACACTTTTTAGTCATTTAAGAAAAGCAGAAATTAAATAAAATGCAACTTTTTCCAAAGCATACAACAACATTTCAAAACGTAACATTTAAATGTAATAAAACTATAATTATAAAGCTAAAAACATTCAAAAATATCAAAAATATCAAAACAACCATTTAAGAAAATTGAGAAATTAAATAAAGCAAATGATACAACAAAAATGATTCTCAACACATTTAAATGAAAACAAAAAAATAAAGCCAAACACCCATACATACTACATTTTTCTCAAAACAACCAAAGGCATGAGTACAAAATGATTTAATGACACCAAGCAAAACACCCATACTAAAAAAAATACAGTTAATGGTATTAAAACTAAACCAGTATGTTGAAGTAAGTTACTAAAAAAAATAAAGACATGTATTAAAACTAAACCTAATGTAAATAAAATTAAAAAGAAATTCATACATAATTTATGTAAAATTAAAATAGATAAATCACGCAGTAGTTATCAGAAATCCTAAAAAAAAAAAAAAACTGTCAAAACACATGCTAACAAACAACAACTTACACATAGTAAGAATTAGTTAGTTATAAAAACTAAAACAGAAGTGAAAAAAGCAGTAAGAAAGAGGATAAATAAAAAAGCGATACTTATATCCCTTGTCCCTGGGTGCCCGGTGGAGTCGATGGTCTTTCTTGGTCTTCTCACAAGGAGGGCTTCACACGACGGCTGCTGCGTAAACTTTTTTATACCCATCTAACAAAATATCTCCAATTCATTCAGCTGAACACAATTTCCTGTTAATCACAATAATGGCCAAGCAAGCACCTGACATGACAAGTTATCATGAGACCAAACGCGATTTCACCACACAATGCACCTCACACACATAAACAAAAAGCACTTCATGCTTCCTTCTGCTGACCAGCATTTTAAAGATGCTGATTTCATTTTCCAGCAGGATCTGGCACCTGCCCACACTGACAAAAGCAAAAGTTGGTTAACAAAAGTTGGTTTAAATGACCATGGTGTTGGTGTGCTTGACTGGCCAGCAAACTCACCAGACCTGAACCCCATATAGAATATATATCTATATCTATTTTGTTCTATCAAACAAAAAGAGCCACTACCAAGTATTGAGTACATATACAGTAAATGAACATACTTTCCAAAAGGCCAATAATTCACTAAAATTTTTTTTTTTTTTGGTCTTATGAAGTATTCTAATTTGTTGAGATAGTGAATTGGTGGGTTTTTGTTAAATGTGAGCCAAAATCATCACAATTAAAATAACCAAAGACTTAACTACTTCAGTCTGTGTGCATTGAATTTATTTAATACACGAGTTTCACAATTTGAGTTGAATTACTGAAATAAATGAACTTTTCCATGACATTCTAATTGATTGAGATGCACCTGTATCGGACCAATCGGACCTGAATGCCACATGACTTTCTGCAAATTATTGCAGAACTCCATGTTTTTCAATATTACCCAATCATTCCGCCTGTCTTGATAGTATAAAACAATATGGTATGGAAAAAACAGACATCTGAAGAGGCTGGCCGTGGCTTGCACACTGGGCTGGGCGACTAAAGTGGTTTTTTTGGTTCCTGTTTTCTCAAATAAAACTGAATGACCCCTACTTATATACTATATAGCAAATCAATTGTGTACTTGCTTCCTAGTACTCTATTTGCAATGGCATGTGACAAAGCCAACATGGCGGATTTAGTACATCTGTATTTCATTCATACTACACTCATCATACTATAAATAATGTTTTTTGTTTTGAGTCACGATGTAGTTTTTCTCCCAAGTGTAGTACTCTCCTATCCAGACAGTATGCGATTTTGGACGAAGCATGTCTCTAGCAATGGCCCTATCGCACTATGATTGGCTCTTAATTTGTTTGCACAATAAATCACATATATTATGTGGGTGAGCATGTCAACAACTCACCCACTTAGAAATCACCATTTTATGTCATGTCCAATCAAACTTTAAATATCGTTGAATGAGGGATTTAAGTGAGTGCTCAGCTTGCTGAAATTAAAGGTAAATCTGTGTCTGTGATATTATGACTTCTGCAGTGTTTACTGAGCTTTGATGACTGATGATCCAAAAAAAAAAAAAAAACCTGACCTTGCAAATAGTCAAGTCAAGTCAAGTCACCTTTATTTATATAGCGCTTTTAACAATACAAATTTTGTCAAAGCTACTGCACAATATCAAAATAGGAAAATTTTTGAGTTAAAGGCATTTCATTATTGAATTCAGTGATGTCATTGTCCAGCTCAGTTCAGTTTAAATAGTATCTGTGCAATGAAGTCGGTGATATCGCTGGAAATGAAGTGTCCCCAACTAAGCAAGCCAGAGGCGACAACGGCAAGGAACCAAAACTCCATCGGTGACAGAACGGAGAAAAAACCTTGGGAGAAACCAGGCTCAGTCGGGGGGTCAGTTCTCCTCTGGCAGATGAACCAGCAGTTTGTTCCAACTGCAGCAAAGTCAGATTGTAAGGGCTCCACTGGTTCCAGTGGTCTTTTCCCGATGGCTGTCTAGGGGACGAGGTCCTCACTGGGGATCTGTCTCTGGGGCTCATCTAGGTGTCCTGGTCTCCGCTGATGTTCAGAGCTGTAGAGGTTGTCTCTAGGTGCTGATCCACCATCTGATCTGGATACGGACTGGATCTGTTGACTGCAGTGATCATCTGGGCTGGATAAGGACCGGATCGGGTGGCTATGGTGACCTCGGAATAAGAAAGCAAAAGACTAATATTAGCGTAGATCTCATTCTTCTTACGATGTAACAAGTACATCGTGTTTTATGGGAAGCGTTCCCGGTTCCGGTTGACCTAATTAATGCAGCTTAACAATCCTTTAACAGATTTGAATATTAGAAGCGTATTAGTGTATATAAGTGTACGCCAGGTTAAATAGATGGGTCTTTAATCTAGATTTAAACTGACGGAGTGTGTCTGCCTCCCGAACAGTGTTTGGTAGATTGTTCCAGAGTTTGGGCGCTAAATAGAAAAAGGATCTGCCGCACGCAGTTGATTTTGATATTCTAGGTATTATCAAATGGCCAGAGTTTTGAGAACACAGTCGACATGCAGGACTATAATGCGATAAGAGTTCGCTCAAGTACTGAGGAGCTAAGCCATTCAGGGCTTTATGAGTAATTAACAAGATTTTAAAATCTATACGATGTTTAATAGGGAGCCAGTGCAGTGTTGACAGAACCGGACTAATGTGGTCATACTTCCTGGTTCTAGTAAGAACTCTAGCTGCTGCATTTTGGACCATCTGTAGTTTGTTTATTAAGCGTGCAGAACAACCACCCAATAAAGCATTACAATAATCTAACCTTGAGGTCATAAACGCATGAATTAACATTTCTGCATTTGACATTGAGAGCATAGGTCTCAGTTTAGATATATTTTTAAGATGAAAAAATGCAGTTTTACAAATGCTAGAAACGTGGCTGTCAAAATAAAATATACACAGCATATGAAAACTGTTACTGGATTCTATTCTACTTACAGACAGACAGACAGACAGACAGACAGACAGACAGACAGACAGACAGACAGACAGGACAGACAGACAGACAGACGACAGACAGACAGACAGACAGACAGACAGACAGACAGACAGACAGACAGACAGACAGACAGGACAGACAGACAGACAGACAGACAGACAGACATGAGAGAGCACAATGTTTTATATTATTATTTATTTGTACAATGATTCAAGTGAAACTGGAGCATAAATTTACATTGGATTAAAAAACAATAATTTAATACAATCCACTACCAAACAGGGGCGGATCTACCGTGGTGCCACACCGCCTGCCACCCCAGAATTATCACATAATAAAATATAAATGTAAACAGTGTTTCATGTGCTACTTTTCAGCCGCAGCGATGGCAGCGTAACGGAAAATAATGGGAAAAAAACAAGTCTTTAACTAAACTGTGCACAATGGTTGCATGTGTAGTCGGCTCCATTAACAAATGACTCTTATGAACCGGTTATTTTTGAGTCGAAAACACAAAGCGCGGCCCATAACGATTTTTTTTGCTCGTGTATCAGATACTGCTTCTCCGTTTATTCAGAAGTCCTCTGGGGAATCTAATCCCGTCCGGATATGTCTGAGATTCATCCTGTAATTGTTAGGTGATCCAATTCTCCGACCGCTTGCTCCACTTCCATCATGGATATAAGGCCTTTCTGCTATATCAGACGAATCATTAACATGAAATCAATAAGAAGATGCCGAGCAAGAAAATTAATAGCAGAGTTAGTTAAGAATCTTGTAGCCTATTGCAGTTTTCTCGACTGTTAATATAATATAACTGATTTTAGTTGGCCCATTTTCCCAAAACATTCATTCAGTTCTCAAAACAAAGACACATTTCTCAAAAAGTCTAACAATGAGTAAGTTAAACATTAGGTAGAAAAACTGATGACACCAATCCGAATCTCTGCATCCTAACAACGGAGAGAGGAGAGAGCTGAACGAATAATATACATTGGTTTTATACTTACACATTCAGTAAAGTTACAGTACAGAATCAGTACATTAGATGATGGAAATTTCACTATTGCACATACTGTAGCACATGTTGTACACCTTCAAACGTGTGACTGTCAAATTTTATTTGTACTGCATGTTTGCAGAACTGAGAATGACTGCTTATAGAGATATAGCTAGTCTTGTGTCAGGAGACCAGGAAACTGCTATAGTACTATATACTGTAATAAAATTTGACCAAATGTGCAGAGAATGCTGAATTTAATTTGTATTATTTTACTGTACTGTGTAATGGTGCATACCAAGTTCAAATACAATTATTTGCTATTTGTACTTTTCTTGTGTTTTTCATCTACTGCAAGATTACTTTACAGTAGTAAAATAAAAATTAACTGTTCACAATAGTTAATTGCTGAATTGTTATTATCTGTAATTTAATTTATGTTGTATACTGTAATAGACATTGAGCTTGCAAAAATAATTCCTGAATCCTAATAAGAGTTTTTTGTAAAGTGTTATTGATCTCATGAGTGTTCACTGGGCAGGGAAGTCATTTGTGTTTTTTAATTGTGTGTAAGCATTTAAGAATACCTGTAATAACTAGATTGAAAAGTATGAAAGACAAATGTATGCTGGCTTGTCTTAAAGTCTTGTTTAAGAAACATAAATAGTTTGGTCAGTTAGATGTTATAGATGTTAAAGTGTTGCTAGATTGCTAAAGTGGTTGCTAGGCTCTTGCTATGCAGTTGCTGGGGTGTTGCTAGGCTCTTGCTACTGAGTTGCTGGGGTGTTGCTCTGACAGTGTTGGGGAGTAAGTGTGTTCTAGTTACAGTGTTAACGTAATTTAATTACAAAATTAAAGTAATTGTAATTAGTTAAGAATTACATAATTTAATTACAAAATTTAAAGTAATTGTAATTAGTTACAGTTACTAAGTAATTAAATTAAGTAATTAAATTACTTATGAAAATGTTTAACCCTGTTACATCTGATTTTAAGGATTTTAGTATCATGACAGCTATTAAAATATTTATTGTATCATGCTATTAAAATATTTAAATCTGTATTTAACCTCATAATGATTTTTGAAGAAAGGTGGCTGATTTTGAGGTGGCTGTCAAAGAGGACATCAAAGAGGACATCGGATATTTTCCACAAAGGGGGTATGATTCTTTAGGGTAATCTTGAAATGGTCTCGGTGGGCGTGTAAAAGAACACAGCAACTCGTTTCGGTGCATATCTCTTTACATGCTAATGAGCTCTGCTCACCCCGCCACTCTCTTCTGTGGAAGAGCAAAGGCGATTTGCAGATAATCATAAAAAAATATAAAGTGGGAGACTTACTTCTTCTGGATGTGTAGCTGGATCACGAACAATGGTTGCTGATCCATCCTTTAGTTTGAACTTTTTAACAAAACTTGCCTTGAATTGTCCCTCATTCAGAAAGCAGTCTGGAGTAAAATGATTTACGCAGCCAGAAATAAACTAATTTAGTGAAAGTGAAGTGATGTGTGGCCAAGTATGGTGACCCATACTCAGAATTTGTGCTCTGCATTTAACCCATCCAAGTGCACAAACACACACCGTGAACACACACACACCGTGAACACACACCCGGAGCACCCGGGCAGCCTTTTAGCCTTTTGCGGCGCCTGGGGAGCTGGGGTGCAGTTGCACAATTCGGTGCCTTGGAATCTCACTTAAGTCGTGGTATTGAGGGTGGTTATTCACTACAAAATCAAAATGGCTTGATAATTGAGACTGTTTAGGCTTTTGGGGGGATTGAAAAAGGAGTTCATTTTTTACCATTGTAGGGTGATTGTGTCCACACTGCAAAGACATATTTATATGCAAATGAAGATATTTTGCATCCACTGTCTCCTTTAAAATTAAAATATTATAATCTTAATTCAAGTGATGAAGGCTTTCGAGAGTCTGACAGTAGTCAGTGTTGAGCACTACTGTAAGTTTAACCCTGCCTGGTTTACATGTTTAAAAATGATTGACAGTTGAAAACATTAGAAATTTAGAAAAGTAATCAAAAAGTAATCAAATGTAATCAGTTACTTTACTTTTATAAAGTAATTGAAAAGTTACACTACTTATTACATTTTAAGTAGGGTAACTTGTAATCTGTAACCTATTACATTTCCAAAGTAACCTTCCCAACACTGGTTCTGGGTGATTACAGACATTTCCACCTCTGGTAATAAAAAAATCTATAAAATTTTTTTAAAACTGATCATGTTTCAATGCTTTAAAATTATTGAATTTCTTTCTAATGTTCGGAAAATCAAAAGTGTGAGTCTTAAACATGCACTAAAAAGTGATTTATACCATCTAGCCTTATGTAATTGTAACAGGGCGAACGAGACATGAGACGTGCAGATCCATTTGCAAGCTTTATTCCAAGACTTGGTCTTGGAGGGTCAAAGACACAGGCAGGTTCAAAACATCAGCTAACAGGTATAACACAGGCTAAACAAAGAGCAATCCTAGGGCAAGCCTGGGTCTTTGATCAGCAAACAATATCCAGAGGGCTTGAGAAGAGGGGTAGTCCAATAACATGAGCAATAATCCAAAAAAGGTACAAACAGAGTCTGAACAGTGAGATAAGGGTTAATACAAGAAACACAGGCAGGAATCAGGAGACAGGAAACAAGGCTAAACAAAATGACTAGACTAACTTGAACAAGAAACTAGACTCAGTAAAGCAGCTAACACTAGGAAAGTTCTAAATGCTAGAACAATACTCGGCGATCTGAACAGGATCTGAGTGGGTCTTGTGTAGAGTGTGTAATAGCTCTTAAGTGAGTGTGTGATTGGTGACAGCTGTGTGATCAGTGTATTCAGCTGTGTAAGTGCAATGAGCTCTGTGTGTGTCGTCAGTGCAGTAGGTGATGGGAACTGTAGTCCAAGACTACGTGCAACTGTTATGTAGTGCAAGAGTCCATGTGGTGAGCAGGTGACCTCTCATGGTGAGTGAATGGAAGACCACGAACCAGATTCGTGACAGTAAAATTAATAGAACCACGTCTTGTTTAATGATACTAGCTCATAAACATTTATAACCTGTTGAAGTTGTTTTATATATATTGTGTATTGACTTGGTGCATTGATGGATATTGAAATGTTGTTATTTATTTTTCCTTTTAAACAGTATAGATGATTACTTAATGTTAAAGCAATATTTGTGAACACAACTGTGCATGTCAGACAATAAATCCCCAAAAACTATGCATAGGAGCTTGCTTTGGTGTTGCCACCCCTCATACACCACATGCCACCCCTTTGCCACTCTAAAAAATATTTTCTAGATCCGCGCCTGCTACCCAAGCACCCACCAAGACAAACCTGGGTGGCCGTATGGCTCCAACAACTCCGGGAAAGCCCACAATACCCAAGCACCCACCAAGACATAAAACCTGGGTGGCTTGTTTTTGCAGTATGGTTTAGTGATAGGCAGTTGGTCCAACAACTCCAATAAACTGCCATACAGTAGTGGCTTCATAAAAGTGGCTAGGGAATTTGACAGTATGGTTTAGTGATCAGTTGGTAAGGCAATAAACTGCCATACAGTAGTGGCCAAAAGTGATGTACAGCCTAGGGAATTTGACATCTTCAGCCTTAATAAAAAAAAAATTGCCAGATTTAGTAAGAATTTTGAGTAACACTTTAGAATAGGGAGCACTTATTCACTATTAACTATGACTTTTCCCACAATAAATTAATTTAGGAATTTAGAAAGTGAGCGTCCACTTGCATGATGTGTGTTCTGAGAAAGGATTATCGTGACTAAAGTCTTATGATAGAACAACGACATCATGAATCGGAAAGCATGTCAATGATTAGTCAATTCGGGACGCTAATGGTAGGATGAAAGTGTTTTTAAACAAGTTTAATTCCATTTTATGTGGTAATGAGATTATTTGAACTGTAAGATATGCTTGCTAACTTTGCTAAAGATGTGTTTGCTAATGATATTATCTATGATGGTGGTGTATTAGAGTGTATACAGTTCAATTCAATTGTGCTATTTAGTGTATTTACAATTAAATTTGCATATTCTGTATATTTATGTTAACGCATAAAATGTGAATGATTTGATTGTAATTAGTGTTCCTAAGTAGTGTGTCTAAGTAATAAGTGTTCCTGTGGCTCAGTGGTAGAGCATTGTGTTAGCAGCGCAAAAGGTTGTGAGTTTAATTCCCAGGGAACACACATACTGATAAAATATTGTATAGCCTGAATGCACTGTAAGTCACTTTGGATAAAAGCGTCTGCTAAATGTAATTGAGTATTTTATTCTGTTTTCTTTAAAGGTTATCAACCTAACCTAACTCAACTGAAACTGAACTTTGCTGCTAAATGACTGATTGAAACTCTGTTGAAAAACTTCTTAAACCATTGACTGGTCCAGCATTTAACTTTATTCAAACTAATTGAAGTTCATCTATTGGAAACCTGTTCTGTGAATGGAATTAAAATCAACACAGTACAAGTCAGTCAAGATTGTAACAAGTTTATTAAAGAAAGTAAAGCCATCTTAAGTTGATCCCTGTGTCCGTGATTGACTGAGCTCTTTTTCGAGTTAGAGACCGAATTGACACGTGGAAGCCAAAATAACTTGACTGTAAAGTGGAAGAGGTTATTACTGTACATTTCTTACTTTGTCAGTTACAAAAAAAATGACTATATTGACAATCAAGTTTGTATCGTTTTATCAACTCCATATCGTCATAGAACTCCAATGTGTCATATCTTAGCTGGAAAGCTTTTGTCTCCTCGTCTTTGCTGCCATCTTGTTATCAAATCAAATCAAATCACTTTTATTGTCACATCACCACAGCACAAGTGCCTTGGTGAGTGAAATTCTTACGAGCGTTCTCCAGACATTGCAAAAAAAAAAAACTAAAAAAAAACAACAACAATTTACATATGGACAGTACGTATTTACAGACTGTACAGAAGACAATGTGCAAAATACACATACATATGCTCAGTACACATAGTGTACTATAAAGACATACTTCGTTACCAATACACATTATACACCGTATGTACACATCTACATTATGTACACTATCTATACATTAAGTAATCTATACATAGTAATAATGTGAAGGTGCAACAGATTATAAATTTACAGCAGATTGGTTGTGCAACAGATAGTTGTGCAACAGATAGATGTGCAAGGTGCAACAGATTATGCATATGCAATGTTGTGGGTGTGCTTTGTATGGTGTCCTGTGATAGCAGATGTGTTAGTGCAGTGTGTGCGTGTAGTCCGGTAGAACTGTGTTAAAGTGCAGTGCATGGCATGTTGTGTGAGTGGGAGTGTGTTGTAGGGTGGGTCATTTCTGACTGTTCATTAGCCTGATAGCCTGAGGGAAAAAGCTGTCCCTCAGTCGGCTAGTGCGGGATCGGATGCTGCGGAGACGTCTCCCTGAGGGCAACAGAGAGAGCAGACTGTGGGACGGGTGGCTGGAGTCTTTGATAATCCTCCGGGCTTTCCTTGTACACCGCCTGGTGTAGATGTCCTGGAGGAGGGAAGCTCACCTCCAACAATGTGGCAGGCAGTTCGCACGACCTTTGCAGAGCCCTGCGGTTGCCAGCGGTGCTGTTTCCAAACCAGGCGGTGATGCAGCCGGTCACAGTGCAGGTGTAGAAGGATCTGAGGATTCTGGGGCTCGTTCCAAACTTCCTCAGCCGTCTCAGGAAGAAGAGGCGCTGATGTGCCTTCTTCAGCACTGCATCTGTGTGAGCAGACCATGTGAGATCCTCAGTGATGTGAACGCAGAGGAACTTAAAGCTGCTCACCCGCTCCACAGGTGTCTTGTCGATGGTGATGGGTGTGTGTTCTCTGCTCTGTCTCCTGTAATCCACCACCAGCTCCTTGGTCTTGTCGACGTTGAGTGAGAGGTGGTTCTCCTGACACCATTTAGTCAGGGTACTCACCTCCTCTCTGTAGGCCGTCTCATCGTTGTCGGTGATCAGGCCTATCACCGTTGTGTCATCAGCAAATTTGACGATGACGTTGGAGCTGTGTGTTGCTGTACAGTCGTGTGTGTGTACAGGGAGTACAGGAGTGGGCTGAGGACGCAGCCCTGCGGAGCACCAGTGTTGAGGATCAGGGGAGATGAGGTGTTGTTGCCCATTCTGACCACCTGACTTCTGCCTGTCAGGAAGTCCAGGATCCAGCTGCACAGAGATCTGTTCAGTCCCAGAGTCTGGAGCTTCGCAACCAGTGTGGCAGGCACTATGGTGTTAAATGCCTAACTATAATCCACGAACAGCATCCTCACATATGTGTTCTTATTTTCCAGGTGGGAGAGAGCAGTGTGCAGGGTGAAGGCAATAGCATCGTCTGTGGAACGGTTACTGCGGTATGCAAATTGTAGTGGGTCCAGTGAAGCAGGAAGCACAGAGCAGATGTGTTCTCTGACGAGCTTCTCAAAACACTTGCTGAAGATGGGGGTCAGAGCAACGGGCCTCCAGTCATTCAAGCATGTGACTTTATTTTTCTTAGGTATAGGCACAATGGTGGATTTTTTGAAGCATGCAGGAACCACAGACAGAGAGAGGGACAGATTGAAAATGTCTGTAAAAACCCCGGCTAGCTGGAAAGCACATGCTTTGAGCACACGGCCTGGTATACCATCCGGGCCCACGGCTTTATGGATGTTCACCCGTTTGAAGGATCGGGTTACATCCGCAACAGAAAGCGAGAGTGGACTCACCTCCTCTGCAGCAGCCGCGGGAGCGTTCTCTGTGTGGGCGGTGTTATCAGCCTCGAACCGAGCATAAAAGGTGTTGAGCTCATCCGGTAGAGAGGCGGCAATGTTCACAGTAGCTGATTTATTCCCTTTAAAGCCTGTGATGTTGTTGATGCCCTGCCACATGCTTCTTGGATTATTGTTGTTGAAATGTTCTTCAACTTTGTTTTTGTATTGTCGTTTGGCTGCTTTGATGGATCTCCTGAGATCATAACTGGCTTGTTTCCGATCGTCAGTGTTTCCGGATTTAAAGACAGATGTCCGCGCTGACAAGGTTGATCGAACATCGCTGTTAATCCACGGTTTTTGGTTGGGGTAGATGCGGATTGTTTTGGTTGGAACTACATCATCTATACACTTCCTGATAAAACATGTTACAGTATCTGAATACGCCTCTATGTCGTCATCAGACGCTGCCCGGAACATGTCCCAGTCCACGTGATCAAAACAGTCCTGTAGTGTAGCGTCCGATTGGTCCGACCAGCATTGTATTGTCCTGAGGGTGGGTGCTTCACGTTTCAGTTTCTGCCTATAAGCAGGCAGAAGCAGAACGGAGGGAGTGATCCGATTTGCCGAAAGGTGGGCGGGGGAGGGACTTGTACGCGTCCCGGAAGGGGGAGTAACAATGGTCGAGTATACGATCTCCACGCGTGTTGATTGTGATGTGTTGAAAGTATTTTGGGGCTATTGTTCTGAAGTTGGCTTTATTAAAGTCCCCCGTGATAATAGAAGCTGCATCTGGGTGCGTGGTTTCCTGCTCACTTATATTCCTGTACAGTTCCCTGAGTGCCTGGTCTGTGTTGGCTTGAGGAGGTATATAAACAGCTGTGATTTTGATGGCTGTAAATTCCCTCGGTAGCCAGAATGGTCGACACAGAAGCGTATGAAATTCCAGATCAGGGGAGCAGAAGGATTTAATAGAGTGTATGTTTCTTTCATCACACCACAAGTTGTTGATATAGAAGCAAACACCCCCGCCTCTGCTTTTCCCTGTGAGCTCTCTCGTTCTGTCCGAGCGATGCACGGAGAAGCCCGTGAGCTCGATGGCTGAGTCTGGAACCATAGCAGACATCCAGGTTTCTGTGAGACAAATAACACAGCAGTCCCTCGTTTCTCGTTGGTATGAGATGCGCGCCCGCAATTCGCAGAGTTTATTATCCAGTGACTGAACGTTAGCCAGCAAAATTGTTGGAAGAGGGGGTCGGAAAGCACGGCGTCTCAGTCTGACGAGAACGCCAGCTCTTTTTCGGCGTCGGCGGCGTTTCTTCGGTTGCGCAACCCAGACAAAGGGTTCTGATGCCGTGTCTGTGAACAATCCACCGGCATTCAAAAACTCAAAGTCCGGTTTGCGTTGCGCGACGGAGGAACCAATGTTTAAAAGCGTGTCTCTATCGTAGACAGTTATACTAACAACATCTAACACGCAAAACAACAAAAAAACAAATAAAACATACGAAAAACTGCAAAGTTTTCCCGGAGCACGCAACACGGCTGCCATCCTCGGCGCCATCTTACATCCAGCCATCTTACATGTTACTCCTAACTCCTAACTTTCCAGCTCTCTTAAATAATTTGGGAGATGAGACATAGTCTTAACACAAAGGAACCTTTATGAATCACTCTTATTAAGTCTGGGAATAAGAGGAAAATTACGTCATTCTTAGAATTTTGACTCACTTAAGACTATTTTCTTTATCTGAGTGGCTTTATAAATATGGCCCCTGAACAACAAAATGACTCAGTTCATTCCCTCGACCCACAAGTACTTTTAGTTATGCCGCATGCTCCATTAAGTGTTTTTCCTCCCAAGGTCCACACAGTCCCTGCCAGCCTATTACGTGACCGCATTAGGACCGCTATATTCAGAGCTTCAGTACACAAACATTGAATTGCTGATTTGCCATTGTCTGCTGAAAATCGTTTTTCCTCAAGGAGCATTTGCAGTAAGCATATAATATTGCATGTAGGAACTAATGTATGTTATAGTGTATTTTGATTGCATATTGATATACACAAACATTGTACAGTATATTTAGGTGTTACGATGTAAGCATGTATATTTTAGAAAGCCCTAAAGGCTCTAACACGAGGGCATTTTTAACCCATATCCTTTCACATATTATATCATAGAATATCAACAATTCAATTACTGGACTGATGTTATGTTGTGTTAGAATGTATTGCTCCTCATTCGAGTGGCTTCTTTATCCCTGTACACATGACACATATTAGTCTGTTAGTTCTCTATGTTATCCACAGACACACTCCTCTACACTGGTGTGCTCTATTGAGGAACAACTCACAAGTCTGCAGAGCTGGGAAGACCAGGCTTCACCATGGTAACCAAAGAGTGCTGAGGAAGACATGTGCACCGTGAGATAAAAAGTGTGACATGAGTGTATTAAATTTTATTTTACAAAACAAACTGAGCTTTAATTTATGTGTAATGTAATGTGTGTGTGTGAGTGCGCATGTTCATGACTGAGGCAAGAACCTTAGTGAAAACCTTAGTAATGACTTCATTGGACTCAATTCAAGGATCCATTCAGGATGCTTGGGTTAAATTGGTACTACTACTAATTAATTACTACCAAAACTGAATAGGAATATTAATATTACTATTACTATATTACTAGGAATTAGGGGTGTCCTCGACTAAGGATTTTGATAGTCGAATCGGAATTTTCAAATCTTGCCAATATTCAACTGATAGTCGAATCATATGTTTGGGTGCGGGGGCAAAATACATTACAAAAGTCAGACATTCGACAGAAATCATTACTGAGGTTAACACACAGGGAAAATGTGTAACGGACGCCTCGCAGATACAAACGGGGTAAATAATGTTTTATGTTTAGATTAAAAGATAGTTAACATTTCACGTCAGCGAAACCCTAAGAATTCACAAAAAATATAGTGCTCTTATTATAACGTTATGCTATAGTTATTTATGTTCTGCATTCCTGTTTGAGCTGCGCACGCTGAAGATGACCAGTAAAATTACACTTAAGAGAGCTCCTTTTTTTAATGAATGGGATTTAACTAATTTTTCTAGTACAGAATATTTTTTTGTTATTTATGTTACGACTTTACAGGCTATCTACACAAAATGCTCTGAGTGCACAAGTGAACGTGTCTACACTGTCAGAAAAAAAGGTTACGGTTGGGGTCCGTTTGTGAACACTTAGGGTAAAAATGGTGATGTTGTACCCCCAATGGGTCATAGTTGCACCTTAGGGTGCTCATATGTCCTATTTAAGTGTAAAAAAGGTACAAATATGTTTCCAACTGTCAGAGGGTCCGTGTTTGGACCATTTAATCCCCACATAAAGGTACAATCACTTGTGTGACAAAAGGAGTAAGCCAAAGTGTATGAAACGTTCACCCAAAATAGATTAAACATAGCAAGATAATAATTTTCATGAGTTGTTGGTTATTTGGAAGATATATATTTCTTCCAAATAATATATAGAAATATATTTAAGAGCCCATTTACGTACATCTTTACTGACCATAGACTGTAAAAAGATGGATGACGCACCTTCACTCACCTCCATTGAAGAAAAGTGAAGCCGCCATTGTCCCAATAGGGAGCGGTCATATTGTGCTGATTTGGGACTAGAGTCTGCGCAGTAGCGAACTTGGGAGCAAAGTAGAGAGCGAAATGGAGCCGTGTCCTGCCCACACTCTCGATGAGTCGATCGCAAGCACACACCACTGACCCTTTTTAAATTAGCCTGTACTTTATTTTTTGTCTGCTGAATTCTATATAAGAGGCGTGTGTTAAAATTAGGTAAATACAACTGCAATCTCTTCCTGAAAATCCAGAAACAGTCCGTTGGCACCTCAGTTCACTCAGAGAAGCTGTCAGTCTCAGCAGTCAATCATGACGTCACACTCCCGTTTTATAGCAGCACTTAACTAACTAAAACCAAACTTATTTAAAAAAACGAACACTTGAACTTACATTGGCGTGATGAAATCTACATAAAATGACAAAAAACATCTTTTGACATGAGACGTGCAGATCCATTTGCAAGCTTTAATTCCAAGACTGTCTTGGAG
>CM049802.1:23461680-23598560 GCA_027422405.1 Ptychobarbus kaznakovi | reverse complement strand
ATAAGTACAGGTCCTGCCCTTCGGGCTGTCCCTATCGCCCCGTGTCTTCACGAAAGTAGCGGAGGCAGCCCTTGTTCCCCGAGAGAACAGGGCGTGCGCATTCTCAACTACCTCCACGACTGGCTCATACTAGCTCAGTCTCAGGATCAGTTATGCGAACACAGGACTTGGTGCTCTCGCACCTCAGCCGGTTGGGCCTTCGGGTCAACTGGGAAAAGAGCAAGAGGATCAGAGGATCTCTTTTTCTCGGTATGGAGTTGGATTCGGTCAATCAGACAGCGCGCCTCACGCAGGAACGCACTCAGTCGGTGTTGAACTGCTTGAATACATTCAAGAACAGGACGGCGGCACCACTGAAACAGTTTCAGAGGCTCCTGGGGCATATGGCGGCTGCGGCCGCGGTCACGCCGCTGGGGCTGCTCCATATGAGACCGCTTCAACACTGGCTCCATGGCCGAGTCCCGAGGTGGGCATGGCAGAGCAGCACGCTGTGGGTCCAAGTCACTCCAGCCAAGGGGGGGAGGGGAGGGGAGGGGAACATACAGAAGACACTGCTTTATAGTTTAACAGCTTTTTACAGAAGAGAGAAAACTATTATATTCATTTAGATGTAATGAACTGCGAACTGTCAAAAGTGATAAGGTATAGCTAAGACTGGTCCGGATCTTACAAAAGTATGGCTTACAGAAGGAAAAATTTGTCTAAGAACATTTCGGGAAACACATATTAACGATAAGGTACAGGTTAAGGTACTTAAGAACAATGTAATGTTAAGAAGGCTTCGGACGCAGCACAGATCAATATCCCAGGAGTTTAACTGACATGATGCCATACACTGATTAAAAAGTGCTCCTTTATTTTTTGAGCAGTGTATACATATATACAGTATCTCACAGACGTGAGTGCACCCCTCACATTTTTGTAAATATTTACAAAAGATTTTCACTTAGGGGTGTACTAACTTTTGTGGCCAGCGGTTCAGACATTAATGGCTGTGTGTTGAGTTATTTTGAGGGGACAGCAAATGTACACTGTTATACAAGCTGTACACTCACTACTTTACATTGTCGCAAAGTGTCATTTCTTTAGTGTTGTTTCATGAAAAGATATAATAAAATATTTACAAAAATATGAGGGGTGTACTCACTTCTGTGAGATACTGTATATTCAAATAGAAGCAGTTATCTGAAAGTAAAAATGTCACAATAATACTGCTGTTACTGTATTTTGGATCAAATAATTTCAGGCTTGGTGAGCAAAAATGTTATTGTTCAAAAATGTTTTGGTAGTGTACTTTTTTATAGAAATATTACCTTAAATTGATTACCAACATAATATAATTGAATTAGTTTAAACGTTATTTCATAATAATACCAAGCAATCGAGCAATCAATCATTAACTTTACAAATACACTGCCATTGATTTTTATAGGCCTGTTACTATAAGCCTAAATAATAACCATGTGCATGAATATTTCATCCCCCAAGGCTGAAGAGAAAACATTTAATAGATCCAAATGGAAACAAGAAACATGAAAGCAGTTCCTCCTGACGACCAGGTGCTTTAACTCGAATATGTTCACACTGCTTTATCCACAACAGGTCTGTTATCAGAAGGCAGCAGGATGCATCATTCATGAGGGTTACGCAGCTGCAGAAGACACAAGATTGAAAGAGAGAATAAAATGTGAGAAATGTTGAGCTGGGATAAGGAGACCAAAACAAAACATGTCACACTCCAAAACTGGCGCATACACATGCATATCAGACCAAATTTGAAAGACAGCAAAAGTTAGGAATGCATCCTCAAAGACATCCAATGGGTAGTTTGGCTCAAATCAAACGTATTTATCAGGAGAAAGACATGCTCATATTCATGAAACATTTGTTTTCTCATCAGTGAGCACCTGCTATGACTGATGCATAGTCATGTTTATGTGATTGTGCTGCCAAATTCCCTGAAGAACACCTTCCCTTGAACACTAGACTGTAGTAGAAGACATTTTATACATATTTAGATTAATTCATCAAATAAAATACTGTTATTCGTGCCTATGCATCATTAAGTAAATCATGTAACAAGGAATTTCCCTATGAGCAATTCAAGCTTGAAATGCCACCTTCCATGTTTTGGCGAGCTCAAAGTCAACGCAGCTCCAAAGCTCGCTAACCACACCGCAGCAGAGAATGAATGAGTAATGAGATGAGCAATTCACACAGCACACGCTCCTACATTAGAAAGCAGCTGGATGCAGTGCAACTGAGTGGAACAGAAACTCAGAGCACATTTTCCAAATTTACCTGACCCACACACACACACTCACGTTCAATGAAATTGAAATGCCACCTTATTTGAGTTCATGAATGTTTTGAGATGAAAGGGAATAAGAACTTACATTTGACCCTGTTCATCATGCAAAATAATTGTATCACTTCCGAACCCTTATACAAAAAACAAAAACAAAACATTTATTGTATATTGAAAAAAGACCAAAAATATAGTTAACATATTCCAATATATTGAATAATACACAAGGAATTGCCGCTTTTCATATATTGAATAATATTTGAAAATGTACTTATCATAATACATGCTATTTTATATTCAGTAATACGCTTCATAATATATGTACATGTGATAAAATATGGTACTGTGTGTGTACCATATATATTCATATTTATATGGAAACATGTAAACTACATGTATTCAATTTTGAGAAAAATCCTGTATAGTGTGATATATATATACATTAGGGGAGGCACGGTACACAGATGTCACGGTTTGGTACGTACCTCGGTTCGGGGGTCGCGGTTCGATATGATTTTGGTATAACAGGAAAAAAAAAACAAATCTACTATCCTCGGTTTCTTTTCATTTATTTTGAAAAGACACTAGTACAAATTACTATTTATTTTCCACCTAGATGTGAATATGCTAAATGTTATTACATAATGTATATATATATATATATATATATATATATTTTAAAATTATATAAAAAAAACTTAATCATTCCATTACATAAGTATTCATACTCGCTCAGTCCATCTCTTTTAATACAGTAATACAGTAAGTTCTCAATGAAGCAACTCAACATTCCTTCGTTACGAGTTCTAAAGTGACGTTTTGGAATTAGTAATGGAGGCTTGGGATTTGATTCAAACTTTGATTTGAATCCGTTGTGGAAGGAAGTATAGATCACACAAAAGAGGGCTTCTAAAGACACTGTTGTTATTTTGTTTATGTATTTACACACTTGTGCCGTCGAAATCTTGTATAAACACAATATCACACTCGCAGATGTGAGATATGGCTGTTTATTCCATGGTCTGTCTGAATACTGGATTCTGATTGGCTGGCAGGTATGCAGTAAAACTTCTAACGCACAGGCAGTTCCAAGTCAGTTTTAATCAGTGCTGTTTTATTTGATGCACACAAACCCCCACATATCACTCCCACACAAACACACAGAGAGAGAGAGAGAGAGAGAGAGAGAGAGGTCAGAGATCAGATTGCGCTGCACACACACACACACACAACTTGTTGTCAACACTTCCCCGTGATTTTTGTTAACTAAATAGCCTAGATATTAGATTGCTCAATATATTCCTCAGCAACGAGGTGTAAAGCATGTATTACACTTAAATACCGTTTTTATTGGATATATGTTTTTTATATATTTTCAGTGACTGTAATCACTGATATTAAAAATGGTATAAATACATAAATTGTAAAAATAGTTATAAGAATAGAATTATATATTACATTTATGCAGACACTTTTATCAGACACTTTTACAGTCAAAGCGACACTTCAGGTTTATATAATTTGTATTGTCAGTATTGTGTTCAGGTTATCGAACCACAGCCTTTGCGCTTGCTAACGCAATGAACACTGAGCCACATGAGACACGTGTGTGTTCCCGAATATTCAGAACACACACCTTTGCGCTGCTAAGTATCGCAATAACTAATTTTCTTTTTCTGACTGACTCTAAAAGCCACATGAACACTTTACAGTATTACCAAAACAAACACTTATTATTTTTTTCTGTACTCTATAAAAGTGTGTCCAAAACAATTATGTATTTTCAGGAAAGCAGTATTATGAGTGTTTCCATGCAGGTGACACCATTGCCTTGTGAATGTGGGACAAGGACCATAATTTCAGCAATTATGCACAAAAATATTCACAGGTAATTGTACTTTTACTCTTACCAAAAGTAAGAACATGAGTACATCATGATTATTGGTATGTTTTCACTGCAAAGCAACACACACCACACACCACACACAACACACACACACACACACTGCTGCAATTTTTGAGAATTTTTTTTAGCAAGTACATACAACAAATCTGATAGGAGTGCTATCAAGTATAAACTAACACAGCAGGGTTTTAAGAAAGGGATGTTAAATAAAAGGCAATTTGCATTTTCAGAGACACCATCACCCAGCTCTTAATTATCTTACACGTTCATGTTGGATCTAACACAATTTATACATTCTTATTTTCTTCATCTTCAGTTTGACTTCTAACAAGATGTGTGTAAATCCTCTGCTGCACATTTCTGAACACCTCCTCAGTGGGAATTGGTTCTGCGGTCATCATCATGAATGAGGACACCCGCAGCAGGTCAAGGTACCTCAGAGAAGTCATGTTATTGGCGCTGCAGGGCAACATTTCATCTCTTCTTCATGTGAACGCTGATGTCTGACAGAGTCTCATTAATATCCACAGGCGGCTGGTGTGGGAGGTGTTTGACTGACAGCTGCCAGGAGTTCTAGAATAACCAAGGCTTAATGGAGAATGATACAAATAGGATTATTTTCTTCAAAAATCAAAGGCATGTAGAAAACCTTCAAAGCTGAAATCCTTTTACAGAAATTACCCAATATTACTCAATACATTAATCACATTCTTCAGATCATTCGGAGAGGTAAACATTCATGAATAAAAATCCATTATATACATTCACGAATAGACATGCACACAAAAGCGCTATGACCTAAAGGAAGAAACATGATCCAATCAGTGTACACAATCTCACTCATTAAGGTTCATCAAGTTCAATATGCAAAGAGTATATGTATATATATATATACAGAAGTTGCTGGATATTGGCAGGAACTGGAACACACTGTTGTATACGCCAATCGTTTCTGACAGTTTGTGCAGAAATTCTTTGGTATTGCAAACCGATTGTTGCAGCAGCTGTCTGGGTGGCTGGTCTCAGACGATCTTGGAGGTGAAGATGCTGGATGTGGAGGTCCTGGGCTGGTGTGGTTACATGTGGTCTGCGGTTGTGAGGCCGGTTGGATGTACTGCCAAATTCTCTGAAATGCCTTTGGAGACGGCTTATGGTAGAGAAATGAACATTAAACTCACAGACAACAGCTCTGGTGGACATTCCTGCAGTCAGCATGCCAATTGCACGCTCCCTCAAAACTTGCGACGTCTGTGGTATTGTGCTGTGTGATAAAACTGCACATTTTAGAGTGAAATTTTATTGTGGCCAGCCTAAGGCACACCTGTGCAATAACCATTTTGTCTAATCAGCATCTTGATATGCCACACCTGTGAGGTGGATGGATTATCTCTGCAAAGGAGAAGTACTCACTAACACAGATTTAGACAGATTTGTGAATAACATTTGAGATAAATAGGTATTTTGTGTACATAGAAAAAGTCTTAGATCTTTGAGTTCAGCACATGAAAAATGGGGGCAAAAAACAAAAGTGTTGCGTTTTGTTCGTGTATAATATTTGTTTTAATAAATTATATATATATATAGCAGTACATAGCATATTATCTGTTATATAATGCTCTGAAAAGAACCCGATTTTGGTACAAATAGGCACAGCAATATATATCGAATATATATATGTGTCTATGTATATCTATAAGGTCAAAATTGAATATGTAGTTTCATAAATATGAATTTTAATTGGCACAACAAGCATCACATTTAAGAGCAGTATAAATAGTGTTAAAATATGTGATAAGTTCAAATATTACTGGAGCGGGCATTATTAATATATTGGTACATATGGATACCTACACTCACCAGTTCAAATTGCTGGTAACACAAATTGCTAATCAGCCAATCACATGAGAGCAACTCAATGCATTTAGGCATCTAGATGTGGTGAAGACGATTTGCTGAAGTTCAAACCGAGCATCACAATGGGGAAGAAAGGGGATTTAAGTGGCTTTGAACATGGAATGGTTGTTGGTGCCAGACGTGCTGGACGGAGTATTTAAAAAACTGCTGGTCTACTGGGATTTTCACGCACAACCATCTCTATGGTTTACAGAGAATGGTCCGAAAAAGAGAAAATATCCAGTGAGCAGCAGTTGTGTGGACGGAAATGCCTTGTTGATGTCAGAGGTCAGAGGAGAATGGGCAGACTGAGATTATAGAAAGGCAACAGTAACTCAAATAACTACTCGTTACAACCAAGGTATGGAGAATAACATCTCAAGTCGAACCCTGAAGCAGATGGGCCACAGCAGCAGAAGACTACACCGGGTGCCGCTCCTGTCAGCTAAAAACAGGAAACAGAGGCTACAATTCGCACAGGCTCACCAAAATTGGACAATAGAAGATTGGAAAAACGTTGCCTGGTCTGATGAGTCTCGATTTCTGCTGTGACATTCAGATGGTAGGATCCGAATTTGGCATAAAGAACATGAAAGTATGGATCCATCCTGCCTTGTCTCAACGGTTCAGGCTGGTGGTGGTGGTGTAATGGTGTGGGGGATATTTTCTTGGCAGACTTTGGGCAGCTTAGTACCAATTGAGCATCGTTTAAACGCCTACCTGAGTATTTTTGCTGACCATGTCCATCCCTTTATGACTACAGTGTACCCATCTTCTGATGGCTACTTCCAGCAGGATAATGCACCATGTCACAAAGCTCAAATCATCTCAGACTGGTTTCTTGAACATGACAATGAGTTCACTTTACTCAAATGGCCTCCTCAGTCACCAGATCTTTATCCAATAGAGCAACTTTGGGATGTGGTGGGACGGGAGCTTCGCATAACGGATGTGCAGCCGACAAATCCGCAGCAACTGCGTGATGCTTTCATGTCAATATGGACCAAAATCTCTGAGGAATGTTTCCAACAACTTGTTAAATCTATGCGACGAAGATATAAGGCAGTTCTGAAGGCAAAATGGGGGTCAACCCGGTACTAGAAAGGTGTACCTAATAAAGTGGCCAGTGAGTGTATATATAGGCATGGCCAAAAATATCGGCACCCTTGTAATTCTGTCAGGAATTCAGTCAAATCTGATATAATTCCACACAGAACCCAAAAAAATGCACCGGACAAAATTATTGGCACCCTTAACTTAATATTTGGTAGGACCCCCTTTGGAAAAAAATAACTGAAATCAATTGCTTCCTGTAACCATGTATGAGTTTATTACATCTCTCAACTGGAATTTTGGACCACTTTTCTTTTGCAAACTGCTCCAGGTCATTCAGATTTGAAGGATGCCTTCTCCCAACTGCTGTTTTGAGATCTCTCCACAGGTGTTCTATGGGATTCAGATCTGGACTCATTGCAGATGGACTTATAGTCTTGAGATTGTCCATGTTTTTCCACTCAAATCGACAGACAGCTCTTTACACTTCTTTCTTGTCTCCATGCTCAGTGTGACACACAACACAAAGGTTGAGTCATCTATTCTCCATTTTAACTGGTTGTAAGTGTGATTACTATATTGCCCACACCTGTTACTTGCCACATGTGTGTCTAAATACAAATTACCCAAGCATCACATGCTTGAAAAGTAATTATTTCTTACAATTTTGACAAGGTGCTAATAATTTTGTCCAGTCCATTTTTGAGTTCTGTGTGAAATCTTATCAAGTTTGAGTTTTACTCTCGTTTTGTGTGTGTGTGTGTGTGTGTGTGTGTGTGTGTGTGTGTGTGTGTGGTGTGTGTGTGTGTGTGTGTGTGTGTGTGTGTGTGTGTGTGTGTGTGTGTGTGTGTTGTGTGTGTGTGTGATGGTGTGTGAGTGTGTGTGTGTGTGGTAAAATAAAACAATAAGTGTGAATACCAAAACATTTGCAATGAACGAGAAGAATTGTTGCATTTTCTGACAAAATTGCAAGGGTGCTGATATTTTTGGCCATGACTGTTATATGGGTGTGCGTGTGTGTTTTGCACTCAGATAAGTATGTTTTATAAAATTGTGTTGAAGGAGGGAAATTATATAATTGTTTAGCATTATTGTTCTCTGTCCTCTTTAAAAGACAAAATTGTATGATCTGTGTTGCAAAGTGACCCACATTTGATTTAGTTTTTTTAGTCACTATAAATGTGTTCAACTGAATTTACTCATGGAGTGGAGCCAGAGCCGATCCTCCCTATACGCAGAATACGCAAGCTGCGTAGGGCCCCCGAAACACCAGGGGGCCCCCTTAATCCAAAATATGTTTTAATTTTGGGTTCGTTTTGGAGTTTGGCCAGAGGTTATGAAAACATGAATGCTCGAATGATCATTTCAAGATGATTCAAGACAAAGTGAAACCCACAACTGCATTGCATCCATTCGTGCATCTCAACCACACGCCACCCCCCCCCCCACCCCCGTTCTGCGTAGGGCCCCCAGAAGTCTAGGATCGGCTCTGAGTGGAGCCACAATAAAATCCCAATATAACCATATAAGGCATTAAAGCTTAAGAAACCAAATAAAAAGTTTCTTAAGAACAGAATAATAGTAATATATTTAATACTTCCTAAGTTATAGCCATACAAACATCGGGAGAACTTTAAACAAAGTGTATTTTTGTGTATGTTTGTTTTTTCCTCCATTTTTGAACTGTCCCACTTTTTCCCACTGGCATACTGTATAATGCAACACTGATTGGTGACATCAACAGATTTTGCTAACAGATCTACCAATCTCCGTATGAAAATAACATAATGATGCTGCCATCTTTCTGATGTAATTTCTTCCCCCTGTAAAATGTTTTAAATTGTTGCAGAAAATGTTTACCCCCATCTACAAAAGTACTTTTGACCTGAAATAAGATTGGATCAGAATATTTGTACTTTAATTAAAGTACAAGATTCATATTAGTCCAGCACTGCTTGTTTGCCCAGAATATGTCAAAAATACGTGATGCACAGCAATTAGAAAACTGGAACAAAGTGTTGGCTAAAGCATTTCTAATGTGTACTGCAGATAATTGGGATTCATACATGAAGCTCCTTCCTCGACTCACACTTTGTCTTCTCACTTGCCTTCATTATAACACAACCCTCTGAGTCTGCTATATGTTATAAAAAAAATAAAATATAATATAATAATAACCTAACTTTCTGTCCAGCCTGAATCAATGCAGAGCCACTAATGAACTAGTGTTGATAGCTGTCTCTTCAAGGGTTAGCCAATCATTAATACAGTTGCAGAATGACAGACTAAAGCACAAACTTGGAGAGAAAAACTTCCTGAAAGGGAAATTGTAGCACTTTACAAAACTTTTGAGTAGACAGAACTAATGCTTTGATCAGACACTGCTTTCAATGCAAATTTTCACTTTGAATAAGAATAATCCCTGCACCTGCTTTATTCCATTTTATGGAGGAATAAGACAAACTGGTAGCATGCTTTCCTTGAAAGAGGGTTTTGTTTTTCTTTTTTTTTTGCAATCACACTCACATTTGTCTGATAAATTAAAAATCAATTGCCAACATAAAATATAAATGAATATCTAAACAATCAGGGTTTACCTTAAACAAAAATAAATAGTATTTTAACTAAATAAATAGTATTTTCCTGTGGCTCAGTGGTAGAGCATTGTGTTAGCAGCGCAAAAGGTTGTGGGTTCAATTCCCAGGGAACACGCATACAAAAAAATGTGTAGCCTGAATGCACTGTAAGTCGCTTTGGATAAAAGCGTCTGCTAAATGCATAAATGTAAATGTAACTAGTGCTGTCAAACGATTGATCGCATCCAAAATAGTTTTTGTTTGCATAATAAATGTATGTGTGATGTGTATATTTATTATGTATATATAAATAAACACACGTGCATGTATATATTTCAGAAAAATAGGTTATGTTTATATTTTAAATATATTTATTTATAATATAAATTAAATGAATATAAAAACATGTAAAAAAAAAAAAAAAAAAAATTTAAACTGTATGTGTGTGTATTTATTTATACATAATAAATATACAGAGAACACTCACATATATTATGCAAACAAAAACTTTTATTTTAGATGCGATTAATCACGATAAGTCGTTTGACAGCACTAAAACCAGTGGGTGAAGAGGCGTTGAGAAAAAACGCAAAAAAATATAAAATAAAATAAAATTGTATTTTGTAAAAAGTGTATGTTGTAAAAAACAATGTTTTAACAATAAAATATGCATTTTTGAATATGTCTAGAATATGTCTAATATTATTTATTTTTATCTAAATAGTGATTGTTATACTTTTGTTGTTTCACTTGTTCAATTAAACAGCACGTTAAAAGACGCTAAATATATATATATATATATATATATCTGTGTTGAGACTTGCTGAAATCGTGTTTGGTCTCGTATTGTATCACGTCTCTTGTCAGTGTCTGTGCTTGCTTTGTCATTTGTTGTGATAAACAGGAAAGTGTATTTAGCTGAATTCAAATAGTGATTTGTTAGACGGGTTTAAAAAAGGATGGCTGTGGCAGCCGTTGTATGAAGCCCTCTTTGTGAGAAGACCGAAGAGTGTAAAGACCATCGACTCTACCGTGCGACTCCACCAGGCAGGGACACCGGCAAGAGATATAAGTTTTATTTATCCTCTTTCCTACTACTTGTTTCACTTCTGTTTTAGTTTTTATAACCAATTCTTACTATGTGTTTTCAGATCAAAACTATCACTACCACTCGCAAACCACGCATCACACACTGTAGACAGCGCAATCCTAACAACCTGCGCACTTTGCCTATGTCTGACCACAATCTGTCAAACACATCTTACCAGCAAACATAAACTCATTCACATATTCTCTCCACTCTCTGAGACAGAAGTCTCTAAACTCATCCTTTCCAGTCATCCTACTACTTGTCCACTTGATCCTCCATCTCATCTCCTTCAAGCCATTGCTCCTGCAGTTGTTCCTGCACTCACTCATATTGTTAACACATCCATTCACACTGGAATTTTCCCTCAGCATTTAAACAGGCTCGTATAACCCCACTTCTTTAAAAACCCACTCATAACCCAACTCTTTTAGGGAACTACAGACCGGTTTCCCTTCTACCTTTCATTGTAAAAACACTTGAAAGAGTTGTGTTCAACCAAGTCACTGCCTTTCTCACACAGAAAAACCTCCTGGACTGTAACCAATCTGGCTTCAGAAGTGGACATTCCACCGAAACTGCCTTGCTCTCAGTTGTTGAAGACCTAAGACTTGCAAGAGCGGCTTCCAAGTCTTCATTACTTATTTTGCTGGATCTGTCTGCTGCTTTTGATACGGTCAACCACCAGATCCTCCTGTCAACCCTATTGAGAAAGGGCATCTCAGGAACCGCACTCCAGTGGTTTGACTCTTACCTCTCAGATAGGTCCTTCAAAGTATCTTGGAAAGGTGAGGTATCCAAGTTGCAACATCTAGCTACAGGGGTGCCACAGGGCTCAGTTATTGGACCACTTGTCTTTTCTGTCTACATGGCTTCACTAGGTTCTGTCATTCAGAAACATGGCTTTTCATATCACTGCTGATGCTGATGACACTCAACTCTACCTCTCATTCCATCCTGATGATCTGACGATAGCTGCTCGCATCTCAGCATGTCTAGCAGACATTTCTTGCTGGATGAAGGACGATCACCAGATGGAAGACGGAACTGCTTTTGGTTTCAGCAAACCCATCGTTTCATCACAATTTCACCTTCCAATTAGGCTCATCAACCGTAACTCCTTCAAAAACAGCCAGAAACCTTGGAGTTGTGATTGATGATAAGCTTAATTTCTCAGACCACATTACTAAAATAATAATTAATATCATTATTATTATTATTAATTATTACTATTATGACTACTACTACTACTATGTGTATTATTAATTGTAAAATGTATTAATTTATTATTCTGAACATAATTAAATGAATTAATTAATTATTTATGTATTTATGCATGTTTGTATATAAAATCCGACCTCTTTCTTTAAATGTGGCCATTCATTGTGATGCTTTTCCATTATAAACGAATAGACCCCTGTTGTACAAGCTAGACAAGTCGGTAATCGCCCTCAAAGGGGATTTCAATGTCTTAATGTCCTACTGGGAGCAGCTAATTCTCTTTTATGCTGTAGCTATGCTTTAATGACTCCTGTTGAATCCAGCACATAGCTACAGTGGATGAGAAATGGCTGCGGCGAATCAAATTTAATTAGTTTAATTCAGGGATTCCAAGCCTCCCTGATAATAAACACTGCCAATGAGAAACATATGTGTTAATTAAGCTCAAGCAGGCAGTACCTTAGATATAGACTGTGTTCACATTCTCCAGTAAAAATTACATTAGCCATGCGGATCTTGATCATTGCTAACTGTCTTGGCAAAGCAATTCAAAATGTTACCATTGGCAACTGCTGCGTCTGAGAGAGCTGTGGTCGGCTGAGGATGTTGGTGGCATGAGCAACAGACCCCTGACCCCTGCTATTCAGAGCAGGACAGGCAAGCAGATCTGCGCTCTTGATGGAGGCTGCAGGGTTTCTAATGAATCCACTTGTTTCACTGCCACTGCACAGCAAGTATTCGCTGTACAAACAGATACAAGCCTAAACCCAGTAGCATTGTAATGGTTAACAGTTTACTGGAGCATTCAGGTTATGCTTGAGAAGATATTACAAACTATACCCATGCAGATGGAAAAAATATATTTAATATCTCAGTTGTTTCTCCTAGACAGCAGTAGAAGATTAATTGGAGACTTTTATGTCTCTTGCCTCTCGAAGTCTTAGCTGAAAAAACAACAACAACTCCAGTAATTTGACCTATTTATTTTAAATTTTAGTAGGGATTTCAACAGTCTAATCTGTGCTCATATTTCTGAATCTGAAATTCAAGATTTCAATGAGCACAATTTCTCATCAAAATATTCCAGGGACAAATGAGATATGCACATTCACCATATGCACTCCCTCTGTATATAGTGTCTACTTACAATATTATCTTATTAGCAATCATATGTATCCTTACATAAAGTTTGAATTTAGCACACATTTACAAAATTTGTGTGACACTGAAACCTACATTATTAAAGTGCCCCCGTTCTGTGTGTAACACAGCTCTAAGTGAATGAAAACATCCTTCAACGTTTCAAATCCACCAATGAAGTTATTGTCTCTCAAAAGAAAGAGTCGGCTCTGAATCATGTCGTTTTTAAATCGAATCCCAAGCCGATTAATGTTAACGTCAACATGAAACATTAGCATATTTAGCATTAGAATAGCTCACTTGTTGGTCTTTTCACGTTGGTCTGAATGAAAATGCAAATTCATTCTTTGCCACTAGGTGCAGCTTTTGGAGCAGTAAAATAGCGGTTTTTCCCGGTAATGCGAAATGTACACAAAGCAGCACTGCGCTCACAAACGCTGCTTTATTAGGCATTACAGGCAAAATGAAATTAAAGAGAGACCAATCGACCAATCACAGCAGATTAGCGTAACACAAAAGAGGGGTTTGGAAAAATGAATGAGCAAATAAGGTAAAGATAAATGCATGTTATAAGAATATAGTTGCTTTGCTTGCATGTCAATCTGTTGTTGGGGACTCCCAAACCCAAAATATGAAACATTTCATTAAACCACAATAGGGGCACTTTAAGTAATTAATAGCATCTAAATGTAAGCATTTTGAGGTACTGTATGAACAACGTAACAGTTTAAAGGTTTATGAATACTTTTTGGACAATAGTATGCTATATTTAGTTTAACTAGCCGTTAGTCGTTTTTTTATTATTATTATTTTTGTACTTAAATCATCTGTATGTATACATATATTGTATATAAAAAATAAGCATGACGATGTCTTTATTGTTAAGAAGAAGAGATGTTTAGGAGCTCAAAGATTATATGTATAAAAGTAAAATTAAACTTTTATACATATATACAATGTATATCCACTTTATTGGCTCTATGACTCTCTCTCCTCTCCACCTGTAGCTCTGTGGTGAGCGCACTGGTGCCGTTGTACTGTGGCAGCCGTCGCATCATCCAAGAGTATGCGGAACACTGGTGGTGGTTGAGGAGAGACCCCCCACATGATTGTAAAGCGCTTTGGGGTGAACAGCAATACACAATAAAGCGCTATATAAATACATCATTCATTCATTCATTCGTTCAGATTATTAAAATGTAAGAAAGAGATGGTTCTTTAAATAACTTTTCACTGAAATGGTTCTTTGTGGAACCAAAAATGGTTCTTCTATGGCATTACTTTGAAGAACCTTTTAAGCATGTTTATCTGTAAGTGTAACTTCTTTCCTAAGAAGGTTTCCGTGAATCTGGCACCAGGGGTTTTTTTTTTTTTCTTGGTTTTTTTTCTCTAGATTTACATGAAACATCTGTTTCTTACAGTTGATTGCATGTGAAATCCAACTGAGAACACAGTTGAGTCTCCTGAGCCATAAAAGAGCAATGTTTTCCTTTAGGGAGCTAAATAAATAAAGTTTTAGCCCATTTAATCCCACATTTTTTCCAGACATCAAAATATCCAAGTGATGTGTCATTAGTAACCCTTTGAAATAATCAATAATAAGTATTATATATTTTTTTTTAAGTGTTTGTGAAAAATTGTGTTTTATGGTCGTGACCGGTGAGATAAATGTGTGTACTGATTATCATATTTCTTCTCTCGTAAAAATGTTATATATCCTAGTCCAGCTATTTAAACTGTTTGATCACATTCTAGGGTTCTATTATGCATAAAATATATACAGCATTGACAGGAACATGGAGATAAAATAAAAAAAATACAACCATCAACGCTTTCAAAATTGTAAATTTTTTGTGAAAATACAGCATCACATTTTTATTTTAGTGCTACCAGTATTACAACATCAGGGCCCGTATTCTTAAAGATTCTAAGAATCATTTTAGAGAGCTCCTAATTTAGCTTAAAAAATAACTAGGAGTCTTAGCTTAAAAGTGATCAGAAGCTCCTTGATTTCAGTTGGAGCCACACCCCCCAACACATCAGCGTCCATTAGCATGTTCGCCTGGTTTGCCTGCAAAAAAGAAAATGGTATGCCAGGTACCACCTGCCTGCCCAGCCGCCATGAACGCTTGCCCACGAGCCTAGATGTAAACTGGCACGGCTTCGGAGGCAAGGTAGGAGCCTTCTACGAAGACATTCTACTGGAAGCACGTTCCTGCTTCTCCACCAACCAGTCCAAGCTCTGCCTGGCGGTGGCGTGGATCATGAGTCCAAGAGTTTCCCATACGCGGGTGACGAGAAGGAGGTGGTTTGGATGTAGCGTCGCCTCGACTCTGTCACGTCTCTCTCCTTGGACTAGACCGTCCGAGTACATGCTCTCTGCGGATTGGAAGAAACAGAAAGGGCTTAGAGATCCGGCTTGAGAGCAACAGAGCTGGCGATCAAGGATTGAATAGGATGAGACCATCCCAAGTCGTCAGTCAGATTTAACAATGAGCACCATGAGTGCAGATGGGCACTTTTCGGCAGCAGTGGTCCAGCCACCCGAGGCGCAGATGCTTAGCTTCGGTCCTCTGTAAAAAAGCCAAGGGGAGTGAAACGATCACGAAAATTATCAAGTTTGAGTTTTACTCTCGTTTTGTTGTGTTGTGTGTGTGTGTGTGTGTGTGTGTGTGTGTGTGTGTGTGTGTGTGTGTGTGTGTGTGTGTGTGTGTGTGTGTTGTGTGTGTGTGTGTGTGTGTGTGTGTGTGTGTGTGTGTGTGTGTGTGTGTGTGTGTGTGTGTGTGTGTGTGTGTTGTAGTTGCAGTGCAAATAAACAATAAGCATGTTGAATACAAAACATTTGCAATTGGAACGATTTTCTGAGAGAATTGTTGCATTTTCTGACAAAATTGCAAGGGTGCTGATATTTTTGGCCATGACTGTATATGGGTGTGCGTGTGGTTTTGCACTCAGATAAGTATGTTTTATAAAATTGTGTTGAAGGAGGGAAATTATTATAATTGTTTAGCATTATTTGTTCTCTGTCTCTTTAAAAGAAAAAAATGTATGATCTGTGTGCAAAGTGACCCACATTTGATTTAGTTTTTTTTTTAGTCACTATAAATGTGTTCAACTGAATTTACTCATGGAGTGGAGCCAGAGCGATCTCCCTATACGCAGAGAATACGCAATGCTGCGTAGGGCCCCGAAACACCGGGGGCCCCTTAATCCAAAAATATGTTTTAATTTGGGTTGTTTTGGAGTTTGGCAGAGGTTATGAAAACATGAATGCTCGAATGTATCATTTCAAGATGATTCAAGACGAAGTGAAACCAGACAACTGCATTGATCCATTCGTGCATCTCAACCACACACGCCACCCCACCCCCACCCCCGTTCTGGCGTAGGGCCCCCAGAAGTCTAGATCGGCTCTGAGTGGAGCCACAATCAAATTCCCAATATAACCATATAAGGCATTAAAGTTAAGAAACAAATAAAAAGGTTTCTTAAGAACAGAATAATAGTAATATATTTAATACTTCCTAAGTTTATGCCATACAAACATCGGTGAGGGAGAACTTTAAACAAAGTGTATTTTTGTGTATGTTTGATTTTTCCTCCATTTTTGAACTGTCCCACTTTTTCCCACTGGCATACTGTATAATGCAACACTGATGGTGACATCAACAGATTTTGCTAACAGATCTACCAATCTCCGTATGAAAATAACATAATGATGCTGCCATCATTCTGATGCAATTTCTTCCCCTGTAAAATGTTTTAAATTTGTTGCAGAAAATGTTTACCCCATCTACAAAAGTACTTTTGACCTGAATAAGACTGGATCAGAATATTTGTACTTTAATTAAAGTACAAGATTCATATTAGTCCAGCACTGCTTGTTTGCCCAGATATGTCAAAAATCGTGATGCACAGCAATTAGAAAACTGGAACAAAGTGTTGGCTAAAGCATTTCTAATGTGTACTGCAGATAATTGGGATTCATAACATGAAGCTCCTTCCTCGACTCACGCTTTGTCTTCTCACTTGCCTTCATTATAACACACCTCTGATCTGCTATATGTAAAAAAAAAAAAAAATATATATATAATACCCTAAAAACTTTCTGTCACCTGAATCAATGCAGACCACTAATGAACTAGTGTTGATAGCGTCTCTTCAAGGGTTAGCCAATCACCCCTTAATACAGTTTATAGGGGCAGAATGACAGACTAAAGCACAAACTTGGAGAGAAAAACTTCCTGAAAGGGAAATTGTAGCACTTTACAAAACTTTTTGAGTAGACAGAACTAATGCTTTGATCAGACACTGCTTTCAATGCAAATTTTCACTTTGAATAAGAATAATCCCTGCACCTGCTTTATTCCATTTTATGGAGGAATAAGACAAACTGGTAGCATGCTTTCCTTGAAAGAGGGTTTTGTTTTTCTTTTTGTTTTCAATCAATCACACTCACATTTGTCTGATAAATTAAAAATCAATTGCCAACATAAAATATAAATTAATATCTAAACAATCAGGGTTTACCTTAAACAAAAATAAATAGTATTTTAACTAAATAAATAGTATTTTCCTGTGGCTCAGTGGTAGAGCATTGCGTTAGCAGCGCAAAAGGTTGTGGGTTCAATTCCCAGGGAACACGCATACAAAAAAATGTGTAGCCTGAATGCACTGTAAGTCGCTTTGGATAAAAGCATCTGCTAAATGCATAAATGTAACTAGTCTGTCAAACGATTGATCGCATCCAAAATAGTTTTTGTTTGCATAATAAATGTATGTGTTATGTGTATATTTATTATGTAATATTATATGTATAAAACACACGTGCATGTATATATTTCAGAAAAATAGGTTATGTTTTATATTTTAAATATATTTATTTATAATATAAATTAAATGAATATAAAAACATGTAAAAAAAAAAAATCTAAATTTAAACTGTATGTGTGTGTATTTATTTATACATAATAAATATACAGAGAACACTCACATATATTATGCAAACAAAAACTTTTATTTTAGATGCGATTAATCACGATAAGTCGTTTGACAGCACTAAAACCAGTGGGTGAAGAGGCGTTGAGAAAAAACGCAAAAAATAAATAAAATAAATAAAATTGTATTTTGTAAAAAGTGTATGTTGTAAAAAACAATGTTTTAACAATAAAATATGCATTTTTGAATATGTCTAGAATATGTCTAATATTATTTATTTTATCTAAAATAGTGATTGTTATACTTTTGTTGTTTCACTTGTTCAATTAAACAGCACGTTTAAAAGACGCTAAATATATATATATATATATATATATATATATATATATATATATAATGTTTATCTATATATATCTGTGTTGAGACTTGCTGAAATCGTGTTTGGTCTCGTATTGTATCGCGTCTCTTGTCAGTGTCTGTGCTTGCTTTGTCATTTGTTGTGATAAACAGGAAAGTGTATTTAGCTGAATTCAAATAGTGATTTGTTAGACGGGTTTAAAAAAGGATGGCTGTGGCAGCCGTTGTATGAAGCCCTCTTTGTGAGAAGACGAAGAGTGTAAAGACCATCGACTCTACCGTGCGACTCCACCAGGCAGGGACACCGGCAAGAGATATAAGTTTTATTTAAACTCCTCTTTCCTACTACTTGTTTCACTTCTGTTTTAGTTTTTATAACCAATTCTTACTATGTGTTTTCAGATCAAAACTATCACTACCACTCGCAAACCCACGCATCACACACTGTAGACAGCGCAATCCTAAAAACCTGCGCACTTTGCCTATGTCTGACCACAATCTGTCAAACACATCTTACCAGCAAACATAAACTCATTCACATATTCTCTCCACTCTCTGAGACAGAAGTCTCTAAACTCATCCTTTCCAGTCATCCTACTACTTGTCCACTTGATCCTCCTCCATCTCATCTCTTCAAGCCATTTATCCTGCAGTTGTTCCTGCACTCACTCATATTGTTAACACATCCATTCACACTGGAATTTTCCCTCAGCATTTAAACAGGCTCGTATAACCCCACTTCTTAAAAACCACTCATAACCCAACTCTTTTAGGGAACTGTAGACCGGTTTCCCTTCTACCTTTCATTGTAAAAACACTTGAAAGAGTTGTGTTCAACCAAGTCACTGCCTTTCTCACACAGAAAAACCTCCTGGACAGTAACCAATCTGGCTTCAGAAGTGGACATTCCACCGAAACTGCCTTGCTCTCAGTTGTTGAAGACCTAAGACTTGCAAGAGCGGCTTCCAAGTCTTCATTACTTATTTTGCTGGATCTGTCTGCTGCTTTTGATACGGTCAACCACCAGATCCTCCTGTCAACCCTATTGAGAAAGGGCATCTCAGGAACCGCACTCCAGTGGTTTGACTCTTACCTCTCAGATAGGTCCTTCAAAGTATCTTGGAAAGGTGAGGTATCCAAGTTGCAACATCTAGCTACAGGGGTGCCACAGGGCTCAGTTATTGGACCACTTGTCTTTCTGTCTACATGGCTTCACTAGGTTCTGTCATCAGAAACATGGCTTTTCATATCACTGCTGATGCTGATGACACTCAACTCTACCTCTCATTCCATCCTGATGATCTGACGATAGCTGCTCGCATCTCAGCATGTCTAGCAACATTTCTTGCTGGATGAAGGACGATCACCAGATGGAAGACGGAACTGCTTTTGGTTTCAGCAAACCATCGTTTCATCACAATTTCACCTTCCATTAGGCTCATCAACCGTAACTCCTTCAAAAACAGCCAGAAACCTTGGAGTTGTGATTGATGATAAGCTTAATTTCTCAGACCACATTACTAAAATAATAATTAATATCATTATTATTATTAATTATTACTATTATGACTACTACTACTACTATGTGTATTATTAATTTGTAAAATGTATTAATTTATTATATGAACATAATTAAATGAATTAATTAATTATTTATGTATTTATGCATGTTTGTATATAAAATCCAACCTCTTTCTTTAAATGTGGCCATTCATTGTGATGCTTTTCCATTATAAACGAATAGACCCCTGTTGTACAAGCTAGACAAGTCGGTAATCGCCCTCAAAGGGGATTTCAATGTCTTAATGTCCTACTGGGAGCAGCTAATTCTCTTTTATGCTGTAGCTATGCTTTAATGACTCCTGTTGAATCCAGCACATAGCTACAGTGGATGAGAAATGGCTGCGGCGAATCAAATTTAATTAGTTTAATTCAGGGATTCCAAGCCTCCCTGATAATAAACACTGCCAATGAGAAAAAAACATATGTGTTAATTAAGCTCAAGCAGGCAGTACCTAGATATAGACTGTGTTCACATTCTCCAGTAAATATTACATTAGCCATGCGGATCTTGATCATTGCTAACTGTCTTGGCAAAGCAATTCAAAATGTTACCATTGGCAACGGCTGCGTCTGAGAGAGCTGTGGTCGGCTGAGGATGTTGGTGGCATGAGCAACAGACCCCTGACCCCTGCTATTCAGAGCAGGACAGGCAAGCAGATCTGCGCTCTTGATGGAGGCTGCATGGTTTCTAATGAATCTACTTGTTTCACTGCCACTGCACAGCAAGTATTCGCTGTACAAACAGATAAAAGCCAAAACCCAGTAGCATTGTAATGGTTAACAGTTTACTGGAGCATTCAGGTTATGCTTGAGAAGATATTACAAACTATACCCATGCAGATGGAAAAAAATATATTTAATATCTCAGTTGTTTCTCCTAGACAGCAGTAGAAGATTAATTGGAGACTTTTATGTATCTTGCCTCTCGAAGTCTTAGCTGAAAAAACAACAACAACAACTCCAGTAATTTGACCTATTTATTTTAAAATTTTAGTAGGGATTTCAACAGTCTAATCTGTGCTCATATTTCTGAATCTGAAATTCAAGATTTCAATGAGCACAATTTCTCATCAAAATATTCCAGGGACAAATGAGATGTGCACATTCACCATATGCACTCCCTCTGTATATAGTGTCTACTTACAATATTATCTTATTAGCAATCATATGTATCCTTACATAAAGTTTGAATTTAGCACACATTTACAAAATTTGTGTGACACTGAAACCTACATTATTAAAGTGCCCCTGTTCTGTGTGTAACACAGCTCTAAGTGAATGAAAACATCCTTCAACGTTTCAAATCCACCAATGAAGTTATTGTCTCTCAAAAGAAAGAGTCGGCTCTGAATCATGTCGTTTTTAAATCGAATCCCAAGCCGATTAATGTTAACGTCAACATGAAACATTAGCATATTTAGCATTAGAATAGCTCACTTGTTGGTCTTTTCACGTTGGTCTGAATGAAAATGCAAATTCATTCTTTGCCACTAGGTGCAGCTTTTGGAGCAGTAAAATAGCGGTTTCCCCGGTAATGCTGTACACAAAGCAGCACTGCGCTCACAAACGCTGCTTTATTAGGCATTACAGGCAAAATGAAATTAAAGAGAGACCAATCGACCAATCACAGCAGATTAGCGTAACACAAAAGAGGGGTTTGGAAAAATGAATGAGCAAATAAGGTAAAGATAAATGCATGTTATAAGAATATAGTTGCTTTGCTTGCATGTCAATCTGTTGTTGGGGACTCCCAAACCCAAAATATGAACATTTCATAAACCACAATAGGGGCACTTTAAGTAATTAATAGCATCTAAATGTAAGCATTTGAGGTACTGTATGAACAACGTAACAGTTTAAAGGTTTATGAATACTTTTTGGACAATAGTATGCTATATTTAGTTTAACTAGCCGTTAGTCGTTTTTTTATTATTATTATTTTTTACTTAAATCATCTGTATGTATACATATATTGTATATAAAAAATAAGCATGACGATGTCTTTATTGTTAAGAAGAAGAGATGTTTAGGAGCTCAAAGATTATATGTATAAAAGTAAAATTAAACTTTTATACATATATAAAATGTATATCCACTTTATTGGCTCTATGACTCTCTCTCCTCTCCACCTGTAGCTCTGTGGTGAGCGCACTGGTGCCGTTGTACTGTGGCAGCCGTCGCATCATCCAAGAGTATGCGGAACACTGGTGGTGGTTGAGGAGAGACCCCCCACATGATTGTAAAGCGCTTTGGGTGAACAGCAATACACAATAAAGCGCTATATAAATACATCATTCATTCATTCATTCGTTCAGATTATTAAAATGTAAGAAAGAGATGGTTCTTTAAATAACTTTTCACTGAAATGGTTCTTTGTGGAACCAAAAATGGTTCTTCTATGGCATTGCTTTGAAGAACTTTTTAAGCATGTTTATCTGTAAGTGTAACTTCTTTCCTAAGAAGGTTTCCGTGAATCTGGCACCAGGGTGGTTTTTTTTTCTTGTTTTTTTTTCTCTAGATTTACATGAAACATCTGTTTCTTACAGTTGATTGCATGTGAAATCCAACTGAGAACACAGTTGAGTCTCCTGAGCCATAAAAGAGCAATGTTTTCCTTTAGGGAGCTAAATAAATAAAGTTTTAGCCCATTTAATCCCACATTTTTTCCAGACATCAAAATATCCAAGTGATGTGTCATTAGTAACCCTTTGAAATAATCAATGATAAGTATTATATATTTTTTTTAAGTGTGTGAAAAATTGTGTTTTATGGTCGTGACCGGTGAGATAATGTGTGTACTGGATTATCATATTTCTTCACTCATAAAAATTGTTATATATCCTAGTCCAGCTATTTTAAACTGTTTGATCACATTCTAGGGTTTCTATTATGCATAAAATATTATACAGCATTGACAGGAACATGGAGATAAAAGAAAAAAAATACAACCATCAACGCGTTTCAAAATTGTAATTTTTTTGTGAAAATACAGCATCACATTTTTATTTTAGTGCTACCAGTATTACAACATCAGGGCCCGTATTCTTAAAGATTCTAAGAATCATTTTAGAGAGCTCCTAATTTAGCTTAAAAAATAACTAGGAGTCTTAGCTTAAAAGTGATCAGAAGCTCCTTGATTTCAGTTGGAGCCACACCCCCCAACACATCAGCGTCCATTAGCAGGTTCGCCTGGTTTGCCTGCAAAACAGATATGGTATGCAGGGTACCACCTGCCTGCCCAGCCGCCATGAACGCCTTGCCCACGAGCCTAGATGTAAACTGGCACGGCTTCGGAGGCAAGGTAGGAGCCTTCTACGAAGACATTCTACTGGAAGCACGTTCCTGCTTCTCCACCAACCAGTCCAAGCTCTGCCTGGCGGTGGCGTGGATCATGACGTCCAAGAGTTTCCCATACGCGGGTGACGAGAAGGAGGTGGTTTGTGATGTAGCGTCGCCTCGACTCCTGTCACGTCTCTCTCCTTGGAGCTAGACCGGCCGAGTAACATGCTCTCTGCCGGATTGGAAGAAACCAGAAACCGGGCTTTGAGATCCGGCTTGAGAGCAACAGAGCTGGCGATCAAGGATTGGAATAGGGAGAGACCCATCCCAAGCTCGTCAGTCAGATCTAACGATGAGCACCATGAGTGCAGATGGCACTCTTCCTCGGCAGCAGTGGGTCCAGCACCCGGAGGCGCAGATGCTTAGCTTCGGTCCTCTGTAAACAAAGCCAAGCGGGAGTGAAACGATCACAGTGAGCACAGCTGGCATCCTTGAGCCGAACGTGTATGTTGCGCCCCCAGACACACCTCACATTATGAGAATCTCTAGGTGTGATGTACCTTTCACACAGTGGGACACATCTATTAAAACTGCATTCACTCATGCTTTGCTTTTCTTTCCTTTATTTTTTTTTAAACATCCTGTCACACAAGCACAAACAAACAAATGGCTCCTGAAGACAAGAAGCTGATGACGTGTTCTACAGGTGCTATTTTATACTCATGGTCATACCAGTAACACATCATAGGCCAATATGAAGTTCATTGTTGTGTTTCCACATGCACTTCAGACACCGGTCACACTGAGGACCGGTTCCCCCAAAGTGTCTTCTAGAGCAGTGATTTTCAATCCTGTTCCTCAAGACCCACTGCTCTGCACATTTTGTATGTCTCCCTTATCTGACACACTCATTTGAGTTCATGGAGCTCTTTGCTAATGAGCTAATGATCTGAATCAGGTGTGTAAATTAGGGAGACATGCAAAATGTGCATAGCTGTGGGTCCCCAGGAACAAGTTTGAAAACCACTGCTCTAGAGGACGCAGTGCGAGTTCCCATTTGATAAGAGAACCTTTTTTACGGTCACTATTGTGACCAGTGGGATTAAATGGATAAGTCATGTTAGAACAATGTTAAAGCTCTGTTGAATTAAACTGTCAACTAGTAGATGTAACAGACCAGGGCCTCATTTATAAAATTTTGCACAGAAACCATCCTAAATTTGATCTTACGATCATTTCTCAAATATGCGTACATGTGATTTAGAAAATGCACGTACGCCTCTCTTTCAGTTGTGAAATCTAGAAATCCTAAATGTTAAGTATTTGTGCTGTGCTGTGTTTCCCTCTGTCTTTTCTCTTGTTTACTATCACTTTCTTAGTTACCGGTAATTGGTCTTCTCACCTGTCAATCTTCATTAGCTGCTGATGTCACCAAAACTGCCGTTTCCAATCGGACAAGACCACGCCAGTTAAAAGACCACCCCAGTTAAAAGAGCATACCAGACCACCTGCAAGCCCCCGCATGTTCTTACTGTTTTGTGCTCATCATTTTGTTGCCATCCTGTGTAATTATTGTATCCACTTTTGTTTGTGTTGCTTGACCAATGTGTACATTTACCTCCGATATATATTTTATATACGATATACCCCCCCCCCCACTGTAACACATTTGAGCACGAGTTATGTGTTACGAGGCCGGGAAGAATGAACGTCAGGTAAGAACTTCACGTGACATACACTGCAACACGTAGGATCTGCCTTTGTATAGGACATTAGGTTAGGGGGCGATTGTCACCCCTTGTACTTTTGCTTTTTGATTAGAGAGTGTAGTCTAGTTAGGGTATCTTGGACGCTGAATATTTTTTACAAAATGTGAATGGGAGCAGGAAGAATTGCAATTGCATTTGCATTTTCTTTTTGTAGTCTAGTCTCAGCCTCAGACGTGTCACGCCCACGAATCGCTGGCTGAACATCCGATACATACGGCACACTTAGCTGAAAACACTTCAGGAGTTTCAAAGTTGTCATCGGATTGGTTAGATTATACAGGATTTCTGGGAGATGTGTGTGTCATGTTCTTTAACATTCGCCTGGAAACAAAAATGCTGTGACGCTAAAACCCCCTCCCTCACAAAAGAAGAAAGCCGTCGCGTTTAAAACTGTGATGACGAGTGCTTATCAGGATCAGCTAAATGCTGGATATTCAAAACTATGTGATTTTTTTTAGGTTTGTGGCATATAATCTTTAAAATATGTCCAAGAGCTTTAAACACTGGTCTGTTATTGTGGCGACATTCCAAGCCCCTAAACATGACGTGGCACAAAAAGAAAGGTGATTGGTTGCTTTACCTGTATATGGCCTCTTGGGCGGTCTTTGGCCATTCAAAGCGGCCAAAGTTCCCAGACCTTCAGCCGTCAGTCTGCATGTATGGCTACGCAAGACTATTCGTAGTCAGGCTTAGGGGATACTTAATAGCTAGAGGGTGTTTGGTTTTGTTATTTTCTTTGATTTGGCATCGCCCACGTCCCTTCTTCCTGCTCCCTCTGTCTTTTGTATGATTGTTTACTTTGCCTGCCATTTTTTATGTTTTAAATGTACCCTATGTACAAGACATGTGAAAGCACAGCAGTCGTGATGCCCATCTAACACAGTTCACAGAGTACACAGGGTTCACAGTGTACGGCCGTGTGTGCTTTGTAAGTAATAAGCATCGTAAACTAACAGATGGAACCTAAAAATGTCCACTGTTAACTTCCCATATGAAACCTCTCTGAAGAACAGCACAGGATATTTTTTAGTCCAGTCAATCACACAGCATCCATTTGTGACCAGCAGCAACCATATCCGTATTCCTGAAGCAGCCGTTCCCCAGCTCCTGTTTCCCCTTCCATTTACTTTTTTTCACTTCTTTGTTTTTCATTATGAACCCACTTTATACGGCAAGGCGAAGACTTAATAGATAGTGGGCTACTTCAAAGCACTCCACCTCCAAAGGCCATCATTCACGGCCCTGAATTAGCATTAGTGAGAGAGCTTGTGTGATTGTGCCCATGCAAACAGAGGAGGTAATGTAGCTCTTTAGCACTGCACAAATCATTCGCCAGAACCGGGTTGGACACAAGAAAACATACTTAGTATGTGATGGATTCATCGATGTAAAACTTAATGCAGAATTAACTAATAGTGATGTCAGCTTGATTAGCTTGAAACATTTGCAGATGTTTTTGCCTTATGGGCAAGAAGAAATGCTGGCATTAAACACTTTGATCACTGCTGAGCTTCTGGTTTGATATTTTTAGCAATAGAGCAAACTAAATCACCCTACTGCTATCCAGATAAACAGCACAAATCAGATCATTTGTATCCAAACAAGAACAAAATGGGTTATCCATGCATTCATTACCAGCAGGGTAGATTGCTGCAATGGACTCCTCACTTTCCTGAACACAAAACCAGAGCCGATCCTGTTTATTTAACAAGTATCCACTATTTTGTAGAGAGGGTCAAAATGAAAATTTTCACCTGAGATTCACAGTCAAATTACAGGGGGTAAAATTCCTTCTGAAAGATGGCAGCATCATTATGTTATTTTCAAACAGAGATTGCTAGGTTAGTAAAAATCTGTTGACTTTAGTCATCTTTGTTTACATTTAGTAATTTAGCTGATGCTTTTATCCAAAGCGACTTACAAAAGAGGACAATGAAAGCAATCAAAATCAACACGAGCAATGATACGTAAGTGCTGTAATAAGTCTCAGTTAGCTTAATACAGTACATGTAGCAAGGTATTTTAATTATATAATAAATAAAAAGAAAACAGATAGAATATAAAAAGAATAGAGCAAGCTAGTGTTAGATGCCTTCTTTGCTTTTGTTAAGTGTATAATAAATAAAAATAAAATAAATAGATAGATAGAATACAAAAATAATAGCGAAGCTAGTGTGCTTTGTTGTTTTTAGTTGTTTTTTTTAGTGCAAGTCTAAAAGGTGTTTTTTTTTTTTTTTTTAAAGAATAGATTTAGAATAGAGAGTGCTAGAGTTAGAGGGTCAAATAAAAATGGAAGATATGTGTTTTTTTATCTGATTCTTGAAGATGGCTAAGGATCCAGCTGCTCAGATTGAGTTTCGTAGGCCATTCCACCAGAAGGGAACAGTTAATTTAAAAGTCTATGAAAGTTATTTTGTGCCTCTTTGGGAATGCAAGCTTCTAGAGGGCACATAAGTCTGAAGTAATGGATTTAGGTAAAGGAGTGCAGAGCCAATGGTGGTTTTGTAGACAAACATTAATGCCTTGAATTTTATGCGAGCAGCTATTGGTAGCCAGTGCTAATTGATAAACAGAGGTTTGACGTACATTCTTTTTGGCTCACAAAAAATTTATCTTGCTGCCTCGTTCTGGATTAATTGTAAAGGTTCGATATAACTGACTGGAAGACCTGCCAAGAGAGCATTATAATAGTACTTATAATTATAATTATATAATTATAATGGTCCTTCATCTTTGTTGCATTATGTGCCAGTCGTGACAGCTTAAGAATGGGAAAAAGCACTTTTCAAGTTTTCATGTCTGTAACTCAAGAAGTATTACAGATATCTTAATGCACTTTTTGAATTCAGATGTTAACAATTTTTAACATCTTAATTTTTAAGGCTGTTTATGGTTCAGGTCCAGATATATTGGGATCAAAATATGGCTCCAGGAGTAAATTATTAAATTGTACACATTTTCAGTGGTCAAAAATATGGGTCACTTTACATTCATCTGATACCTTTTCCATGTACATGTATGCATTTTAGCAGACACTTTTATCCAAAGCGACTTACAGTGCATTCAGGTTATACATTTTTGTCAGTGTGTGTGTTCCCTGGGAATCGAACCCACAACCTTTGCGCTGTTAACGCAATGCGTTACCACTGAGCCACAGGAACACCTTTTAAATAGGAAAACATGTTGAAACTAGAATTGTATATTGTTTCTCTCTATCAAAACAATTGCATTGAACATACCTGTCCGAGTGTAATTAATATTATTTTTCCAAATTTTTAAATTTTCTCAATCTTAATAAAAAAAATTGTGTGTAATCTTAATTTTTACGGTCCTATGTGGTTCAGTCCCAGAGATATGGGGATTCTAATGTTACTCAGTGTCCATTTGTTTGAAAACCAAATCTTAGTCACTTTGCATACAGCTGATACATTTAGCATATAAAGAACCATGTCTGAAGAACAAATCATATTGAAAGCAGAAATGTATCTTGCTTCCCTCTATCAAGTAAATTAATGGTACACAACTTAAAGCTGCAGTCCATAACTTGTGGTGCACTAGCGGTTCATAAACAGAATGGCATGTGTCTTTTGGAAGAACATTGTACCCGGAGCTGCTTCTCTCTGTTTATGTCTATGGCGAATCATGCGTTTATAGGGCTACTCCGCAGCAGATCCACCATCAATAGTCTGAATATAAAAACTTATTATACAGGCATGGCCAAAAACATCGGCATCCTTGCAATTCTGTCAGAAAATGCAACGCTTCTCTCAGAAAATTGTTGCAGTTGCAAATGTTTTGGTACCCCTTGGGCATTGTTCAAATTCACTACCCTTTCATTATGTTCGGGATGAAAACATCCACTAAAATAAAGTGCTGTAAAAATTGATCAGAGAAATATTTTATTTTTTTCTTTTTTTTTTTCATAAATCTGTTAATCAACCTCAGTTCTGATCAAAACTACAAATTTTGTAAAAAAAATCCATTATTTTTACTCTTTAATTGCCAAGTTCATAAATGATCTCCCTGATTTGTGGAAAAAAAAGCACACAAAATGACTTATTTTCAATATAAAAAGTGATTGTGGACTGGATATTTTTTTTACTTTTATCACAGTCTTTGGATGTCAAAGATTAGTAACAGCATTGGCTTTGATGCATTGTTAGTTTTTGAGCAGCATCAGATTTACATTTTTTCTCCCTCATTTACTGTTCGTGGCTGTTTTTGCCCCATTGACTTCCATTATAACGACATTTTTTGATTGCAAAGCCATACACCATATAATCATGCATTTTTGATTGTTGGTGGTCAGACATATATGTCAGACTGAATACGGGCACTACATTATTTACATATTTTCTTAATAATCATTACATAAAAACTCATAAATTTACTTGAAAAGAGACAACCATTGTTTAACTAGATGATCTACACACGCCAATTGTGCTTGGATCTCGATGATTGGCTCAAGTTAAACTGCATTGTTCTAACTACCTTCCGTGTCATTGCCAACGCTTCGGTGACAGGACTTTGAAATAACAATCAGAAAAATCAATAAAAGACATGACTTACATCGCATCCTGCTCACCAACTCCGTCCAATCTCCATGAAATGTATTAAATTGTTTAACTAGGGTTTATTACATCATTTCCATAGCAGAGTTCAAGATCAATCATTTAATCTTACTACAGGAGCTTCCCATTTCAAATAAAAACAGCAAGCAAACTATGCAAAAGCGGCAATCTTTCCGGTGTACTCAGTGTCCGAATTCACTCACTCGTTTTCATTCACTCCTTCAAGTGAATTGTATGAGTGGTCTAATGTAGGGAATAATTAATGAGGGTATAGGGGGCAATTTCAGATACAGCCCAAGTTTTTATTCCATGTTTTTTTTTCTCTCAAATCCACAGTCAACTTTTTACACTTTTTTCTTTTCCCCATATTCAGTATGACACACAACAAAAAGGTTGTGTACATTTTTATCCATTTTAACTGGTTGCAACTAGTGTGATTACTATATTGCCCACAACTTTTATTTGCCCCAGGTTTGTCTAAATACAAATTACCCAAGCATCACATGCTTGAAAAGTAATTATTTTTACAATTTTGACAAGATGACAATCATTTTGTCCTATACATTTTTTTATTCTGTGTGAAATGTTATCAAGTTTGACTTTTCTTCTGGTTTTTGTTTGTCTTTTTTGTGTGTGTGTGTGTGTGTGTGTGTGTGTGTGTGTGTGTGTGTGTGTGTGTGTGTGTGTGTGTGTGTGTGTGTGTGTGTGTGTGTGTGTGTGTGTGTGTGTGTGTGTGTGTGTGTGTGTGGTGTGTGTGTGTGTGTGTGTGTGTGTGTGTTGTGTGTGTGTGTGGTGTGTGTGTGGTGTGTGTGTGGTGTGGTGGTGTGTGGTGTGTGTGTGTGTGTGTTGTGTGTGTGTGTGTTGTGTGTGTGTGTGTGTGTTGTGTGTGTGTGTGTGTTGTGTGTGTGTGTGTGTGTGTGTGTGTGTGTGTGTGTGTGTGAGTGAGAGAGAGAGCGAGAGAAAGAGAGTATGTGAGAGACCTTTGCGCACTTACCTTGATGGTCTGTGAAAATCTAAATATGCACCTCAACTCTCAGAACTACATGGAGTAAACAAAGTAATGTATATTATGCACCTGCTGCCTTTTGATGGTGAGAAATACAGATGGCCTATGTGTGAAATGCTGTCTTTGCTTGATGGTAAAGCCAGTTTAAAACCTTAATATCCTTCAGTGATACACTTTTCCATTTTTTCTGTAAAAAATCTACTCTGGATCAGATATGTATACATAATTTATTATGAACCAAAATACAACAACAACTTCAAATAAACTGAACAATGATGCAAGAGTTGAGGATAGATGGATAACTAAACAATTAAACTAACTATTTAGTGTGTATGTGTGCACGTGTGTGTGGTTCAGTCTTTCCAGCAGGACTTGCAGCATATAACATGGTGCTCTTTGCAAGTGTGTCCACCACAACAGATGCAAGGGCTGACTGTTCTTTTTTTGTCCTGTGCACCACTTGCATGTCCCCCTCTTCACTCCTGAGCTGCTGGTGTCTGTGGATTTGTGTCTGGATTGGCAGCTGCAAGAGACTGAATCTCTCTCACCCATGCAGCAGCAACCGGTGCGCAAGGGAGGTGCTCTCTCCTCAATATTGCTGCAGAGACCAGATAATTTCCCAGCTCTTCTAGGAAAAGCCTTCTCCTAAAGAGCTTTGCCTGGTTCCAGGAGGGATCCGCAGCTGTAAAGAGGACATATGCATTATATGTCGAGATGTCCACCATATTAAAAAATAACATCTGTGGCCACCGATTGGTCCTCCATCTGCAGCTGTAGGTGCCGACAACCTACAAAAATAAAAGAACAAGAAAAGAATAAGTACAGATTTCATCATAAGTATTTTAAGCTGCACATGACAATGAGAATAATCATGCAAACATTGTCAAAACACAAACTGTATCTTTTAAATTTATCTCTAACAAGCACATGAATTCAGTAAAAATTAACAGGAATAGGATGCATGTAGAAACAAATGTGTAATGGCACATACCTTGTGTAGATTTTCGACACTTCCCTTGCAGCGGTTGTAATCTGTGATTTGTGACAATACATACTGCAGCTCGCTGGAGGGGGTCAGGCTGCGTAATCATTTCTAAAACTTCTGTACAAGTCAAGTCCTTTCACGGTGGCCGGGAAGTGCAAAACAAATTACAAAGTTGAAACACTTTTACGAAGCTCGAGACAAATTTACATTTTGGAAAACATTTTTACCCTATCATAAAACACAATTACTTGGGGAAAAACACTTTTACCCAGTCCCCGAAACAAATTTACAATGACAGAATTCTTTCACGGAAAGGGAATGTACCTCACACCGAAAAGTGACGCGATGAAAGGTGTTGTTGTCGGTGAGCGCGGAAATTCGTGTTGTGGTTGTGGTGTGGAGTAAATGGCTAAATAAAGTTTATGGTGACCGAACATGGACTGCGGCCGAGGATGTTTGCCCGTTTTGTGGCAAACACATGAGCAGCTTAACGCGGTTTTGCTTTACGTGTGGTCGGTGTTTGGAGTTTCTAAAGGACGCGGACAGACGGAAACACAGTGACGTCTCGACAACCGGTGTTGTGTAATATTCAGTTCCCGTGAAAAACTGTTCCAGTGGGTGGAGTTTACGTGAATAGTCATTAGTTCCCCATGTTGTGCGTGTCCTTGAAACAAACGCGCCAACGTTTTAGTTTTTATATTTTTAATTTGTGGGCTTTAATTAATGTATTTATTTAATTTGAAATAGATTGCCTACCTACCTATTTGTCATTGGTGACTTCTGCAGTGTGTAGCTCCAACAATGCCTGAAACAAACCTCTACAATATCTGTGGCCTAATAAAATGCTAAGTCTGTGTGAGTATCCTTGTATTCTTTCTTTTCATCTTTTTTTATAACACTGTATTTCCCACCTCCACAGTCCCATCATTATCTTAATCAACACCCCAAACTACAAATATTCCTTTTCTCATATTGTTTATGGTTTCATGTATCATGCAAATTATATTAAAGTCACACAGGTAAATGCAACATTGCTTCTATCTGTCACATATTTTCTTCTATTATTATTTTAAGAAAAAAAAATTGGAATCACCAATATCCAAGTAGCCTAAATAGATTACAATGTAAAGGTATACGTTCACCCACAAATGAAAACTGTCATCCTTTACTCACCTGTTTGAAACCATGAGAACAAAACAGCATTGACACATTTTTCAAAGTATCTTCTATACAGAAGAATGAGTCATACAACATTGAACAATATGAGAGTGATTAATATTTATTTTTGAATGACTTGTCCCTTTAAAATGGACCTACAAAAGCATTTAAAGTTTTTCTTATTGTATTTATTTAACAGTAAAATACAGGAGCATTGCTTAACTGTTAGAGAATCTGAGAGAGAACTGCTAATAATATAAAAATAATAAATTCATAATATAATTATACATTGGTGTCTGTTCATTGACCATGTTGCACTGAAATTAACAATCTCTTTTCATGTCATATGTTAAAAAAATGGTGTGTGAAAACATCTACGATTTCAATGATTTCAGTGTTGTGTTCAAAGTTAGAAAGAGCTTGTTTACACACACAAAGGAATTGGACTTGGCGACAGAGCTTCCAAGAAGTACGGATAGTGCAACATACATGCTAGTGCAAATATACTGGGAAATCATGTTGAACAGTTTAAAATCTGTTTAAACATTTTAAAATCGTATTAATCTTAGTGTTTTTCACAGTTTACAATGAAACCCAATTTTTTTGTCAGCCAAACTCTGTTCTTCTGTCTCCTCCTTAGATTAATATCTTCTGAGATTATTTTGACTGTTTATATAAAAATCTACACAAACATTGTTCTAAAGTAGATAAATATTATTACATTCATTTAATTGTTACTATGACAAGTACAGAAGCAATTGCTTTATGAATATAACTCAAATTGAAGAGACAAGGGGAATTGTGTGAAAGTATGTGTATGTGGAATAACCAATGCAAAATCAAGTCAGTGTCTGAGCTAGATTATTAAAACAGGGCCTTGGCACCAATGAAAATAGCCTCCGTGATGTTTAGTTCCCACAATGATCAGCTACTTTGACTTAAGCTTTTGCCACATCCAGTCTGAAACGAGACAATTACTTTACATGATGATGAATATATGTGGAAACATCACAAAAGCAAATCAAGGCCATATATGACACTATTGATGATGACATGCGTATGATTTCATATCCACATTTAAAAAATAATATTCTTGGAGTATGCTGACCTAGAGGTGTCTTGACTTATTATTATATTATCAATTACAAATTATAATGATTACAATATAAAATGTTTAACTACAAACAAATTATCTCAGTAGGCATGCAGCTTATGTAGTTAAACAGAAACATGGCTATATTACAAAATAAAAAGGGGGTTATTAATGACACTGAAACTCACACCAGACTTATGCATTTTATTAGGTCACAGATACATTTGTAGAGTTTGGTTCAGGCATTGTTGGAGCTACACCTCAGAATCACCATGACAACTAGGTATGTAGGCTAGTCTATTCAAATTAATAAATACATTATTTTAAAGCCCACAAATTAAATATATAAAAGCAATCACGTTCAAAAAGAAACCATATATTAGCCTAGGGTTAGCATACATTATTCACTAATTGTTTTGCTGTGTTCCTGTATTCAATCAGGCAAAACAGCTCATAGACGATTTTTTATCACAACAATTTACATTGTTTTGACACTGTTGCAGTTAATGCTTTAATGCTAACACTGATACTTCAATACCTTTTTTTTCAAATAATCGATTAAACACGTAGCAAATTGAGGAGCACGCTCTGATATTTTCAGTTCTATTCGTTTGCGCGTTGTTTCAAGGACACGCCCACAACATGGGGAACTAATGACTATTCACGTAAAACTCCACCCACTGAACAGTTTTTCACGGGAACTGAATATTACACAACATACCGGTTGTCGAGACGTCCCCTGTGTTTTACGTCTGGTCCGCGTCCTTTAGAAAACTCCAAACACCGCCACACGTAAAGCAAAACGCGTTAAGCTGCTCATGTGTTTGCCACAAAACGGCAAAACATCCCCTCGGCCGCAGTCCATGTTCGGTCACCAAACACTTTATTTACGCCATTTACTCCACAAACCACAACACATCACGAATTTACCGCGCTCACCAAACAACACCTACATCGCGTCACTTCCGGTGTGTGGTACATTTCCTTTCCGTGAAGAATCTGTCATTGTAATTTGTTCGGGACGGTAAAGTGTTTTGCGTCTTGTTAATTTGTTTTCTAAAATGTAAATTTGTTTCGTCCTTGGTAAAAGTGTTTTTCCCATGTAATTGTGTTTTATGATAGGTAAAAATGTTTTCCAAAATGTAATTTTGTCCTCGAGCTTCGTAAAAGTGTTTCACACTTTGTAATGTTGTTTTGTGCACTTCCCGGCCACCGTACCTTTCTCATGTTGCTTGCTGCTCTTCTCACCATCAAATGACCAGCAGGATGGTGTGCAAGGGTTTAAATTCACTTACCTTGTTTTTGTTTAGTCTGTACTTCTCACCATCAAAGGCAGCAGGTGCATAAATACACTTACTTTGTTTTTGTTTACTCCATGTAGTTCTGAGAGCTGAGGTGCATATTTTCTCAGACACATCAAGTAAGTGCGCAAAGGTCTCTCTCACACCTCTCACAACTCTCACACACACACACACACACACACACACACATACACACACACACACACACACACACACACACACAACACACACACACCAACACACACACACACATACACACACACACACCACACACACTATAACATGCTGTTATACTCCAAATAACTCCATATAAAAGATAGAAAATAAGCTTTTTTTTTGCACAAGGCCTATATAAAGGGTTAATGGTGCTACCTCATGATCAACAGTAAAAATAACTAATTTTATTTCCCAACAGGGAAAACCACCAACAATCAAAAATGCATGATTATATGGTGTCATGGCTTTGCAATCAAAAAATGTTGTTGTAATGGAAGTCAATGGGGCAAAAACAGCCACGAACAGTAAATGAGGGAGAAAAAATGTAAATCTGATGCTGCTCAAAAACTAACAATGCATCAAAGCCAATGTTGTTAGTAATCTTTGACATCCCCAAGACTGTGATAAAAGTAAAAAAATATCCAGTCCACAATCACTTTTTATATTGAAAATAAGTCATTTTGTGTGTTTTTTCCCCAAATCAGTGACATCATTTATGAACTTGGCAATTCAAGAGTATATTTTTTTTACATTTTAGTAGTTTTGATCAGGACTGAGGTTGATTAATCGATTTATGCAAAAAAAGGAAAAAAAATATTTATCTGATACATTTTTATAGCAGTCTAATTTAGTGGATGTTTTCATCCCAAAAATAACGAAAGGGTAGTGAATTTGTCCACAATGCATTGTTGAGTTTTGGAAAAATTTCAAAGCATTTTCCCAAAATATGTGTAAAACTAAGGTTTGTCACCAAAAATCATTCCATTTGCTGAAACACAGAGAAAGTTGTGGCCAAATTAACACTCAACAGCACCCCTTAGTGGACGAAAACGTCCCCAGCAGCACATAAGGGGTACTCACGTTTATTATTTTTTGTTTGCATTGGAACAACACAAAAAAACAGAGAAGAAAAGTCAAATCTGATACACACAGAACCCCAAAAATGCACTGGACAAAATTATTGGCACCCTTAACTTAATATTTGGTAGCACCCCCTTTGGAAAAAATAACTGAAATCAATTGCTTCCTGTAAGCATGAGTTTCTTACACCTCTCTACTAGAATTTTGAACCACTCTTCTTTTGCAAACTGCTCCAGGTCATTCAGATTTGAAGGATGCCTTCTCCCAACAGCTGTTTTGAGATCTCTCCACAGGTGTTCTATGGGATTCAGATCTGGACTCATTGCTGGCCATTTCAGAACTCTCCAGCACTTTGTTTGTAAACAACAAAGTTGAGTGCTTTTTGAAGTGTGTTTCAGGTCATTGTCCTGCTGGAAGACCCATGACCTCTGGTGGAGACGCAACTTTCTGACACTGGCCACTACGTTGCGCCCCAAAATTATTTGATAATCATCAGATTTCATGATACCGTTCACACAGTCAAGGCATCCAGTGCCAGAAGCAGCAAAGCAACCCCAAACATCTTTGAACCTCCACCATGTTTGACTGTAGGGACTGTGTTCTTTTCTTTGAAGGCCTCATTTATTTTTCTGTAAACAGTGCCATGATGTCCATTACCAAAAAGCTCTACTTTTGTCTCATCTGTCCACAGTACGTTCTCCCAGAAGGATTGTGGTTTTGTGACATAAGTTTTGGCAAACTCCAGTCTTGCTTGTATGACATTGTGTCAGCAGTGGTGTCCTCCTGGGACTCCCTTTTCATTCAGATGTGACGGATAGTGCGAGCTGACACTGTTGTACCCTGTGTCTGCAGATCAGCTTGAATTTGTTTGGAAGATAATTGTTTTTTTTTTATCCACCATTCGAACAATCCTTTGTAGTAATTGTTCATTAATGTTGCTCTTCTGTCCACGTCCAGGGAGGTTAGCTACAGTGCCATGTGGTGTAAACCTCTTGATGATATTGCGCACAGTGGTCACAGGAACATTAAGATCTCTGGAGATGCACTTGTATCCTTGAGATAGTCCATGGTTGTATCTGAAATCGCCCCCCTATACCCTAAAATAGGGGACTATTTGAGGGGGTGGCCATTTTTAGTGGTATCTGAAAACATAGTGGACGTTCTCAAGTGAACTCATTCAATCCCACAATGCACCGCAAAAACGAGTGTACAACCGATGTACACTCAACGGCTCAGTGGCGACTGGTGCAAAACAAAATTGGGGTGGAGGCGCAAACCAACTTAATCACACTGGTAATGCAACAGCATGTGACTGAATGCAATTGTTAAATAACAATTTAACAAGTGACATAATAATGATTCATTATTTCTTAAAAATGTAAGATAAAAATTCAACTGTTAAAGTGTAAAATAAGATACCAAATCAGTGAAGTTTAGTTTAATGTGTGTATATTATCTGTAAGTAATCATTAAATATTTGTAATAAAAAAAAAAAAAAAAATATATATATATATTAACGTAATTCAGACATAATTGTCCACACTAGGGAGCCACAGGATAGCAAATCATTCATGATAAGAACTGAAAATGGTTCGACAAAAAATTGGCATATAAATTCATTATATTTCCATTAGGTTTAATAAAGTCCAATGTAATAAGTATGCAAAAACTGTTATCTCCTAGAGACATATAGACCATTATGTTTTTATCTTAATTAAAATTTTATTGACAATATATTATTCAAGTTGTCAGACATATATGTCAGACTGAATATGGGCACTACATTATTTACATATTTTCTTAATAATCATTACATAAAAACTCATAATTTACTTGAAAAGAGACAACCATTGTTTAACTAGATGATCTACACACGCCAATTGTGCTTGGATCTCGATGATTGGCTCAAGTTAAACTGCATTGTTCTAACTACCTTCCGTGTCATTGCCAACGCTTCGGTGACAGGACTTTGAAATAACAATCAGGAAAAACAATAAAAGGCATGACTTACATCGCATCCTGCTCACCAACTCCGTCCAATCTCCATGAAATGTATTAAATTGTTTAACTAGGGTTTATACATCATTTCCGTAGCAGAGTTCAAGATCAATCATTTAATCTTACTACAGGAGCTTCCCATTTCAAATAAAAACAGCAAGCAAACTATGCAAAAGCGGCAATCCTTCCGGTGTACTCAGTGTCCGAATTCACTCACTCGTTTTCATTCACTCCTTCAAGTGAATTGTATGAGTGGTCTAATGTAGGGAATAATTAATGAGGGTATAGGGGGCAATTTCAGATACAGCCCAATTTTTTTTCCATGTTTTTTTTCTCTCAAATCCACAGTCAACTTTTTACACTTCTTTCTTTTCCCCATATTCAGTATGACACACAACAAAAAGGTTGTGTAAATTTTTCTCCATTTTAACTGGTTGCAAGTGTGATTACTATATTGCACACAACTTTTATTTGCCCCAGGTTTGTCTAAATACAAATTACCCAAGCATCACATGCTTGAAAAGTAATTATTTTGACGATTTTGACAAGATGACAATCATTTTGTCCAATACATTTTTTTATTCTGTGTGAAATGTTATCAAGTTTGACTTTTCTTCTGGTTTTTGTTTTGTCTTGTGTGTGTGTGTGTGTGTGTGTGTGTGTGTGTGTGTGTGTGTGTGTGTGTGTGTGTGTGTGTGTGTGTGTGTGTGTGTGTGTGTGTGTGTGTGTGTGTGTGTGTGTGTGTGTGTGTGTGTGTGTGTGTGTGTGTTGTTGCAGTGCAAACAAAACAATAAGCACGTGAATACCAAAACATTTGCAACTGGAACAATTTTCGGAGAGAAGTGTTGCATTTTCTGACAGAATTGCAAGGGTGCTGATATTTTTGGCCATGACTGTAGGTGTACCATAGTGATTCAAGATAAGCCAAAGACACGGTTTGGAAAGTGGATTCATGGTGTACTCACTGCTTATAAAAATAGCAAATATTGAACACAAAAAAGTAGCTAAACTGCAGCTTTAAAGTTTAAAATATTTATTTATTAATATTATTAAAATGGTTAATCATTTATTTACACATTTTTATATAGCTACATGAAACAATATTTTTGGTAGTTTTCTGGTCATTAGTTTTTTTTTTATTTTCAGAAATTGTCTTACCAAAACAAAACCTTCAGTAAGTTTGGGGACACATGTCAGCATGCTTTGCTCTCATGGACTAAAAAACAACAAATAAATAAATAAAAGTGGAATCAAGCAGTAAATACTGTTTTTCATGGCTAGACGGGTATCTTGATTATATATTGAATTCAAAATGCAAAAGTTTCACACTCATCTGATCATTTCTTGTCAGCACGCTTGTTTATACTCAAAGTGCAACTTTGACATGAAATTGAAAAGATGTTATTTAAATCAGAAAGTAGAGTCGGGCGACCATCCAGAAATAACAGAATAGAAAATAGGAATATGTGCTGGACGCACTGGGTACACGATAATATATAAGAAGCAATTCTGGTCCAGCCTATCTGTGAGGTACAGACTCTGTGGCAGATGGGAGAACGTGCAGGGAACATACAGGCAGGGGGACAGTGATGCATTAGAGAGACACACCCCAGCGTGTGCTGCGAAACACACAAACACAATTACACAGCAGGTCGACTCATTCCAGTCTGTCGTGTCTGTTGCGATTAACATGCACTTGTGTCAGTCTGTCCTTCCTCTCCCACTGATCTGGCCATGCACATGTTTACCTCTGTCCTTCAATCGACAGCCCAGGAATCAGACACTAGACTGCAGAGTCATTCATCTGTCTAAAAATGCAGAGATGGATATAAAGAGTGACTTTTAAAACTGTTTCAGCATGGTGGACAAGGGCTCGCTCACCTTTCTAAAATGAAAGGCTTCCTGTGGACTCAGTGTATGCCACATGCTAACTGTCTGCAATTTAACAGGCCAAGTATCTGCTAATACTGTCTGTGCAGTTCTGGCTTCCTCTGGTTTGTAATAATCAGAGGCTAAGATTAATTAAATTTAGTCCTAATTAAATGTGATTATGAATATAACCAATTGGGACATTTTGATTTGGAACTTGGAAATAAATTAGCAAGTCTGCATCAAGAGCAGTTTTAAGAGTACTCTTAATTAAAAAGAGCCAATGCACTGTGTTTAAAACATTGTAAGCTGGTGTGTTGGTGGACCAGCATAAGGGATGTTTTGCATGCTGGGACCAGCTTGCGATGCTGGTGTGCTGGTAGACCAGCATTAGTTGTCATTTGGGTACTGGTATGATCCCAGAAAAACCACATCAAAACTTGTATGTTACATATCACATTTCTTAGCGTGTTTGTAGTTAAAGACAAATACTATTTTAATTGTACATTTAAAATAAATTGTAATAAATTATTTAATAAAGAAAAATGTACTCGGTTACTATCGTAACCTTGGTTCCCTGAGAAATGGGAACAAGTACTGCTTCGAGAGACGCTGTATGGGAAAAACTATTTTTACCTCTTCAACTGAAGCCTATTTCAATCACACAGTTACAACTGCACGTTGATTGGTTCATCTAGGATAAAAAAATTAACCAATCCACGGCGGTGGCGAGTGAGCCAATGGCTATTCAGCCTGACATAGCCCGCCAAAATGAGAGGTGCGTCTGTCTTTATAATCAGCTGCTCTAGCCACTGCAACTCAGATTTCTTCGAAGAAAGCAACCGAGGCGTGCAGTTCATAGCACGGCCAGGAATGCAGTACTCGTTCCCATATCTCAGGGAACCGAGCTTACAATAGTAACCGATTACGTTCCCTTTCGAGATTACACTCATACTGCGTCGAGAGACACTGTATGGGAACCAGTCCAATCACGCCGTGCTATGATGTGGAACGACTCGAAACCAAGACTCACATGGGATTAGACCAGGGGAGTCCGTAGAATACACCAAGCACAGGGTGAGCCTAGAGGGTCATCCGTGGTTCGGGTGTCGTCCCAAAAGGATACTTGGTGTCCATATAGTTTATGGATGGCCCAAGCTAAAGAGGGGGCTTGAACAATGATGGTCAAGTGAACCCGGAAGATTGCTATTAAGCAGAAAGGACTGTGGCCTGCACCGCAGGAACATCCAGGTTGTAAAACCTTACAAATGTGGACGGCGAGGACCAGCCGGTCGCCTCACAAATGTCTGACATGGACACCCCGCTGGACCACGCCCAGGAAGAGGCAATGCCTCTGGTGGAGTGGGCTCTGACCCCAATGGGGCACCGTAACCCCACGGAGGAGTATACTAATGTAATAGCATCCACTAACCACCTAGAAATTCTCTGCTTCGTAACAGGGCCACCTTTTGCGCAGTTACCGAAGCCAACAAAAAGCTGTTCTGACTTTTTGTATGAGACAGAACGCTCGATATAGATTTTCAGGGCCCTGACGGGGCAGAGCAGGGATTCCTGGCTGCCCGCCGGGGGAGAAAAAGCAGAAAGCGCTATGACCTGGGCTCTAAACGGAGTGGAGAGCACCTTAGGTACATAACCCAGCCTTGGTTTCAGGACAACCTTGGAGTTGTTGGGCCTGAATTCCAGGCAAGAAGGGTTGACAGAGAGGGCCTGCAGGTCTCCTACTCGCTTGACCGACGCCAATCCTAACAGCAGGGCGGTTTTCAGCGAGAGCACTCTGAGGCTCAAGGATTGCAATGGTTCAAACGGGGGCCCTTTTAGGGCCCTCAGTATGGTTGGTAAGTCCCAAGGTGGAACTGTACAAGGACGCGGAGGATTCATTCTCCTGGCGCCTCGTAAAAATTAAATTATTGCACTGCCCACCGAGCGGCCAGCAATTGAAAGCCACTATAGCTGCCGCGTAAACTTTGATGGTGGATGAAGAGCGCTGTTTGTCCAGCATCTCTTGCAGAAATGACAGAACCACTGACACTTTGGAGGTGACCAGTTCTAAGTCGCGGTCTTGACACCAAGCCGAGAAAATGGACCATATCAGAACGTAGAGGCATCAAGTAGACAGAGCTCTAGCTTCTGCCATAGTGTTTAGGACACGCTCAGGGAGGCTGAAAGGCTCCCGTCGAGCGGCCACACATGCAGGGCCCATAACTCAGGCTGTGGATGCCATATCGTGCCGTTCGCTTGAGAGAGGAGGTCCTGTCTCAAGGGGATTGGCTACGGGGCTGCCGCTAGCAGCTGGAATAATTCTGACACCCACGGTTGGTCCCTCCAGAGGGGGGCTATTAAAAGAATATTGTGCCATCGTTCCCTGACTCGTCTGAGTACCTGCGGTAGCAGAGCGATTGGGGAAAAGCATAGAGCGGAAGGCTGGGTCATTCGTGGGCCAGGGCATCCGTGCTCTTTGTAAAAAATATTGGGCAGTGAGAGTTGTCTTTGGAGACGAAGAGGTCTACTCAAGCCTTGCCAAAGATTTACCAAATTTTCTGAACCGTAAGCCGGTGAAGCGTCCATTCCTCCGAAGAGACGTTGTTCCTCGACAACATGTCTGCTCCTTGGTTCATTTTGCCCGGCACATGCGTCTCCTTCAGCAAGCGCAGATTGTTCTGGGCCCACACAAGAAGGTCGTTCGCCAGCATGCAGAGTCGCTTCGAGACGAGGCTGCCCTGGTGATTTATGTATGACACCACGGACCTGCTGTCTGAGCGTACTAGCACATGGTGTCCCCATGTGTCCGGTAGGAAGAATTGACAGGCCTGACATACTGCTAGCATTTCTAAGCAGTTGATTTGCAGGGTCGATTCCTCCTCTGACCGTAGACCAAAGGTCGGTTTGCCCTCGCACAGCGCTCCCCAACCCTTGTTGGAAGCGTCTGTTGTGACAACATTCCTTCTGTACACCGTGTCTAGAGACACGCCTCGCGTTAGCCAGAGGGGGTTCCTCCAACGGGTCAGGGCTGATACACAGGCCCGAGTCACCGTTACGCGGTGGCGTCTGTGACGCCAAACCGCTGCTGAAACCCTCTGTTTCAACCAGAACTGGATGGATCGCAGACCCAGCCGAAGTACCGGCGAAGCCGCTGCCCAGCATCTTCTGGAAAGCTTTGAGCGGATGGGCAGTGCCTTCCTTGAAGGAAGCCGCGTGACACTGAATTGTGGTGGCTCGCTCCGCTGAGACAGTAGCTGTCATCTGCACCAAGTCGATAACTGTACCCAGGAACGATACACGACTGGGTGACAGTATGCTCTTGGTAAAGTTGACCCTGAGTCCCAGGCAGTCTAAGTGGCTGAGGAGGAGGGTCCTGTGCGATGTCAAAACCGCCTGCGACTGGGCCAAAATGAGCCAGTCGTCGAGGTAGTTGAGTATGCGGATTCCCATCTGTCTCAGAGGGGAGAGAGCCGCATCCATGCATTGTGTAAAAGTGCAGAGAGCCAGGGACAGCTCAAACGGCAGGAGCTAGTATTGATAAGCCACCACTTCGAATGTGAATCTCAAGAATCGTCTGTGATGGGGGAGCTATCTGGATGTGAAAGTATGCGTATATCTTTCAGATCCAGCAACATAAAATAGTCCCCTAGGCATATTTGCGAGAGTATCTGTTTCAAAGTGATCATCCTGAATGACCTTTTCATCAGAGCGTAATTCAGGAGTCTGAGATCTAGAATAGGTCGCAGGCCGCCGTCTTTTTTGGGGACGAGGAAGTAGCGGCTGTAAAAGCCTGACTCGCTCTGGGCTGGAGGAACGATTTCTATGGCTCCTTTTTCCATCAGATTCACCGCGGAAACGCGGTGGTCTTCGAGCAAATTGGAGTGAATAACCTCGTCTTACCTACGCTGACACACCGGGGATGGCCTGCTAGACCTCGACCTGCATGGCAAGGGGTTGAAATGGCTGTGCAGACTGGCTGCATAAGGGCAGGACGCTTATGGCAGAAAGAAAAGGAAGTTTGCTCTCTTTTTGAAAATGTATGTGTTTTATTTTGTCTGCTATCACAGCGGTCGGACACCTGGGCGCTATAGCGGGCCAGTGAGGAACCGAAAACACATTTTTCTCTGCAGCCAGCATTCCGCGAGGTGGCGAGAGACACATGAGAGGCCATTTGCGAGGTGGTCCGGCGGTAGCGAGACTCTGGCCTCTCCTCCTTCTGCCTGGCTGATCAGGAAGACTTCTGAGGTGCTGGATCCAAGGCGATCTTGGGCCGGGGTCCTTGGCGCTTAGGGAAGTTGTAGCGTCTTACCGAGCATGAGCGCCCTCTATCTCACCGCTCCTCAAAAGTTCGGGGCTCCGTGGTGGTTGGCGCTAGTTTGGCTGTCTGCTGAGTCGGTACATATTTGGGGCGACTGGAAGCAGAAGAAGAGCTGGTGTGTTTAGGGAGGAAGTGTTGCATCGCTTGAGAAGACTTCTGAGCCTCCGTGAAGCGTTCAGTGAACAGGCTGCCTGACGAAACCGGAGCGTCGAGGAAGGGGATTTTATCCACCTCTTTCATCTCCGTCATCATGAGCCAGAGGTGGCGCTCCAACACAATGAGGCTGGACATAGAGCATCCAATCGCTTGGGCTGTGGCAGCGCGCAGAGCCAGGTCTGTTGCACTTCTCAGGTCCCTGAGTGAGGCAGAATCCAGACCGGCATCCTCGTTGGCGAGCATCTTGGCTTGAAGACCTGAAGCACAGCCATCGAGTGCAGTGCTGAAGCCGCCTGTCCAACAGCGCCGTCAACGGATGTGGGAGTGGCTGAAGTAGAGGGGCAGATGCGAGACGAATTGGGCGCGCGCCATGATTTTGAGAGCTCTTCGTGCACTTCAGGGAAGAAGGCAGCGTTGGCGTCCTGATGGCGGTAAAAATGGCTGAGGCTCGTCCAGCCTGCTGTGAGCATTGACCATTCGATCCCGAGCTCGTTGACAGCCTTTGACATAACGTGGATAAGCTCATCATCCGCTTTCAGTCTGGCGCTGCGTGAAGCAGATGACTGCAAGAGGGCGGGGTCATGCTCTCTCTGTGACAGTGAGGCGCGCGGGCATTAAGCCGACGCGAGCTCGCTAGTCACCGGCTGCTCAAATCCTCTGCCCCTACAGGTCCCTGGGAAAGAAACGGGGGGTGCGAGGCGGAGTCACTTTCTGAACAGAAAGCTATCCTTGAGCACAGAGAAGCAAGACTGAAACTCTCGCAGAAAGAGCAATCAGCCCCGCTGAGCGCAGCATCACAACACTCAGCGTGAGTGTCATCCGTGTGCAGGGGAGACCTGCACGTCTTACAATGACGGCGCGGCATTTGCAACAACGCCGTGAAATGTGCTCTTTTATAGGCTCTGTGGATCGATGCCGGATGGCTGCAGGGGATGACCGAGTCTGCGAACTGGGCACTGCAAGAGGTCCTAATCCGGCTTGAAAAAAATTAGGCGCTTCAACGGCGGATTCCGGTGTCAGCGAAGAGTCAGCGAAGAATGGAGTTCGTCGTTGAAGAGAAGAAATCTGAGTTGCGGTGGCTAGAGCAGCTGATTATATTGCCAGACGCCCCTCCCATTTTGGTGGGCTATGGCGGGCTGAATAGTCATTGGCTCGCTCGCCACCGCTGTGGATTGGTTCATTTTTTAATCCCAGATGAACCAATCAATGTGCAGTTATAACTGCGTGATTGAAATAGGCTTCAGTTGAAGAGGAAAAATAGTTTTTCCCATACAGTGTCTCTTGATGCAGTACGAGTGTAATCCTGAAAGGGAACCGAGGTTACGATAGTAACCAAGTACGTTTAGTCCCAATGACCTTGTTTTTGGCCATACAGCTGTGCTCCAGAATTCTATTAAAATAGCAGATTGTAAAAAAAAAATAGTCTTATGTTAATGGTTTTAAACAACGATTAGTTCAAGCACGAGAGTTGGCTAAAACTAAACTTGAGAAACAACAAAAAGTTATGAAACGTTTGCATGATCGTTCGGTTGAATCCCGTGTTTTTGAACCTGGAGATCAAGTTTTGGTTTTGCGTCCTTTAGTTTGTTCTCATTTGAGGCAACATTTGATGGTCCCTATGTTGTACAACGCAAAGTGAGTGACTTGAATTATGTGATCGCTACCCCAGGTCGGAAAAAATCCACTAAGTTGTGACACATTCATTTGCAGAAATCATTCTATGAGAGTCAAAATGAAATGAATGCAGTGAGCTCAAAGTCTGTTCAGCCTGCTCTTCTGGCGGTATCAGTTCTTCACGGTAGTTCTAACTTAATGGGTGGGAAGAAAGAGGATATTGAGCCTAACGATTGTATTTTGCGTGGTCGGTTAAATAACTTTGAATCATTGCAGAGACTAGACTCCATTCTTTCTCATTTACTGATATTGCAACATGCCAAATTAATTTCAGTATTCATTTTTACAGATTTGTTTGGTGATACCCCTTCCCGTACAGATTGGATAGAACATGACATTGACGTGGAAGCTAAACCCATTAAGCAGCACTTTTATAACGTTTCTCCAGATAAGTGTGAGATTATGGAGGCAGATATTAAGTACATGAAGGAAGATGGTATTGCTGTACCGTCCTTTTACAACTGGGCATATCCTTGCATTCTGGTTGGGAAGGCTGATGGGTCCATGAGATTTTGCACTGATTTCCGTAAAGTTAACAGTGTAACCAAACCCGATTATTTTCCACTTCCTCGTGTTGAGGATTGTGTCGATCTGGTGGGTTCGGCCAAATTTGTGAGCAAGTTTGACTTGCTCAAAACTTATTGGCAGGTGCCTTTGAGCAAGCGAGCACGTGACATTTCTTAATTCGTCACTCCTTCTGGATTAAACTCTTACAAACTTATGAAATTTAGGGTTAAGAAATGCCCCAGCAAAATTTCAGCACTTTATGAACAGGGTAATTTCAGGACTTGATGGTTGTGCTGTCTATTTGGATGATCTTGTTGTGTTTAGTGATAGGTGGGACACCCATATTAAACGTCTTTGTGCAGTGTTGAGGCATCTGTCTGAGGCTAAGCTCACTATAAATCTGGCCAAATGTGAGTTTGCTAGGGCAGCTGTGATATACCTTGGGAAAGTTGTCGGGAATGGTGAGGTTCGTCCTGTACATGCCAAAATTCTGGCTATTCAAAGTTTTACTGTACCTGTCACCAAAAAAGAACTGATGAGGTTTTTGGGTTTAGTGGGCTATTATGGCTCCTTTTGTCGTAATTGTTCTACTGTCATAGCTCCCCTTATGGATCTTTTGAAAAGTAAGGTAAAGTTTGTCTGGTCTTCCAAATGTGCGGTAGCCTTTGAAAATGTGAAAGCCCTGTTATGTTCCTCTCCTGTGTTGGCTGCACCTTGTTTTTACTGGCCGTTCTTTCTGCAGATGGATGCTAGTCAGGTTGGTGCTGGAGCTGTTCTTCAGCAGTCTGGCACAGCAGGGGTCATCCCTCCTGTCAGGTTGATATTTTTTTATTTATTTTTTTACGGAAATTCACCTCTTACCAACGTAAATATTCGGTTGTAGAAAAATTGTGTTCATGGTTCCTAAGTTAAGCACAATTGAGATGTTGTGTATTGACATGAGTTCGTTCTTTGCTTACAGGGATTTCTGAAAGAACCCCTGTTTTTGAGAAGAGGGGTGTGACGATCCTGTGTGCATTCCTTTTACTGATGGCAACATTAGTATTCTTTTCTTTCCAATTTTGTAAATAAATCTTGAGTAAGTAAATTTATTTATAGAGCACATTTAAATTCAGCATTACACTGACCAAAGTGCTGAACATAACCAATGCAGCAAATTCAAAATTAGAATAAATTTAAAATAACAATAATAATAAAATAACAACAACAACAACAACCGTGGATAATGAATTAATAGCCCGGAAATGTGAGAGAGTAAAAATGTGTCTTAAGTCTGGACTTGAAAATAAAAAGAGATGAGGCACTCCTAATGTCAGGTGGTAACTGATTCCACAAACGTGGAGCGGCGACTGCAAAGGCTCTGTCTCCTTTTAATTTAAGATGTGACCGAGGAACATGTAATAGAGCTTTTTTTGCCAACCTAAGGGACCTGGGCATTGAATGCAGATGAATAAAATTAGAAATAAAAGATGGGGCATGCCCATTAAGAGCTTTAAAAACAATAAGTAAACACTTAAACTGAATTCTAAAAAAGACAGGAAGCCAATGAAGAGACGCTAAAACTGGCGAAATATGATCATGTTTTTTGGTGCTGGTTAACAGTCTGGCCACCGCGTTCTGAACCATCTGCAGCCGTGACAATGAAGATTGTGGAAGACCAACATATAACGAGTTAATGCAGGCGTGATGTGATAAAAGCATGAATGACTATTTCCAGATCTTGAAAAGAAAGCGATGATTTAAGTCTGGAGATGATCCTCAGCTGATAATAACTGTTCTTAACAACTGAGCTAATTTGTTTTTCAAGACAAAGCTCAGAGTCAAAGATAACACCTATAATTTTCACATGAGACTGAATATATGGAGTGAGGTTTTCTAAGTTCCCAGCAACAGAATTTCTTGTTTTAGAGGGACCAAAGAGAATCACCTCAGTTTTATCATTGTTAAGCTGCAGGAAGTTATTTGACATCCAGCATTTAATATCCTCAAGACAATCAATGAGAGGCTGCATAGAATCTCAAGATTTTAAAGGAAGATACAGCTGAGAATCATCGCATGAAAATTAAAAGAGATTTTATATTTCCTTATGATATTACCAAGTGGAAGCATATACAAATTAAAGATCAATGGCCCTAAAATGGACCCCTGAGGGACTCCATAGAGAAGAGAGGCAGATGATGAGATAAACTGGCCAACAGACACTGAAAATTGCCAGGATTTGAGATATGACTCAAACCAGCAAAGTGCTGTACCCTTTATGCCCACCCAATGTTCAAGGCGTGACAGAAGGATATTATGATCTACTGTATCAAAAGCGGTGCTCAGATCCAATAAAACCAAAACTGCATTATCACCAGAATAAACAGACAGTAATAAAACATTTAATACTTTTAACAAAGCTGTTTCAGTACTATGGTGGGTAGTAAAACCTGACTGAAAAGGTTCAAGTATATGGATTGAATTTAAGAAAGGAAATAACTGTGATAGGACAACTCTTTCTGGTATTTTTTAAATAAATGGGGGTTTTGAAATAGGACGAAAGTTATTCAAGCAATTAATATCGGCATTGGGTTTTTTAAGCAATGGCTGGATAACTGGATGCTTCAAAAATGCAGGGACAGTGCCAGAAACTAAACAGGAATGAATAATTACTTGAATACTAGGACCAACAGTATCAAAAGCCTCTTTAAGAAAGTCAGAAGGAGTAACATCATAAGGCAAAGTTGAAGATGTTGTCTGCCTCACTAAGTCCCCTAACTCTGTACAGGTTAGCTGTAGAAACTGAACAGTCAACCAAAGAACTAGAACACAGAGGATCAAATGAGGATCGAATGCCAGCTATTTTTTCAACAAAACATCTCACAAATAACTGTTGATTTTTCTACTCCATAAGAGATGCTGGGATTAATAATTTAATTTATAGTGCTAAATAAAATGTTAGGGGTATGAGAATGTTTATTAATAATACCAGAAAAGTATTTATCTCTAGCTATTTTTGCTGCCTTCTGAAAGTTCACCAGGGATTCTCTAAAGATTTCAAAAGAGACAGTAAGATGATCTTTTTTTCAACGCCGCTCTGACTTCCGTCAAATTTGTCTAAGTGAACGAGTGGAGTCATCCAGCCATGGTTGTGATTTAAAATTTTGGACATTTATATTTCAGAGGAGCTATAGAATCCAGGGTATCATAACAGGAAGAATTAAAGAGACAAATTAGATAATCAGAACTAGATGAACGTTCAGCAGCAACTGAAATTGCTGTAGACACTTCATTACTATGAAACATATCTGAAAACTGATTTACATTAAGAGAGTTGAAGCAACGAGTATAACAACCTGTAGTTTTTATATTACCCAAAAAACTAGATACGGTTACATTAAATGCAATTGGCTTATGATCTGAAAAGCAGGCATCTTCAATGATTATGATCAATGGAAAACCCATACGACATGATAAGGTCCAGAGTATGGCCAAGTACATGTGTAGCATTTTTAATATGCTGAGTAAAGCCAAAAGAATCCATAACATGCATAAACTCAGCAACATTGGCTTTCCAGGACAGCAAACATAAATATTAAAATCACCTCGTATTAACAGACGATCATAGGATGTAATAATATGAGAAAAAAATTCAGAAAACTCCTTTATAAAATCTTATCTGGCTTTGGGGGTCTGTAAACCAGTACACATAGTAACGGAGTAGTAGCATATTCCATCAAAACACATTGAGATTCAAAAGTAGAAAAGTTCCCAACAGAGACAGTCCGAGATTGAAACCAGTTCCTGAAAACCATAGCCACTCCACCTCTTTTTCCAACACATCTTGGAGTGCCGATAAAACCACAATTTAAAGGGCAAAGATTGCAAAGGATGCACCAATGGTCTCGTTAGAAATAGGAAATCCAATTTGCTGAAAAATCACCAGACACAGATCTGGCATTAACCAGGGCCATTTTAACGTGGGACAACAGGTATGATACATACTTCAGATCCGAAGATTCACAAGATGCGCAAAGGGACAAACATATCTCTCATCCCACGAACGCCGAGCCAGGTATATACCACGGTGACCATAGGAAGGAGTGAAGGGACATGTAGAGAGATGAGCTGAAGAGATAGAAACTTCTCTCCTAATCCTCACCCGGACGCCTCCGCAATTTCCCCTCCTTCTGCGACGTTTCCGCTGATGGATAATACAACAAGGAAGCTGGCAAACAAACATGGCTGAAGGACGAGAGAACGGAGAGTAGCAATACTCCTGTGCAATGGGACAGTCTCTGGATTGATTGTCCAACAAACTTTTGATGTGTAACAATGCTTGGCGATCATAGGTGATGATAGCATCAACACAACGCATTGACAGCAGCAGAGAAAGCACAGATAGACAGAGTGTTGGACGGATATTTAAAAACTGACGAGACAGACGGCATGCCGACAAACACACAGGCGCCATCTTGGATGTGAATATAGCTTCTGATGAAGTGAGTGCCTGCAGGGATGCAGGGAATATGGCAAAGAGATGCAGTGTCTCATTCCCTTGGGGAATCGTGGTTATATATGTAACCTAGGGACGTTCCCATTCAGGAACTCGAGCTGCGTCAAAACGCTTTGGGAATGAGAAAATCCACTGCACCATACTAACAAGTCCCTTCCTGGTGTGTATCTGCTGAGCACACAAGACGAGAGAACTTGGGACCCTGGGGTAGATGTTGGCAGAAGCGAACAAATGTGTGTGGAGAGGACCATCCCGCTGCAGCACAAATGTCCTGCATGGCAACACACAATGAGAAGGACTTGGCCGCCATATTCAAGGTCGAGTGCGTTGTGACCTCCATAGGTGATGGGAGGCCAGAAGACTCATAGGCCATTGAAATGGTCTCAACCACCCACCTACTCAGAGTCTACTTGGTTGCCAAACATCCTTTCTTAGGCAGACCAAAGCAAACAAACAGCTGATCTTCCTTATGCCACGGGGCAGCTCTGTTGACATAAGCATCCAGTGATTGCACTGAACAAAGCAGATTAAGCTTTTCTTGGACGGCATCCTGGAAGGGAGGGGGACAGAAGGCTTGAAGTAGCCCTGGCGTACAACCCTGGCCCTAACTATGCCCAGGGCAAACTCCTGGCACAAATCTGAAAGTGCCTGAAGATCCTCTATTCTCTTAAGGAAGGAAATAGCGAGGAGGAAGACTGTCTTCAGAGTGATACACTTCCTTGTCTGGAACATCCTCAGTGGGTTTGAAGGGGGCATTGCACAAGCCCTCCCGAACCACCGCCAGCTCCCATAAAGGCACATTAGTGCACTGTACTGGCCTCAGCCTCCAGAGGAAACCTAATCTTCCAGAATCCCCAGCGGAGAGCCTGTCGAGAAGGGACACAATTTCCGAAAACCATACTCGGGCTGTCCAGAACGGGGCAACTAGCAGAAGATGGAATCCGTCCTGGAATACTCTTTCCAGAGCACCCAAGAGCAGAGCGATCAAGAGAAAAGTGTACAGACAAAGCTTCAGCCACATCTGCACCATGGCGTGCAGTAAAGTGGAGCTGGATGCGTGAGAGGGAACCAGAGCAGACAGTGTGTTGTTTCCTGCAATCCAAAAAGATCCACTTCTACCTGGCTGAACTCACTCCAAAGGAGCACCACCACCTTAACCTCGGGGTGCAGCCTGCATTCACCAGGCCTCAGATCCTGTCTCAACTGGAAGCAAGTGTTTCAGTGCATGAAACACAGCCAGCATCTCAAGGCAGTTTATGTGCCACGTGAGATGATTGCCTTCCCAAAGACCCTGAGCAGAGGCGGCCGACGAAAAGGAGCCCCCCAACATCGGGCCTTGAGACAGGAATCAAGGTTATCTCCACATGTCTAAGGCATCTAGGCATCGCCTTGTGACCTTGGTCATGCGGAAGGAGTTGCCCCTTGGGGAAAACCTTTTGGTTCTGAGCCACCACTGCAAGGGTCTCATGTACAAAAGTTATCACATTGGACGCAGCTACCATCAGACCTAATAGGCTCTGAAACTGTTTGACAGTGAGTAACTGGCCTTCTCTCTGAGCGGGACTGGTGCCAATGGGATTGCGAGCCTGACCGCTCTCATCAAACAAGTCCAGGCATGAGTGGAGCACGGGGAGCAGGAGAAGCTCACAGTTCTGACAGTCAGCCCCCCCTCGAGAGCAGATCATACATGCTCCGCTCCCCAAAAAATTATACACAGATTGTGTGTATCCCCACCCACCAGATGGGCAGGGAGGAAAACATCATCTGAAGTGACGTTCACTCGCCACAGATTTAGACTTGGATGTACACTGTGACAAGGTATAACTACTCTAACAAAGTGTTTATAACTGACTGATGCATTGCAAATAGAGCCTTTCACGGGCCTTAAATTTAGGCCCTAGCCTGGCCCTGGCCTGAGACTCTCATGCCCTACCTCGGCCCTTGTCCGACAGCTTATCGGTATTGTTTTTCCCGCTTCTACCAAAACAGCTTATACTACTGTTTCAGCTATTAAGATTCAGTTTTGTATGTAATGACAAAGTGATTATATTTTGTTTAGTTTTTTTTATTAAGTTAATTTAGAAAAACGTTTGGAGCATTTTTTATTCGTTAAATAAAAGTTTTTGTTTTTTAAAGTAATGACCAAACGGCACACAGTGAGCTGATCATTGCCTATGTTTGATCAATTTAGCCTCCTCAAATCATCACGACTTGCCTAAAATAAAATCTATAGACATAAAATAATTCAAGCATATAACAATGTTTAAACATTAAACCAAGATAAATGTGCGCTATATTCAAAAGTTTGTGCGGAGATTGGAAGCTAAAGTGCGCTTTGCAGGACAAGGAGATGCCAGCGCAATCACATTTTTTTCAGTGGAAACATCTTAAAATACGCCGTCATTTTTGTTCATAAAGGTAAGAGTAATACATAATTCGGAACTGTAAAGGGTCCACAGGTGAGGTGTGGCATATAGAGATGCTGATTAGACAGCATGATTATTGCACAGGTGTGCCTTAGGCTGGCCACAATAAAAGGCCACTCTAAAATGTGCTGTTTTACTGTATTGGGGGGTCCGGGGGGGTCCGTATCCGTGACCACCATTTGCCTCACGCAGTGCAACACATCTCCTTCGTATAGAGTTGACGAGGTTGTTAATTGTGGCCTGTGGAATGTTGATCCACTCCTCTTCAATGGCTGTGCGAAGTTGCTGGATATTGGCAGGAACTGGAACACGCTGTCGTATACGCCGATCCAGAGCATCCCAAACATGCTCAATGGGTGACATGTCCAGTGAGTATGTTGACCATGCAAGAACTGGGATGTTTTCAGCTTGTGGTAGTATTACCATTTCATATTTTAATTATCATTAAAACCGTATTCGATTACCACGTGTTGAGGAGATGTGTTGCACTGCGTGAGGCAAATGGTGGTCACACCAGATACTGACTGGTTTTCGGTACACAGTACACTTTCTATGGCCCCTGAATAGAAAGGCGATGTGAGGGCGATCTGGCTGCAACATCTGTCACCCCATTGATCGCTAGTGTTGATTCGGCTGATCTGCTGATGATTTTAGCAGCTCTGCTTTTGCAGCGTTTGAGGTAGATGTCCTGCAGAGAGGAGAGAGCAGACCCTGAGATTCGCTCAGCTTAGCACCCAACTCTCTGCAGAGATTTGCAGTCCTGATTGGAGGCGTTTCCATACCACACTAAGATGCACTGAGTCAGTACACTTTCTATGGCCCCTGAATAGAAAGGCGATGTGAGGGCGATCTGGCTGCAACATCTGTCACCCCATTGATCGCTAGTGTTGATTCGGCTGATCTGGCTTGCTAGGCGGGTGTCCCCTTCCTCCCTCACCACTCCATGTGTGTCCCTCCCGAAGCTCCGCGCTCGGTGGAAGAGGACGATTCCGATTCCTTCTTCAAAGGAAAAGTGCTCACTAAGACAGGTTTAGACAGATTTGTGAACAATATTTGAGAGAAATAGGCCTTTTGTGTACATAGAAAAAGTCTTAGATCTTTGAGTTCAGCTAATGAAAAATGGGGACAAAAACAAAAGAGTTGCCTTTATAAGACAAAAAAGTCTAGGTTGCTCAGGGAGTTCAATGAGATATTTGAAGGTGTATGTAGCCACCTAGTGGACTCTTTTGTATGTGGATATTTATGATGTACGGCCACCTAATGGACTGTTTTTTTTTGCTCTTTTTTTCATTCTTTTGTATGTGAACATTCACAGCCAGCCATCTAGTGGATTGTTTTGGTATGCTTCATGTGGTAATTTACTATGTCACTCAGGTGTTTCCAATTGGTATACATAAAAGGGGAAATTGTTTGTCTGGTAAGCACACCTTGAAGAAGATTTTTTTCGCTGTTAAGCGTGGGTTGCTTCTTCTCATGTCTTTAATTTTCTATCATGAATTATTCATCAATAGTCAGTAAAATAAAGAAATTTTAAATAATTTGAAGAAGAGTTGCCTTTATAATTTTGTCAAAAATTATTATCATTATAGTTAGAATTATTAATACAATAATTATTTTCTGTTTAAGGCGTTAAAAATTATTTAACGCAGGGGCGGGGCCAGGGTTGGCCACCCCACTCATAGCTGCTACTTCTGTCCAGTTTTTCTTGACAACCCTGATAGCACACGTACATCTTGGAGACGTCTATTTGACGTCTGCATTTACATCTGCAAGACGTATTTTTATTTATATAGTGTTTGCTCATCTGCAATACATCTAAAGGATGTTTCCTTTTAGACGTCAAATAGATGTATATTAGATGCCTTTAAGATGTTTATGATTAGAATGTATGTAAAACTGATATCTGAAAGTCGTCTAGATATTTCAGATGTGCGTCACACTTCTTTATATTTTCTATATTAAAGAGCGAAATAAACTACGAGCATGCAATGTCATGGTCAGTTAAGACATGAAGTTACCAAAAAGGTGATTAAAGCTACCTCAAAACTGTACATGCATGTAATATTTTATGGGAGTCACATTTAAGAACATATCTCTGAAATGGTTTTTAAAACTGTCCTGGAGCAGCCCAGCACTGTCTCTCTCTCATCTAACACACCCGATTCCACTCGTCAGTTCATTAGTAGAGACTGAAATGACTGAAATATATATACACACACACAAACACACACATACTTACAAACAGTATTTAAATATAAGGCATATAATTACATTTCAATTATTCAGGCATTCCATTTCCATGATTAAATTAGCTGAGTTAATAACAACTGAAAGGAGTGAAAGCTTTCATTATCATCAAATGTGCAGTATTAGCTTTTCAACTTTGACTTGCCTAAAAAAAACAGTTGACACATTGAGCAATCACATTCACAGATGTCCTGGTGATTGATGGACATCTCTTTTGGAATTATGTTGGGGCTGAAGCTCAGAGACCCAGTCGATCAGCAGCAGTAACTCAGCGGTTTATTGTGAGATCAGCAGGTAATGAGTAATGCTTCTCTATTTTGGTGATGAAACACAGCCGGCCCCTCAGGCTCCGGTCAGCACATTTGCAAGTGTGTTTGGCATGTTTATTACTAACACTATCACTCTGGTGTTCCTCTGGATATTTTTCACAGGAACACTGTTTTTCAGAAAGTGCTGTCATGAGAAACGCTGTATGTGTGTCCCACAGTGACAGCAAATTAACAACTTTAATGATGCCGTGTCTCACAGTTTTTCGAATGCATTTCTCTCTTTACTTCTCTCTTTACTTTCTCTGTTTTGCTGGTTGAGTTCCTTTCAGCTGGAGGTGTCCTGACTCTGAAGTGATTTTCTACTTGTCCTAGCCTCTGGAGTGCACATACACCAGCTCACTGAAGCTACAGTCACGACTACTCTGTCTCAAGAAGATGCCTTACACTCCCATGATGCCCAGAGGCTTTAAAGGCTACGCTACAATAACAGACATAAGAGAGACGTCGTCTAGACAAGTGGTCCTCAAACTTTTCAGGCCTCTTCACAAATCAGACCATCCAAGTACCACCAAGTCACAACGTTTCCTGTATTTGTATTTCAGAAGTGTTAGATTTTGCCGACATCCTGCCAACAGCACCAAAATATTAGTTTGAGTCTCGTTGTCTGGCATATTGGATCTAACCCCGGATGTCGGATCCTGTCAGAAAATAAAATTTTCGTCTGGAATCAAAATTCTGTTTAACACCATGCTTTGTCTGGTACCCAAAATCAGTCTTTAATGCATTTTGTGTAGCACCCAAAACTGTATTCAAAATCTTTTATCGGTCCAAGAGGCAGACAGAAGAAGCCAGGGAACAGCAGAAAGCAGGAAGAAAGAGTCTGAGCACTGAAACAAAAGCAACTATGATTATCCTATAAACTCTGCTAATTTTACAGTCACTTCATGCTTTCTGCTCTTCCCTGGCTTTAGTAATACACTGATTGTGACAATGTCGGCAGGATATAAGCCACAATCTAACAAAAGTAAACAGTTTACCTGTTTAAATGCAAGGTTTAATTCACACTCAAAAATTTAAATTATCTCATTATTTACTCGTTCCAAACCCAAATGTCAATCTTTTGAACACAAATTATGTTTTTAATGATCACTCCTCATTTTATATAATCAATTGAAAGTCATGCAACCAGTGTAATGCATCAAAAAGTACAAAAAGACATCATAAAAGTAATCTACATGAATCAAACATATGAAATTGTCTACAAACATGAAAAACAAATACAATTACATGATGGACAAGTTTTTCCAATTATTCTTAAAGCCATGAACATTTCAACCACAACTTAATGCAAACTATTGTTTGTGATAACAGTAACATTAGATGGTAAATATTTCCTCTTTTTTTATAAAATCAAAAGAAGATTTGTGTCTCTTTTGCCTTGCTAAGGCTAATTTGGTAGCATTTTATGTATTCTAACTAAACAAAAACAATATTCTCACACATAATTTGGCAAAATCATAGTGTGACTGGAAATGACACACACGCAATAATTTCCTTGATTTTCTTTTTCTTCACAAATCATGTCTTATTCATGTTATTTACATTGTAGTCTTCTAAACAAGTATGCAAAGTTTTTGATAAATGTTATCTGAAAAAAATAGTTAGTTGCAATAAAAATAATACAAATTTTATTCCTAAACAAACCCAACAATTATATAAATACTTCAGATTGGCAAGAGGTCGGCAACCTCAGGCACGTGCAACATTTGCATTAAACGATAAGATTGAGTGAGATTAATTATTATTGTATTCATCATATGGACATGCATGTTAAATTGTGTGTCTTGTTAAAATAGGTGTGCTGTTATTTTCTCAGCAATAAGACTTATAATGTTTACCTGGCTGACAATATAATTGTGTAGACTTTCAGGGAAGGATAGGGCTAGTAAACCAGTAAAGTTCTGCACAGACAATAACCTCTAACATTTTCTTCAGAAAATGTAAAACTGTTTAATGTATGCTATAAGCCATCTGTTAACACCAATGTATATGGCTCTGTAAAGGGTTGTTGTACTGAAGTCTTTGCTGCAGGCAACATTTGTCTGAACATATTGTGAGATTGTCTGAATCATTGCCTGTGATTATGCTATGGAATACAGTGAGACAGATTCCTTGTGAATAATTCCCACTGACCTGAGACCCTGTCAAATACATCACCATAGGTTCTGCAGGAGATATAGAGACCGGAGTCTTGAGCAGCAGATGCTCATTTTGCTATGTTATGTTGTTATATAATGTATATAATCTTACTCCAATTGCTTGTCTTATTTAAGTAGTCTACATGTGTACATATCATTCTGTATGGTCAGTACAAAAGCGGACACTCACCTACATTATGTCACAAATATCAGTCTAAACATTTAGAAATTATATCTGTTCCTCTAGTCTTGCGTAGCCAGGCCTTCAGACTGACGGCTGAAGGTCTGGAATCCATGGCAGCTTTCATTGGCCAAGGCCCACCCATGAGGCCGTTTGACTGACATGTCAAACAACCAATCACAGTTTGTTTCGTTCAGTGTCACATTTCAGGGCGTGGAAATGTCACCACAATAACAGACCGGTGTGTGAAACTCTCGAATGTATTTTAAAGATTCTATGCTTTTGAAAATCCAGTGTTTATTTGATCCTGATAAGTGTTTGTCATCACAGTTGTAAACATGACAACTTTCTTGTTTCGTGAGGGGGTTTGGCGTCACGACATCTTTGTTTCCAGGTGGAACGTTTAAGAATGCAAAACACACACGTCTCCCGGAAATCCTGTATTATTTAACCCATCCGACGACGACTTCAAAACTCCTGGGCTGTATCCAAAATCACCCCCCTATACCCTCAAATGCACTATTTGAGGGGAAAGCCATTTTAAGTGGTGTTCGAAACCATAGTGGACGTTCTCGAGTGCACTCATTCAATCCCACAATGCACCGCAAAAACGAGTGTACAACCGATGTACACTCAACGGCTAGAGAATCCCCATAATGCACTGTGAGAGTCACAAGCTGAATTAATACACGCATCTTGCCAGAAGATGGCGTCCGCAGCTGAAACATCCTTTTATTTATTTTAAAAGTGCTTGTCCACTGCATAATACAGCGTAATACAACACAGGTACAAATTCATTGTAAATTGACTATTAGGGTTTATGCACAATTTATGTGACAGAGTAAAGATAAATAATTTAATCTTACTACTAGAACTGCCCGTTTCAAATGATTATTAAACAGCAAGCAAACTATGCAAAAGCGTCAGTCCTTCTGGTGCACTCAGTGTCCGAATTCACTCACTCGTTTTAATTCACTCTTTCAAGTGAACTGTATGAGTGGACTAATGTAGGGAATAGTGAATGAGGGTATAATGGGCGATTTCGTATACAGCCCTGAAGTGTTTCCACTTTTGTGTGCCATATGCATCAGACGTTTAGCCAACGTTCCGCGGGCATGACGTCTGATGCTGAGACTACTGTTCCTCAAACAATGCTATTAAACGGCTTCAGAAAATGTATAATATAGCTTGCCTGTGTCATATGAACTATGTTTAAGGTACTTCAGTGTGCTTTATGACAGAAATGTCTTGACAGCAATGTTTTGGTTCACATTAAACTAAGGAAAAACAGTCTGGGAAGTCTTCTAAACACCTTTTTTGATCTGCCATGAAATTTAAATCATATCAGTTTGGAATTTTCAGGGGTGAACTTAAAGTTTTCAAATAAACATGTCACCACATCGAATATTTGCTTAAGTATTTATCTTTGAACAGTCATTCATTAAATTCCCGGGTGTATGACTGTCTCTCTGCTTTATTTGTATTGCTTGCCTAAACTCCTGAGGCAGGATTGAGAAAATGAAATGAGTTACTGAGGGGAAATCTTGCCAGTCCAGTATATTCTAATGAGTCTCACATCAGTGATAATGTAGATTCCCCACAGGACCAGAAAGCCTTCGGAGACCCGGAAATGACCACTTCACTGCCTCTGCAGACCTCATTTTCCCTTAACACTGACATGTTTTCTTCAAATAAAGAAGCCAGTTTACAAACTCATCTGTATCTGTAACACTGAACCATGTAACAGAAATAGGACTTTGAAATGCTGGGTTGAGACTGTTTAGACACATCCACACAGCAGCAGAATACGGTTGTGAGTCCTTAAGACAGTTACATCCACACAGATTTCACTTCCACATTCTGTTTCTGAACTCACATTTTCAGGTCAACTGCATTTTCGATGAAGCCCTGCTGTGTGAGGGGAACCAAACAGTGATAACAAGAAATACACCTGTAAACAAAGCCTGTAATAAACACTGAAAATTGTGAGCAAACTCTGTATTATTGACTGGTGAGTGAGTGGGAACTGAAAAGCTTTAATACTGTCAATAATACACAGTTTGTTCACAACTTTCAGTGTTTATCTGTGCTGAGGGTAACGCATTACAAGTGAAGTGAGTTCCATAATCAGATTACTTTTTAAAGTAACTAGTAAAGTGAACACATTACATTTAAACAAAATATCCGAGTTACGTTGTACTTTTTCAAATAAGTAACACAAGTTACTTTGTTTTCCCATTCATTCACTGACATCTACTGTCCCTGTCCCTGAGAGAAATGCGGAGTAAGTGCAGAGGCAGAGACACTTCCTTTAGCCTGAGGCTTATTCATTTCACTTTTGATATGGAAGGGCCTTTACAGCTGCCAAAAATATATTTGTTTTTCGCAGTGGTGGACAATTCAAGTACTTGAGTAAAAGTACAGATACGTATTATAAAATATTACTCCAGAAAAAGTACTGCTTTTTCAATTTTACTCGAGTGAAAGTACAAAAGTACTCGATTTTTTATGTACTTAAAGGGATACTCCACCCCAATATGATCATTTTGTCATTATTCACTTACCCGCATGTCGTTTCAAATCTATAAAAGCTTTGTTCGTCTTCGGAACACAATTTAAGATATTTTAGATACAAACCAGGAGGCTTGTGACTGTCCCTTTGACTGCCAAGTAGATAACATTGTTGAGGTCCAGAAAAAATGAAAAGCATCACCAGGGAAGTCTATCTGCCATGCTTCAATCTTAAAACCTGCACAGTGCTTCTGCTCACGATTTATACGAGATAAAAAGTGCAAGTCGCTAGATCCATTCAGATGAGACAGTCGTGTGATATGAGAAAGGTTAGTGATGCTGGCTGAAAACAGCCACTACAATGAGGTATAATGGAAAACACTAAAAGGCTTGTCAATTCAGCACCATAGTAATTTAACTTGAAGTTATTAACATCAGTGTTATTAACACTGTACAAATATCAAATGTGTTGGAAGAAATTTATTTATTATAAATGTTACTGTTATTGCATATTGGATAATATTTTAATTTTAGAAGGTTTTTTGTAGTTTCTTCATGTTTAGTTTTTTAACTACAAATGTTATAGTTTATTATTAATTATAATTTATTTTAAAAACCATATAACTATGGTAACGAGGACCATGGTTTTACTTATTGTGACCACCATACTAATAGCCTATAGCAGCTAAACTCTGGATTCTAAGCAATAACTTCTTTCTTTTTAGATGTTTAGTTCTAATTAATTTTAATTTAAGTAAGATGTTAATTCAATAAGGGCCTGATTAAAGATAAATATCAGGGTCTTATAAAAAGTAGGTGTTTATTGTTTACAAATAATAAAGTTATTAAAGCGAGATTCACCCTAAAATGAAAATTGTCATTGTTTACTCAACATGTCATTCCAAACCTGTATGAATGTTTTTCTTCTGTGGAACATAATTTGAGAAATTCAAGAAATCTTTGTCCATATAGAAATCAAGGGAAACCAAAATGGTTTGGAAACATTCTACAAAATCTTATTTTGTGTTCACAGAATAAAGTTGGTTGGAATGATATGAGGGTGAAGAAATTATGACAATTTATTAGCAGTAACTTCCCAGCAGTCTACATTTACGCATTTAACAGACGCTTTAATCCAAAGCGACTTACAATTGCATTCAGTTTATACATTTTCATTAGTATGTGTGTTCCCTGGGAATCGAACCCACAACCTTTTGCGCTGCTGATGCAATGCTCTACCACTGAGCCACACAGGAACAGCTAGCTCAAGCTCAAAATCAATGCTTTACTGTCAAGTGCTTTTCTATGTGACAAAACAAAATGCATTATTAAGTTTGTTGCATTTGTCGTGAATTCAGTAAAATCTATCAGTATTTGTTCCTATCCTGTTTTATTTATTCATTTATTTACTCCAATTGAAGGCCCTATGACCCATCAAAATATTCAAGGTGGAATTTGTGAGTTTGAGGAAATCTATTTGTCCAGGTCAATTGGACAAGAACGTTATTTTATATTTTACGAGCCTGAGTCTGTCTAAGAACAGTGTTCGGCCATAGCATCTCACCTCACAGTGAATATGAAAGTACAACTACTGCAAAAATAACAAGGTTACAACCTCCCTACTGGGAAAAGTTAAATGGTAATGTGTTTTATTGATTATTATGATAAAGTTGCAGGACAGGGCTGACAAGAAGTTTCTGTGTGTTTGTCTCTGCGTGTACAATTCTGTACAGTAAGTGTGTGTTCATAAGAGAGAAAGAGCAGAGATATTTTTTTAGAAATTGTTTATAATTTTGTCATGTTTGTCACTTCAGAGTCTTTGTGGTTTTTGGTTCTTTTGTTGTGGTGGGCTGCAAGGGCCTTTGAAATAAAAGTGATATAGAACTGCAACTGTGGTCATGACCTGCCTGAACTTCTTTAGATGTGCAATCACTGAAAAATAATTGCGCAACTTACAACATCAGTCAACCAATCAGAATCAAGCATTCAATGGCTCTGTGGGTGGTAAAATAAATAAAAACATAATAAAAATGTTTTCCCTTTCATAGGTTCACTCGACGCTGTGTCAGTAGCTGACGCTTTGAGGCTACTTTCACACTGCAGAGAAATGTGGCACAAATTTTTTGCTCACATGTGACAGATCTGTTTTTCTTATGTCAATGTAAACTGCACAAACTGAATGGAATCTGATATTTTCAATTACGATTTGTGACACTTCCATATCAGCTACTAAATCGGATACAGGTCAGATGTTTTGCAATGCGACCACAGTGTGAACAGTCATGTCGAAATTCATGCAACTTTTACGTCCCTCTAGTCTAGATCAACCTTCATCAGGATTCTGTGCTCATGGGTGTCATTTAAAAGATTTTACATATCCAATGTTACTCAGAAAGGATTACAATGATAACTCTATATACAAGCAAAACATAAGGGCTCATATCATTAAAAATGTCAAAACCCTGCTCTCTTTTGTTGCATCCTTGTCTTTATTTTTCATAATGCTTGCACATAATTTCGCTGGCTTTTTTGGCAGATCACACTATATGTAAACGCTTTATGCTTTATGTCCTCCATGTTTATGTCCGTATGATGGCATACTGCGCAAATGTTGCCAAGTCCACAGTTTTCCTGCAGAATGTATTTTTAACTGCTGCTGCAGGTTGTTTTTCAACTATGTGGGTTAAAGCTCAACTATGTGGGTTAAAGAGGCCCCACTAAAGAAGCCCCCCCCCCGGGAATACGATTGCATCATCAAGTTTTTCTGAGCTGTTGGATATCCAGATAAATTGAGATTAATCAGGGAATTATTTACAAAGCAGTCTTTTGTGGTAGAAGTGATGGTTATACCATACTTGTAACAATGAGTAGATTTTACAGATAGCTATTTACACAAGACTAGATGTTGATCTGAGATATCACTTTGCTGCAGAATTTCAAAACCATTTACATCAATTCCATGTGACTATTAAATCTAGAGTATGACAAAAATTAGTAGAACCTGACACGTGTTGTCTAAACCCAACAGAGTTCAGAATGTCTATGAATGCTGATCCTAATTTATCTTTTTCATTATCAACATGGATATATATATAAAAAAAAACAATTAAGACTTTATCTGCAGCCACTTGTGGAGGCTACTAGAGCACCTTCCACAAGGTGTTTTAATACTTCTAAATACCATCTTTTACTGCTTGCTTTAGGCAGTGAGATGTACAGTATAACCAGACCACTCTCCTGTAGGTTCAATGTTGGCTTTTCTAGATGTGCAGATGTGGCCCCGGCTACATCTAGGGTTTATGTGGTGGCACAATAATGCTTTGTCTTGGGAAGGCATTCCATGATTCTTGTCCATTCTTGCTGAATGCTGGGGGCAATATGGATGAGACCTTTCCACTCAATACAGGGCCAGAGTGGGACTCATTTTCAGCCTTGGAGTTTCATGCCGTAGACCAGCCCACTTTAGTTCATGACTGACTATATTAAAATAATGTAATTAAAACCTCAGTATATACATCAGCAATAGTGCACTGTTCTCTACAGCCTTGTAATTAATTGTATGTTTGCTCGCTTGTCTTCAACAATTGTTTTTTTTTTTTTTTGCAAGGTGCCGGGAGTCAGAAGATAATTACATCATCATTGGTGTTGCCAGTTAAATTCAGAAATGGAAAATAAGGGACAATTGTGATTCTTTATAAGAAAATGAGGGATAGCATTAGAAAAGCTCAAATTATTGGTACTGTACCATGTCTGCTTGCAGTTAAAAACGTATCACAAATAAATTTGTTTTACTTAACTTATTTATGAACAAATATTCTAAAAATAATTTTAATTTCATAAAAAAATGAGCCTGAGTAAATTGTACCATTATAGAACTGTGACTGCACAAGTAGTGTAGTAGTAATTTAAGAAGTGAAAATACTGTGAAATTACATTTATACAAATGGCTTCTATGAAACGTCAGTCAATAAAGCATTTTTTTAAACAATGGCACTTACATTTTTAACTAAAGTTTTATTGCAACCATTTAGCCTACGAATTAATACAAATGCATATTTTTTTCAATTAAAGAAAACTTAGAGAGTGTGGGTTACTTGTATGTTAATGACCTTGGATTTGTACTTCTATAATGAGGTCCAATTTTAACAATACTCTCAAAGTTATTTTATAGTATTATTATTATTTTTATGTAGCCTATTTTTTTAATATACGTAGCCTCTTTTTTTCCTGTATTCAACAGTATTAACTTAGTGAAAGACGTCTTTTCTCAAGTAGACAATGTTTTACTGCCTTGCTGGATGTTGGGCTCATGATCAATAAGTTGTTTGCATTCGCCCAAACTGATTTTGCCAAATCAAAACGTGGATAGTGAAAGGGAATTGCCATTAGCACGAGTCCCGCTTGCTGTGAAGCAGGAGCAGGCGGCATAGAATTTCGCTGCATTCCTTATAGCTTTCATACGGGACACTTCTTTGATGCCTTGAAAACAGGACGATTCTGTATTATACAGAACGACTAGCAACTCTGTGAGTGGGGCTGCTGTAAAATAATAAATAAAAGAGTGGGGCTGCTGTGAGTGCAAGCAGCCTAAAGACAGCATCCATATTTCAACCCCAGCGGCATGACAACACCGTCCCACCGGGTGCTCCTGATTAGCCAATGCGGGCTTGACTCGATACTTGCTCCTTCTTGGAACTTGTCCGGGGCTTTAACAGGTCCTTCTTTTAAGCCTTTGGAGTCAGGCACAGATTATATTCTGCCTCTTAAATTGGTATTGCTTTTGACCATGTTATCTCTTAGAAGGATTGGAGATTTGCAGGCCCTGTTGGTCAGTCCTGCATGTCTGGATTTTGTCAAGGCCTTGCTTATGCCAGGGCTAGCTCATCTGCCCAAGTAGTCTTTTGGTTTTGTTTCACTCTCTGATTCTATCTTGACCATTGTGTTGCAGGAAAGTAAAAGTTTGCATAGTTAAATACTTGCGTCGACTACACCTACCTCCCAGGTTCTATTTTCTATTTCTGTGCTGTCTAGGTTCATAAACTGATACATTACTGGCCTTTTCAGATATTGATGCAGTGGTCAGTGAAAATTTGTCTTTATGTACAGTATGCAACCTTGGTTTCCTGAATAGGCAAAGGGATTCTGCATGGCCAGTCATACTACACAGCTCTGCTCTGCTTTCCCTTGATGAAATCTTAGCTGTGATGGCATGGATGCTTTTCTTTTGAGACATGAGTGACGCAATGCCTTATTGGGTGCTAATGACTTGGCATGATTCTATATGGCTTAGGACAATCATCACACCATGGGGGGTTCCCATAGTATCAGCTACTGACGCCACATCTCGTTTCCTATTCAGGGTACCAAGAATACATACATCATCAGCCTAAAAAGCCATGCACGCCAAGGACGATAACTACAATGTTAGCTATATGTATACAATTTTAATATTCAATCTAATTCTATAAGAATAGGGAACTTAACACAACAACTATAATGGCAATGGTGACAGTCCACAGAATCAGTATTAAATGCTTGAGCATTTAAGGCAGCAAACAACACAAAGTTAGTGGTGTGGCCACTGATAAATTATCAATATAGTTGTTGTTCTTGGTGTGAACAAGCCTTAACTGTAGGCTGTTTATGGTTGCCAAACAAAGTATCAGCATGCATTACCATACTGTAGAATGTGCAGTTACGGTGCATTTATCTGCATTTTACAAGCAGCTAATTGGTTTTAAAGTCTTTTTTTCCTGTTATAAATAGTTATAGGCCAATTGCTATTCTGGTTTGAATGACAAAACTTTTCCATTATGCATACAGTCAAATCAAGTTTAGATTTTTGGAATATTAATGGATGGTTCCCAGACAGTTGTAAATGAACCCCCAAAGAAGCCGCCCACTTCCATCGCTGAAATCAGTCCAGACATGCTGATTCTACATAATTTGTCAGGTTATGCAAGGATATGGGAATATTAAATCAAACTTTCCTTTTCCATTTCCTTTCATCTTCACATTTTCTCCTATATATCTATGCTCAACCTTTTCACTCCTCTTCTGTAATCTGTATTTCACTTCAGAAATGAATCAGACTGCACGTCGCTGGTATACGATGTGTCAGGCTTCACACTTCAGTGCAAAATGATACTGAGCAGCAGAAGCACATTAATGAGTCTACTTAGTCATAGCTCTCAACTAATTCTGAATGATTGAATAGTAAAGCTCTTGATATCAGTGAGCAAGGATGTGATGACTCATAAAGGTGATGATATAGGCTAACTAACCTGTTGTTGAAAGTATTTTCAATGTTTCAGTGCCCTGTCAAAACTCTCTTTATAGTTTTAAAGGGATAGTTCACCTTGATATAGATTTGGATATAAGGTGAAATATAAAAACGCCATAATTTTCATTTTGAGTGAAATATTTCATATACTTTTGAAAATCCAGCGTTTTGTTGATCCTGATAAGTGCTTATCATCATGTAAACACGATCTTCATGAGGGGTTTGGCATCATGGCATCTTTGTTTTGAGATGGAGCGTTGAAGAACGAAACACACACGTCTCCCAGAAATCCTATATAATTCAAAACTCCTGAAGTCTTTTCAATTTGTGTGTGCCATATGCATCAGAAATTCAGCCAGCGGCTTGTTGCTGAGACTATTTGGAGCTAAACTCTCAACTCTCGTTAAAATTGTCTTTGAATTCCCATTTTTTTGTGGTAGCGTTATAGCCTCGCTGTTAAAGAGCGATTAGCTGGTGAAGTGAATTAACTTATTTGTAATGTTCAAAGCAGATGTCACAACAAATGTCAGTAGACCGGTAAGATTTTAAAACAAGTAGTTAATTTATACATTTGTACAACCTTACCCCCTCGCTGTGGAAATACAACGGAATAGAGAAGAAAAGGAATGCAGCACTGAAAAGGGGCGGAGCTACATCAAGTCTATAGTATGAATGCATCTAGATGGGATAGTAAGGCCCTGTCCCAAATGAAACACTTCATGTGCATTTGCGGTCTTACGGACTTACAATGGCCGCAGCGTGCACGTGTCTGTTAAGCCCATGAGACCGTAGTATGTCCCATTCCTCATTTTAGCGTTCAGAAGGGTGCTCGCGAGTGCCCCCTTTGCGGCCGTTATGTGCCCTCGATCCACACTTCTGCTGAGCCCGCACTGGGGCGAGCTCCGCAGCAGACTTCTACCCGACCGTCAAAGCGGCAATTATGTCACGAAAGTGCGGACTCAGAGGAAGACCGCGAGGGTTTAGGGTGCCATTCGGGACAGGGCCTAAAGTGTCATTTCCGCACTTCAGAATCTCGCCAGAAGTAAATTTAGTGTGTCATCCAGTGTTTTGCCTACTCTTTTAAGAGCAAAGCAAATTCGGACATACTTCGGTTTTTCGCCTTCAATGTAGTAGGGAAGTATGCGATTTAGGATGCAGCCCATGTGTTCTTTGACAGCCAATCAGAATCCATCCGACTGTAGAGTTAAATATTGTAAAAGTGATTTCAGCTATATTGTCTGACGTAGATACACCTTTAAACCGATGGCAGAAGGCATAATGACTAGTCTCTATGTCGTTATCATTTGGTGTGGACGTAACTATTCTCACATAAATAGAATGATTATTAAAACTGTAGTTATAGTTTTCACTCTTGGTGTGAACGGGACTTAACTGTGGGACATTTGTGCGAAACGCAGATAAAGTGAGAGCGAGTATGTGGATGAGAGAGTGCAGTGGCAGGGTTGAAGAGAGGTGGAAATCCATTCAAAATTCATGATACAGGAAAACTTCAAAATGTCACGATGGGTGGGCCGTTCATAAACATATCAATAAAGGAGCCACAATGGCATTCCCCCCTTGCAAGCTTATTCATTAACATTTCAAAAACCTCTGAGTGCTCATATAAAAAATAGCTAGATTTAACTCTGAAAACCAGACACAAGTACTTCAGGGTTTAAACACAAAACACTATACGAACAAGGATGACCATTGTTAAATAGTTTTAAAAACACATATTACATCTCATGCATTTAAATTTCTCAATCAGGCAAGTACAAGAAACATGAGACAACTGGTAATTCTGAGTGAATCAATAGTGCCCTCTACAGGCCCAAGGTAAATAATGCAACTTGAATATATACCCCCTTGAATATATCATGGGGGTGGGGCATGGTAAATGTATAAAACTTTTTTTATTTTTGAAACATTTGTTGGCGTAAGTGAACATTGAGGACAGTTGTAAAAATCAATCAAATGAGGGCTTTAAAGGAACACTGATATGTACCATGTATGAGTACAATAAGTCTTGCAAAAAATAAACCCAAAAATGAACCAAACGATGCTCACAGTTTAGTTTTTATTATTAGTGAAGTGAATGTACACGTATTTATTGATAGACCTTTTTAATATATCTTTACATAAAAAAGAAACTATACAGTAATCATTGGATCATCGGATCATTGTATCACTTAACCTGTAGCCATTCTGTTTGCACCTTATAAAAACAGGATAGTGTAATACTATAATTACAATTAAAACACATTTTTGATGTCAGGATGACGAGATATACGATACAATCAATCTACAGCATGTCTCTATACAGTGCACAGGCCATCTGGTGGCAGACAAAACAAAGTGTACCATAAAACCAGCAGTCACGTGGAAAAGGTTTTCATTTTTATGTACCATTCAAAAATGCACCAAGATTTGTACAATGACTCCATGATGTAACATCAACCATTTTGTTTTAAATTGTTCAACGTACAACGGACTATATCATCATTTACAGCTGAAGCTAATCAAACCTGTCAACAACGTGTCCAGGCCATATTTCACCCCAAACAAAAAGTTATGCTTAAATAAAATTCAGCTTTAGGATCATTACAATTTTTGGCATTGTGAAAAAAAAAATTATAATTGCATTTTCATTATGGTAATATGTGGAAAAAAAGTATATTTTTTATATTGCTTTTAAATGAATGTTTATATGAAAAAAGTATTACAGTACTTACTGTAATAATATATAAAATCTATTATAGTACATAGAAATTACAATTGAGAGCAATGCACATGAGAAAAAGCACAAAAAAACCTCAAGAGTAAAATATACAACACTATTATAAGAATAATTTAGGGGGAAAATGTGCTTAAATTATGAAAATAATATCTAATAATAAAAATCTAATGGATTCTTATGATTGTTGTGTCAAATATGGCGTGTTCTTGTGGGATTCACCTTGAAATATCTAAAGTGAAGTGCTATGCTGTTAAAAAAAGATGACAAATATTAAAGCAGGTGTTTATCGGTGTAAATTACAGTAAAATGCACATAAAGAGAAAGTGAGACCGCGTGCCTACGTCCTGAGAATGTCAAAGATGTGCTTTCAGATTCACACACATCAGTCAGTTTGTTTTCAGCGTGAGGAAAAGTGTTACATGCATCTGTGTCAACAGACTTTCTTCTGTATTACCTGAAGGTCAGGCTACTAAAAAAAATCATGTACCAGTGTTAAGGCATAAGTGGACAGCATATATCTCATTCACACTCACTCACTCACTCACTCACAAAACAGTTTATCTCCAGTATCATAATTTCCATAAAAGTATTAGTGTTGGGTACACAAGCATATTCTTGATCACAGAAACGTGTGTACCATAAAGACTATTAAAACACCCCAGTCCATGCTGTGGGAATCATGGGAACTCTACGGAGCGCTGGCCCTCCAAACCCACTCCCCAGAAGTGTCTGAAGTATCAAGTACCCGCATCCCGCACACACACGCATCACTTCCTCCTCCTCCTCTGAACTCCAGAGCACTGAGCGGCTGGCCCCACACTCGTCAGAGCAGGCTGGAGGATCATGGGAAACAGGATGCTGGAGGGAGATGGAGGCTTTTAGCCGCAGCTTTCATCCATCTGGGGCTTCTTCTTCAGAGACGCTGATTATGGCCGATGAAACCTGCAAAAGGAATTAAAGAACATGACATTTTTTTAATAAAGTCCAGTTGATGGTTAAAGACAATGATCATGTTCATGAGCACATTATATTTCAATTAATGCTTAAATAAAAATATATATTAATCCTAAATACTTTCATTACTATTCTACAACCACCTCTCCATTTATCACTTGACTTTTAAGGAACATTTATTTTCATGAATGGCTTTTAATGAGCACACAAACACACACACACACACGCGCATTTGTTTGTGTGAAAAATGGGGACATCCCATATGATGGGCGTAATGGTTTTTATACTGTACAAACTGTATGTGCTATTACCTACACCCAAACTTAGCCCTCACAGGAGACTGTGCATTTCTACTTTCCCCCTAAAAACTCACTCTCTATGATTTATAAGCGTTTTGAAAAGTGGGGACATGGGGCAATGTCCTGAAAAGTCACCTTCACCTTTGTCATACCTGTGTCAATATACAAATTGATGTCCTCATGTGGCAAAAAACCCACGTGCACACACACACGCACTTGAATTTGTGGTTTACGGGGGCTCTCTATAGGCGTAATGGTTTTTATACTGTACAAACTGTATATTCTATTGCCCTACACCTAAGCTTAGCCCTCACAGGAAACTACTGGCAATTTTTGAATGTTGTTTTAAGCCTTTTGTTTTACGGGGAAACAAGGTGTTTGTAACAGCTCCAGACTTATTTGTTAATTAATGACGTCATCAGCGACTAGTCGACCTCGACACAATTTTCATCACATAAAAGTCAACTTATAAAAAGCAGGAAGTCGTTCAACCCCTACTGTGGATTACTTTCATTTTTCAAGTCAATGCACCTCAGAATCGGCCTAAATACTAGGGCTGTGTCTCACCAGCAAAGTCACGATACGATACGTATCACGATACATAGGCCACGATACAATACGTATCACGATACATGACTGCACTGAATTTCAGCCCAGCAGATATGAATAAAACAGCTGTTTATTAATCACTGCATAGGGCCTACTAAAGGGACATTGCTAACTATAGGCAGAGCAGGCAGTTGACCTCTGCATTATGAAGGACCTCCTATATAGTACCTCCATACAATATAGTTAATGGCATGTAAAATGTTTACATTGTGCACTCCCAACCAGGTACAATATTCTGATTGTTTGCATCGTTTTTAAGCCCATAAATAATGTACTTGCTCTAATAAATTTATATTGTAATGTACTCATTCTACTATATTAAAACCTTTACATTGCTGGTATGTTATCATTGCACAAATTAACACACTACATTTAAAACAATTTTTTTGAAGACTTCTAAACTAATGCGGTGTCTTCACTGTACCTCACGGACACACACGCTCAGTCACTCGCACACACACACACGCTCAGTCACTCACACAGATCACGTTGCGTCCACACACAGACATTAAGGAACAAACGTTTTAGCACTGCCTCGCAATTTTAACAACTAAATATGTAAATCGCTCAAGAGCTACATTGTCTTTCTCAACAAGGAGCCGGTAACATCATTGTTTCTAAAGGAATTTAAGCCACAGCTTCACTGTTAATAGATAAATGCGGCAAAATGGTGGTAATTTATACATGCATACACAGCCCCCCCCCCAAATGAACACTTGATGAATTACACTTTTCTGATAACAGAATATTGAAGTGGAGATCGCTAAACTGCAAGCTAATCGATGTTTTTAGAAAGCAAGCGTGATTATCCACAGTGGAGAGAGCGCGTGTGCAAATGGTTGCCAGGTTGACAAAAATAAGTAAAACATTTAGCAGAAATTTCCGTATTGCGTAAGTGGGAAGCTCTGTCTCGGGGATTACATCTCTTTATATCAGGCAACCTGTTGTGTTCCTCTGCGGCCATATTAAACCGCACTTGTGAGATTAGTTCTCGACATTTATAGCGCAAGATTCCTTTGGTACCGTGGTCGCGCGGCTCGGTCCATTGATCCGCGTCGATGACAGGTCAGCGTGGCGCGAGCTCTGTAACATTGCGCTGTTTCGTCCCACTTTCAGTGCATTTTCCTTCCCATATTTATGGCTGAAGACCGGTGCTCTCGCTCTTAGTCATGTTGCTTCTGCTAGCTGTTTATCACTGTAGATATGCAATGCAGAGAGACGTATAGGCGACACCCTCATCTGGAGACGGGGCGGGAATATGCAGCTCATTTGCATATACTCCAAATCAGCTCGTTTTTAGACACACCCCAAAAATGACATTTTCCAGCTGTTATAATAAATTACTTGTGGGGTATTTGGCCTGAAACTTCACAGCCACATTCTGGGGACACCCAAGACCAATTTGACATCATGTAAAAAGGGGCGTAATAGGTACCCTTTAAATAAATTAATACTTCTATTCAGCAAGGGCACATGACATTTATCAAAAGTGACCTTAAAGATATTTTAATGTTACAAAAACACATAAACATTGTTTTTTAAAACAATATTTACATAAACATTGTTCTTTAAAACTTTATATTCATTTGAATTATTTCTTGAGCAGGAAATCAGCATATTAGAATGATTTCTGAAGAATCACGTGACACTGAAGAGTGGAGTAATGATGCACACCAGCTGAATCCTTAGACATCTTCAAGAAACGTTTAAAACACATCTCTTCCATCTTTATTTGACCCTCTAACTCTAGCACTCTCTATTCTAATTGTATTTGATCTATCTGTCTTCTTTTATATATATATATTCATAGGCTATGTTCACACTCTCAGTTTTGGGATTGACAACGGCATTTTCTTTACAGGTGTGAGTCTTGAAATGTCCCGTTCACACAGCAGCTTACAGTTGTGTTTAGAATACTGTCTGTATGAACGTGCCACAGGAGTCAAGACCGTATTCCTCACCAGTAACCATAGCAACAGTGACCACAGTAAAATCACAGAACACAAAACTGCCTGGATCTAAAACTTTCAGATGACACGCAGCTCATTTCTCCATCCATGTAAGTTGTCACTGTAAAACCACACATGAAAACTCATAATACACGGTAGATGCTTGTTTGTGCGGCAGAACTAGAGAACTAGAAAATTAGAGAAAACTGAGTTTTCTAAATACTTAGAAACTAGAGAAAACTAGTGTCATTCCCTTCTATCTTGTGGCTCAGTGGTAGAGCATTGCGTTAGCAACGCAAAGGTTGTGGGTTCAATTCCCAGGGAACACCCACACTGACAAAAAATGTATAGCCTGAATGCACTGTAAGTCGCTTTGGATAAAAGCGTCTGCTAAATGCGTAAATGTAAATGTAGAACGGCTCTCTCTCGTGCTGTATGGCATGACAGACAACTAGTCGTCCAGTCCTGTTCCGTTCACACAGCGCGTGTGTTCCAAGAATGCGGTTGTGAGTCCTGAAAATTCACGGGGTGTGAGTTCGGTTACAGAATGCAGTTGTCACGCCCGTAAATAACCGAACTGTGTGTGAACATAACCGTATTATGGACTCAAATACAGGACTGACAACCGTATTTTGCTGCTGTGTGAACGTGGACATATTTGAGAGCAGTCAATGCAATTTGGGAAAGAAATTTATCAAATCCGTATGTGTGTGAAAATAATCAGATGAAACCCTCTTTGTAATCGTTAACATTTTTACATGTAACTAATTTAATTGCTTTTTTTTCAGTAACTAACATATTACGGTTACATTTATTTTGTAATTAAATTAGGTAATTCCATTACATGTAACTCCCCAGTACTGGATTCAGATATAAACCAAGATCCTTGTGGATATTCTGAATGAGATGTTTGTAAGATCCAGGATTCTGATTATTATAAACATATGCCGTCATTTTCAGATTAGTAACCTGAAAATGTACTCACTGTTAATCAAGTTTTGGCAGCTGGGTTAAGGTGTTTGTTAAGTACTTGACAAAATTCCCATTAAAATCTGACTATTCTTGTGCGTGTAAACACTTTAATTTTAATTTCATTATTAAGAAAGTGTTAAAAGTCTCTCACCTGGTGTATACCCTGCTGTCCTCATGCACTTCCATTTCTGAGCTCTTATACTCATTCAGCTCCTTTCTTATGGCCGCCTGGAAGAGGACAAAGAACAACATTAACACTGGTTTAATTAGGCAAGTTATAAAACACCTTAGAGCACACCTTAATTAAGATGTCATCAACATAAAATTCAAATGCTTTAAAGCCAAGATGGTTGAGAAACTGTCCCTCAGTGTCCATGTTCCTTTGCAAATAAGATTGGTTTGTCAAGGAGGTTATGCCATTTTCAATTACGTGCAAATGTTTTTTATGTAACTCTCTACAATTTACATAAGACGCCATTTAAATGCTGTTATATCGGTCAGCACCAGGGGGCAGCGGAGAGCAGTGATTGGGTCAGACCTTGTCAGCAGGTGTGAGTTTGGTCCAGGGTTTGTCGGCGCGCCTGTCGTAGTCTTGAGCATGAGTGCACTCCACATACTCATGAAAGCGCAGGATCTTTCTGGCCTGCAGCTCAGCCACTGTAGGCCTCTGGGACAACTGCACACAGAAACAACAGCAACATCTGCTTTCACTCTCTGCAAGATTACTCGCACCACAGTCAAAATATATATATGAAAAAAAATCATGTAATTTCATTAGTTGTAGGTTTTTGTTTACGTTCTTTTGTCCAGTATTCTGTGACAGTTAAGAAGTAAAATAAGTGAGTAGTCAACAAGCATTTATATTTTATATTACATTTTGAATTTTAAATCTCTGACAGAAGGGATTTATTTATTATTAATTATTTTTGTATTGTGGAAAAGTAAGAGAAATAACTTGAATGAGCAAAATTGTAATTAACAAAACTTTACACAAAGACATACACTATCGTTATATTTACTTTATTTGTAATAAATAATTATATTTATTAATATCATTAATAACATTTATAAAATAATTAATTTTACAATATTTTTAAATAAGCTTTTTTAGCAAGGAAAAAAGCAACAAAAACATAAAAATGGCAGTATAAACATTTGTAATGTTGTAACAAAAGATAAATGTAAATAAACGCTGCTCTTTTGAAATTTCTATTCATCAAAGAATCCTAAAAAAATGCATTACCATTTCCACAAAAATATGAAGCAGCACAACTATTTTGATAGATTATCAATGTTGAAATGTTTCTTAAGCACCAAATAAGCCGACTGTAGTTAATGGCTGTTTAAATTAATGACATTTTAAAATATAAAAAGTTATTTTAAATTGTAATAATATTTCACTATAGCACTTATTTTACTGTATTTTTTATTTTGCATTCAGACGTGATGAGCATTGGAGATTTCTTTCAAAAACATAACAGAAAAATCTTACTGACTCCAAACATTTGAACAGAAGTGTATTTGTCAGAAAAAAAAAATTAGATGTTTTCATGAGAAACAAACGAACGTGTGCCTCCAAACCTTTCTGGTCAGCCTGCGCTTGATTTCGCTCCTTTCTGCCCGTCGGTCCATTTCATTCTTGGCTGAAACAAAAGAACGTGGAGATGTTAAGAAAATCTTTTCTGGAAGCATCACCAAATTGGGAACTACATCAGCTGTGACTGACAACTAGAGAAGGCCATGGATGGAAGACTGACCTAATAGGATGTTTCTCTGCTCAAGCTCTTGTGCTGTGGGTCTCTGACTCAGCCTCCTATGAGAACATGCAAAATACACAGTGTGAGTGTGGACAGTACAAACACCCCATAAACGCACAGTGAACACACACAGTCGCAGACCTTGTGAGGGTGGTGCTGATCTTGTTGCGGATAGCTTCCCACTGCTCTTTGTTGTCGCAGACGCTGTTCTCTTGGTCCTGAGACTGCTCTTTCTCCAGCTGACGCTCCAGCTTTAGAGCCAGAGTATCCTTACGCTTCACACGGCTCGCAAGACCACCTGACGAGATATATGCACAATCCTCATTAGCTGTTTTCACAATCTTGGCATTGATGCTACTCATGCAAAGTTGTAACATTCATGATTTGAGCACATGGAAGGTTAAATCACTGGTAAAAGTAATCTGTTAGCAAAGAGTTTGAGCAAATCACTATGTTCTGAAGGAGATGACATTATTACTCCATTGCACTTGAACATACATATAATACCTCTCATTTTTGTATAGTAAGCAATTCTAACAAAGGCAATTTGAGTTTTAACACCGTATTCACCAGTTTCATGTTTTAAAGTGGAGACAGTTACCCAATTTTTTATGCACTTATTAATGCAGGACAGGTACAATATTCCTCAAAAACCCTCACAGGGCTGGTCAGACAGAATTAAAGGATCATACTTGTGGGAACATCCTCCTCATCATCATCTTCTTCATCATCATCTCTGTAATTGATTGGTCCATCAGAATCGCTCTCTTCGCTCTCCTCGTCGTCGCTGTTTCCATGTCCCGTGTCCTCGGGGATGACAGTGACCCGTGGATCTCCCACCAGACCGCGCCGGCTGCGCGGCTCCAGCTCGAGCTGGCGTGTGGGCCGAGGGGCGGGCCGCAGCTTCTGCAGCTCTTCTTCAATGTCAAAATCATCATCCTCAGGCCTGAACAATGCACAATCATATAGACACAGTGAACATATGAATGTGAACTAATCCTTTAAGTGTAATATATATATATATATATATAATTTTTTTTTGTGCTGTCAAGTGATTAATCGCATCAAAATAAAAGTTTTTGTTTACATTATGTATATATATATATATATAATCTGTGTATGTTTATTATCTATATATAAATACACACACCTACAGTATATATTTTTTATATATTTTTATGTTTATGCATATATATATATATCATAATATGTTAAAATACATGTAATCAGATTACAGTTACTTTTTATGGATTACATATTTACACAATAGCAGTAAATTATTAATAATTTATTGATTCTCCTATTCCTCTTTCATCTTTTAAAATGTCCTTTCTAAAAGAGCCTACTGCTTATATATACTCAGAAAGTCTTCCAGCTTTGTGGAAGACACAGCATTTGACCACTTAACTTACAATAATTATTTCAGGTTTAAGAAGTGTTTCAACATTGCTTCACTACTGATGAATTAATTAAACGTTTATTTGATTTACCACTCAGTAGGTTATTTAACCATGTATTTATATGCCTTTGGAATGCTTGTCTTTCAAACAAATAAAATAAATAAAAAATATTAAATTAAAATCAACAAATTCACAAAAATGTTTGTCATCAGATCCTCTTTAACTAAATATATATATACTTGAATAACCCTGAGACTTTAAAATAAATATTTTAATAATGAAGTATCATATTTGCATGTTCGTGGTTATATATATATATATATATATATATACACAGGTGCTGGTCATATAATTAGAATATCATCAAAGTCGATTTATTTCACAAATTCCATTCAAAAAGTGAAACTTGTATAATGTATACATTCATTCCACACAGATGATATATTTCAAGTGTTTATTTCTTTTATTTGATGATTATATGACAAAATGAAAACCCCAAATTCAGTAGATCAAGAAAATAGAATATTGTGAAAAGGTTCAATATTGAAGACACCTGGTGCCACACTCTATCAGCTGATTATAAAACACACCTGCAAAGGCTTTAAATGGTCTCATTAAATATTCTGTAGGCTACACAATCATGGAAGACTGCTGACTTGACAGTTGTCCAAAAGACGACCATTGACACCTTGCACAAGGAGGGCAAGACACCAAAGGTCATTGCAAAAGAGCTGGCTGTTCACAGAGCTCTGTGTCCAAGCACATAATAGAGAGGCGAAGGGAAGGAAAAGATGTGGTAGAAAAAAGTGTACAAGCAATAGGGATAACCGCACCCTGGACAGGTTTGTGAAACAAAACCCATTCAAAAATTGGAGATTACAAATGACTGCAGCTGAGTCAGTGCTTCAAGAACCAATACGCACAGACGTATGCAAGACATGGGTTTCAGCTGTCGCATTCCTTGTGTCAAGCCACTCTTGAACAACAGACAGCGTCAGAAGCGTCTCGTCTGGGCTAAAGACAAAAAGGACTGGACTGCTGCTGAGTGGTCCAAAGTATTTTCTCTATGAAAGTAAATTTTGCATTCCTTTGGAAATCAGGGTCCCAGAGTCTGGAGAAGAGAGGAGAGGCACAGAATCCACGTTGCTTGAGTCCAGTGTAAAGTTTCCACAGTCAGTGATGGTTTGGGGGCCATGTCATTGCTGGTGTTGGTCCACTGTGTTTTCTGAGGTCCAAGGTCAACACAGCCGTAAACCAGGAAGTTTTAGAGCACTCATGCTTCCTCTGCTGACCAACTATGGAGACGCAGATTTCATTTCCAACAGGTCTTGGCATCTGCACACAGTGCCAAAGCTATCAGTACCTGGTTTAAGGACCATGGTATCCCTGTTCTTAATTGGCCAGCAAACTCGCCTGACCTTAACCCCATAGAAAATCTATGGGGTATTGTGAAGAGGAAGATGCGATATGCCAGACCCAACAATGCAGAAGAGCTGAAGGCCACTATCAGAGCAACCTGGGCTCTCTAACACCTGAGCAGTGCCACAGACTGATCGACTCCATGCCACGCCGCATTGCTGCAGTAATTCAGGCAAAAGGAGCCCCAACTAAGTATTGAGTGCTGTACATGTTCATACTTTTCAGTTGGCCAAGATTTCTAAAAATCCTTTCTTTGTATTGGTCTTAAGTAATATCAAATTTTCTGATTGGGGGTTTCATTAGTTGTCAGTTATAATCATCAAATTAAAAGAAATAAACACTTGAAATATATCAGTCTGTGTGAATGAATTATACATTATACAAGTTTTCACTTTTTGAATGGAATTAGTAATCAATCAACTTTTTGATGATATTCTAATTATATGACCAGCACCTGTATATATATACAATTTTTTATTTTTTTTTAAGCTTTTCATTAAACCCAAACTCCCTGCAGTTCTTTCACAAACCCCAGTTTGGGAAACCTTGATGTGATGTAATGTTTTATGCACTCCATGTTGCTAATAACAATGAATGGAACAATTTCTTAATCTTTGTATTTTGATTAATACAGTACAAGATAATCCTATTTAAATCAATGTGATAAATGAGAAAGCTCAAACATTTATCTAAAAGTAATCTAAATGTAATCTGATTGTATTGCCTAAAATGTGTAATGTAATGGATTCCGTTACTAACTACAATTTGTGTCATGTAATTTGGAATCAGTGACAAATTAGAATTTTTAAGTAATCTGCCCAGCTCACATAATACGAGGCAATATTTCTTTTTGGGATGCAAAAAATAGCAATCTGTTATAAATGTACAAAAGCAAAGAACACAGTGTTCTTAGATAAACTGATTTGCACACTCACAGTCGCAGAGGTTCGATAGTGACTGGAAGAGAGTATCGCCCCCCTCCTGGGGCGTCAGCCAGAAAGTCTGGTGGTGACTCAAACAGAAGCGAATGAGCTCGCTGGGATCCTTCTAAGTTGGGCTGGACCGGGCCAGGACTGTTCAAGGCTTTCTGGATGCGTATGTGCAGAGGCAAGGGCGGCTGGGAGGGCGGATCTGTGGTAGGGCTGGGCGGATCCACGTGCGGGACCTCAGGGAGCGGTTGGGCACAGGGAGGGGATGGAGGTATATGGGTTGGTGGAGGAGAGAGCGCTTCTGAGTTTTTGCTGTTGTCTGATTGGGCAGGGGCGGGGCAGAAGCTGGGGCTGGGACTGGAACAGAGGCGGGGCCTGGGGGCGGAGGCTCAGGGTGATTGGCCGAAGAGTCATCTGAGCGGTGCTTGGTCACAGGTGTCATCCTCTTTGGGGGAATGGGAGGAGACCGCTTGACTGGGACCGGGACTTGGGAGGGATCCACTGTAGAAATAAACAAAATACAATCAAAATGAACTTCACATAGAAACGAGGGTTAAAGCACATGTAGCAACAACAAATTAGTTTGTACGAAAGTGCCAAGCTAGGATGCTTAAACATTGATTTGCATGCCATGGAATTAATCAAACAGGGATTAGTACAGGATGAGGAGGGATTTCATATTCTAAGATAATAGATTTTACAGATAATACTGTAAATATGAAGAGTTTCAATATTCACCACTCTATGCAAGTTCGCTAACATAAGCTAGAAATGAGTTACATTCTGAATGCTGCCACAAGAGACGATATAGGACCTGTTCACAATGAGGACGATAAATGTAAAGATAACTATAAAATTGTAATAATTGGGAAGTCCACATCAATTCAATACAAGATTATTTGTATAGTGCTTTTCACGAAACAATCGTTGCAAAGCAGATTTACAGGAAACTAAGTTTCTACAATAGATTTATATATTGCATAAACTTAATATATTTAACTTATGGCAAAATTAGGTTGATTTCTGTATATTCTCTGAGGGGTTGGCATCATCTCTTCTCAGGTGTTGGTCATCTCGGATCATTTAAGGGTTGTGATCCACATCACAACTATAACAACGACACAGAGCAATAATATCATCTGAATCACTTTCAGAACTTAATTTTTTTTGCGAGATGAATGATCAAAACTTTGAATCCAATCAGAATCCACCCGACTTTAAAGAACTAGAACATTTAAAGTGGTAAACAACAAAACTGCAGTGTGTGCTTATAGTAAACAGAAAATAATATATGTCTACTAGTGTATACAGTTGTCATTAGTTATGGTTTTTGGTGTGAACGGGCCTTAAACATTCTACTTCAATTGATGTTTTTCTCTATCAGGCCAACTACTGTCATGGCAGAGCAACAGTTTGAAGAGGATCTTTCTGAGCAAGTTAGTTAAAATGAACATGAAATCTAATATGTTCCCTAATTAGATTCTTAATACCATGTTAATACACATACATGAAGAAAATAACTCCTATCCTGAGTACTGTGACAGTGCAGGTTAAGTATGCATGTGCAATATGACATTGGCCAAGCATTCATTTCTGAGATTGTACACTTGCGTAAAGTGTGTTTCAGGGTTAAATGTCAAAAACCTTAATCTTACGTGAAGGCCAGTTCCATGTCAAAAACTCAACATTAGACACTGCCACTCCTGTTATTCAATGACAATTTTTTAATTCTCCAAGAGGGTGAATTGTTAGTATACATGTACATTTTCAGACAATCTACCAGACTGATTTTGAATTTAATCTTCACTACCGGTTATTCTATTAATCCTCAATCATGGTTACCTACAAGTATCATATATTTTGTATAGGATGAACTGAAATCCATTCACTAGTTCTCAGTAAACAGAGTGATTTGGAGCATGGTCATGGAGATCTTGAGTATGGGTGTGAAAACAATCATGACTGTGAGGTTATTAGAGCATTAGGGTCTGCATGCCAGCTGGTGTGGGACGGGACGGCAACAGGGCTACCTGGGCAGAGCTGAGCGCCCCTTTGGCTGAGGTAGGTGGGCAGGGAGAGATAGACTCCAGACTCTGCCTGCCGTCTCCAGCTCGTCCAGTACTGAGGAGGTGGAGCTTTGTAATATCTTTGTAACGTTGAAGCTTTGGGGTGGATGAAGGGAAATGCGTTTTTAGCATCTCAAACAACAATCACACGCACTGTTGGAAACTGGTCCAGTCCAACAGGTGACACCTATCACCTATTAAAATCTCATTGTGCTTAAAGGGATAGTTCACCCAGAAATGAAAAATCAGTCAACTACTCGCCCTCGTGTTTCTTCAAACACATAAGACTTTTATAATGAAGATATTTCTAATGAAACCTGACATATTTCTGTCCCAAATTTGAAAGTTGAAGTGGTTACTCCAAGTCGTCCAAAGATATGATCACTTCATGTGGTGAACAGATTTAATTTGGGCTTTTATTTACCTATAAATACTGAGCAACACACATACATGGAGATAATCAAATATGGTAAATGTAAGCACAAACATTTGGTGCGTGAAAAACCATTCAATTCATTCGGATTTTATTACAATGTCCTTCTGAAATATTTGAAATATCAATGTGGTGGAATGGAAATCAATCAGGTTTCATTAAAATGCTTTGAAGATAAGGAAAAGTCTTAAGGGTTTGTAAAGACATGAGGGTGAGTAACTGATGACATTTTTTTTGTAAGCAAGTTTAAACTCTAAGTAAGAGCATCCTAACATGTCAGCCAGTGACTCAACCAATAGCAAAAGTACAATGAAAAGCAGTAGGACACATATGATTATTTGCAACTATTGGTGACTTAAGATGTGGTAAAGTCAAACATATAAAACAAATGTAAAGTCATTAAAATAATTTGAGCTAAAATTAGTTAAGAAAATATTACTTAAATACAAGTGAATATTTTAAGCAAAACTTCCAACAACGAAGCCAGTTTAAAACAGTTGGGTCAATCGGTAATAGACTGTATTTAACCAATCCAGTTTCAAGAAAAAAATGGCAAATCCAATTCATGGCCCAGTTTTAAAGGAGAAATCAAAATTCCCTTAATCTTTTGACATATAAGAGGTCATTGTACTATTAAAACATCCTGTAAGTTTCAGAACTCAAAACTTCCGTTAGTCAAAAAACAAGTTATATTGAAGGCAGTCTGCCAAAACGACAGCTTGTGGAATTTGCCATCTTATGTGCAGCTAAATCCTGCCTCCACAGAAGATCAACACCTGCTTCTACATCGCTGCCTGTCTAGCCCCGCCCACCGATTCACACCTGTAGTGTAAATAACGAGAGAGGCAAACGCAGATCTACGCAGAAACCAAATGATAAAGATCATTTCAAATACAACAAGATGTTGTTTAGTGATTATTAGTTATGAAAAAAGAAAAAAGTCTTCAAATCGCCTTCCTTCTGATCATAACATTAGAAAAGAATGGATGAACTTTCATTTTAATTAAGATCCAGACCACATCAGTGAGAACTTGGTCCTTTTTTCACTTCAGTTTACTGCGGATTCGTTTACAAACAAGGCACAATTTGACACATGATTTTCAGAAAGATAAAAACTAAAAGATGATGCTGTGCGACTATATTGGATCTGACAGTAATGCTGCAACACAAGTGTGAGAAAGTCTCAGAAAATCTCAGTCTCAACTGTTTTAGAATGAGAACTGAAATGATATTGTCCTGGTATCTAAGGGCATCTATAAATGGATCCTGTTGGACAGGGATGGTGTGTGCTGTGTTTCTGACACTTGGGCAGCTGCTGCCTGCCTCTCATGCCACTGGCCATGACATGTCTAAAGTTATCTTCCCTCAATGACACCTTCCACCATCAGTGTAAGCTCTCTTCTACTTGAATTCATTCGCAAAATCTACTGGAACAAACTTTAGAAAATCAACCGCATATTAATGCAGCAAATTATGGGCTGAACTCACTGATTTAACTAATCAAACAAATTAACCAAATATAAAGGTGGTTACTTTCATCCATCACTTGGTTCATGGCTAAGAATTCTTGACTGAAGGATTTTCTGAAATGTCTATGAGAAAACGAATAGGAGAAATATAACCGGAACACAGGTGGCTACAAAAGTGGGCGGTCTCTGTTTTTGCTCTATTGTACTACTAACAAAAAGGCTAAGGACAAAAGTACAGGGAGTTCTCATGTCTGTGAGCAGACAGAGCATCAGCTGCTATGTAGGACAAACAGACACACTACAGTCCTACAGGAACATCACACACACTTTTTTCCATCCCTTGCCCAGGTGCAATTACTTTGGCCATTTTTGTATGATTTGTTGTGAAACGGTACATTTAAAACCTGTCAGACTACAAAAATTGCGTCTCAGTGTAGCTGTCTGTGTTTCCTCAGAAGTGGCTGGAGCCGGTGCCGCTGCAGCACTCAGAGACAGGTGTGTGTGTGTGTGTGTGTGTGTGTGAGATATGAAGCTGCTCAGTGAACAGTGTGCCAGCACAGCAGCACAAACAGCACAGAGACATGTCTCAGCCTGCCCATCTCAATGGAGCCCTCACCTGTCTCTCTGCTTCAGAGAGAGGGAGCAGCAGACACTAACACACCTGCTTCACTAAACACACAGGCCTTCACCTATTACTAACCGACTTGATTCTACTGAGGGAAAAATGTATCATGTACAGCTGTGATACACGTGTGGACACAAAGCATTTCTCTTCTCTTTTCTACTTTCCTTTTATCTTCACTGTCCTAAGGAATACAAATGCACATATCCCATAAAAAGCTGTAAGCAGTAATTAAACCTTTTACTGTCCAAACTAAATCATGTGTCTCTGTCATGAATTAATGGAGGTTGTATCACCAGTAAAATGAAGCTTTGCTGATTAAATAGGAATTAAATATGAATCTGTACTGAGTCAAAAAAATACACTGCGGAATAGTAAACAGTATAACCGATTACTGATATAATGAAAGCGCAGTATGGGACATGTGCACTATATATGGTGCCGGTCCAGTGCTGCATGACTACTAGGTACCGGTCGGAAAAGCCAAGGACTGGAGTCACAAATCATTCTTAAGAAAAAAACAATAATATTCTTAACTGATATTTTCCTCTTATTTTCTAACTTAAGAATAAAGTGTAGAATATTTGTTTTCCCAAAAGCACTGTCCTTACCTTTTTTCTTAAGAATGCTCTAAATAAAATGTGAATTCCTAAAACATTTTTTTTTTAATCCTCTTAAAGTCTTGATAGCCTTCAACAGGTCTTAAACTCCCTGTAGGTAAGATATTTAAATAATATTTTAGGTGGTTTAAAATATTAAGCATTACAACAAAACACTAACTACAAATAATAAATATTACTATTACTAGGGGTAGCGCTACATGAGTACTCCGAAGTGACATCAATGCTTGGTCATGTAAACAATGATCAGTCATTATGAATTAAAGAATGAATGAAGCATTTATATAGCACTTTATTGTGTATTGCTGTACGCCCAAAGCGCTTTACTATCATGAGGGTTCTGAGTATGCCTAATATGACTTTCTGTAGAGACAACTCTACAGAAATTACTTAAATAGGGAACTTGTTTTTAATTTTATAATTACAAGAGAGCTCATATACAGGATGTGCTCACTCTAATAATACACACTCACACACAAACACACGACACATTCACTCATTCACATTTAATTTGCAGGTGAGACATGCTCCCACCGCTTCAAAATCAATTTTGTCCCCACTTTTAGAAAGCCACTGAAAGAAACAAGCAGGAAGACGACATAAGCACATCAAATCTGTCTCCATAATATAAATGTAACACAAAATGTGTTTGTGCAGACAATGGTGGCATATCCTGGAATTTATGACAACGTATATAGTGTGCAGGCTTAATATGATTATTGCGGTAATCTGAAGGCAGCACAAAAACAGTTTTTGAGATGTATGGACTTGATCAGCAAGTCTTCAGCAACAATCACAAAACAATCATTTGCTTCTTAGGAAAACAATACGATATTCTTAAGAAAATATTTGATAACGTCTTAAGAATTTTTCAAGAATTGCACTTAGGAATACTCCTATGAACTTATTAGAAATGATTTAGAAACTGATTAAGATTTTTCTTAAGCTTTTGTGAATCTGACACCAGTTACTCTAGATAGTTCCCACACAGCTTTGAAACAAGTATTTTCAATTTTTTTATATAGTTTTTCCAGTCATTCATAATTAAAATCCTACTGCATAATGATTTCTAGAAATCAAGTCTAGTCAAATATTTTAGAGCCAAGGATAACCAGAATCATAGAAAAACTGACATTGACTATAAAAATACTGTATTAATTCCTTCTGACTTTTCCAGGCTTTGAAATCAAAATTTTAAACCCCAGCTGATAGATCCAGGTTTTCCATGGGTGTAGGAAAATAGGCTAGGTTACAACATTTTGAACAGGTCATGCTTTTATCATTCAGCACAGTGCAGTCTACTCAAGAAAGCAGCATGAAGCCACATATATTTCACAGTTGCAGTTTGGGGGCGAAAGCTGACAGGACAAATGCAGACTCACCTTGCAGGGTAATGTTGCTGTTGTGATGGGCGGGTTTGGGAGGAGGCACTGGTGGCTGTTTAGGGGCAGTAGGGTTGGAGTGGGCAGGGACAGTGGGCGGGGTAGAGTGGGCAGGGACAGTGGGTGGGTAGAGTGGGCGGGGACAGTGGGAGGAGTCGAGTGGGCAGAAACAGTGGGCGGAGCAGAGTGGGCAGGAACAGTGGGAGGAGTCGAGTGGGCTGGAAGAGTGGGAGGGGTAGAATGGGCGGAAACAGTGGGCGGAGCTTCACGGTCTCCTGCTGTTAAGGGAGGAATTGGATTACTTCGGGAGGAGTCGTCTACATTTAAAGACACAGTCCTAGGAGGAGGCTTAGCAATGGGGGGAGCAGAGGATGAGGATGATGAAGATGACGATGAAGAGGAGGAGGGGACTGGAGCAGTCTCAGTGGAGGAGGAGGAAGAAGCCATCAGCCATTTGGGAGGGAGAATGGCCTGTTTAGAGGGCGGCTGGGAGTCTTTAGTGGAGGCATTTGGTGCAGGTTTGGGCTCAGGAACAAACCGCACACCTACTGATCCTAATGGTGAGCACAAGACACATGCACAAACATACATAAACACAAATAACAAAACACACACAGGTGCACAGCACAATCACAGCAGCAGGCATGAGTAAATCAGGCATGGCATGTGAACAGAGTGACAGTGGAGCGCTTTAAAGAGCCCATGAAGTCAAAATGGCAGTATAGTGTTTTGAGGGCATCTAAATGCCTAATGTTGACAAAAATAACTTTTAAACGGTATACTTAGGCCTACACGATCAACATATCCTTCAGTAGCCAATAAAGGAATCCAGCTGTTTCATGGGGTCTTTATCATTGCTGTGCCATGAACAAAACAGTGCATAGTGAAGTTCTGCAGATCTAGCAATTCAACTGCATGAACTGTTTGATCAGCACTCAAACTCTTGAAATAGAGGAAGTACAGCTAAGCTGTCTCTCAAGAACCTGATATAAGCAGCTTTAAAGAGCTTAAGCAAACGTATTTGTGACACTACTGTGAATGTCTCCTGATCGCAAAAACAAGACTTTGATGGACACCGAACTGAAGTCTATCATGATCCCAATTATTATTTGACAGACAGGCTAAAGAGCTAATAAGAGGTGGCAGGCAATAAATAAAAGTTATGAAAATATGATGTCAATAAGTTTAAATGTTCTTGTAACAGATCAATACTGTAGGTCCAGGGTTATTTTGAACAGTATAAAAAAGGAGCGTCAATACTACGGACACACCGATATTGAACTTCTGGGCCAATACAAATAAACAATTGCAATTTTGCATTTAAACTCTTTAAAAACAAATGGAGTGGCTAGGTTTATAAAAAAAAACTTAATTAAAAGTAGCTGTCTTTCAAATTTAAATCAATCACAGCTCACATAGAAGCCACTTTCAATCAAAAAGTTTACTGGTGGTCAACTTGGTGAATTTGATGGCAGACTTGAATCGTGGTTGACCGATATATCGGCAAAGGGATCGATCCATCGGTTTATTGTACATATTTATTTTTCATCAAGTTGAAATTATTTTCAAATTTTTTATATGTATTCACTTTCAAATGTATTTTTAATTTATTTAATATTATATAAAAAAATATATTTCATTTTAGCAACTGTTATGCATGTGTTTTTACTATCATTACATGTAATAATGTGATATCATGCCTACGTGGCTTTATATCGCCCATCAAAAAAGTCATTATCTGTCGACCACTGAACCTGATGCAAAATCTGAATGGAGAAATCTTTCATCGCGAGATTCCTACTAAAATGACTGGATTTCGCCTGCAGAAATTCACCAAAATGTGACCTCTAATGCGGAGTTCTGATTGTATTGCCAAATGCAATTTGTTGCTGTTTTTCAAATTATTTATTTAAATGTGTTCAAGATCTGATGCGTGAACAAAACTTCACTAAACATTATTTGTAACATGCCACCCAGCGAATAATCGTTATAAACTTTGTGCTTTGTTACTTTTGATATGAAACAAAGTCTGAACTTTCAAATGTTATTCTATTTTCGAGCACAAAGGACTATTCTTTAATAATTTATCCAGCCCTAGATGTATGTGAATATTAAAACTTCTAGAAAGCCTTACAGTTTTGAGCGATGCCTTTATTGCATTTTCTGAGCCCACAAATGTAGTGTCAGGAATGAAGAGAGCTGGGTGAGAGTTTTACCTGCCCGTGCCCTTGTTTCCTCCTCTTCAGGCGTGTATCGTGGCAGTGTGCTGCTCTGGATGGCCTCTGAAACCGGCCGGACCTTTGGTCCAATGTCAGACGAGCTCTTCTGAAGAATGGGCCGCATGTCCTGTTCTGACTGAGGCCGGAAGAGTTTCCCATCAGCCACCTGTTTCACGGGTTCTGGCCTTCTGACATCTCTCCTTTCTCTCTCATCTTTTCTGTCTCTCTCCTCGTGTCTATCCCGTTCCTCTCTTCTTTCCCTGTCTTCCCTCTTCTCATTCTGCTCCTTTCGCTCTCGCTCGTCTACTCTCTCTGGCTCATCCCGTCTTTCGTGATCCTCTTTCCGGTCTCGTGGCTGTTTCCTGTCCCTGTTTTCTCTCCAGTCTTTCTCTTCCCGCTTTTCTCTGTCATTCCTTCTCTCTTTCTCACGCTCATCTCGCTCACCTTTTCCATGACAGTCTTCTTTATCTGGTCTCCTGTCTCGTCTGTCTCTGTCATCTCTACGTTCACCTTTTCCTTCTCTGTCGTCTTTTCTATCCCGTCGTTCTCTGTCCCTACTCGCTTTCTCGTCTTTTTCTTCCCGCCGATAACGTCCCTCCTCCTGTCCTTGTCGTTCTCTAGGTAAAGATCCTGCTCGTCTCTCCACGTCTGACTCCAGTCGGCTGCGTCGGTCTGTTTCAGGCAGTAAGCGTGTCCGAGCGTCCACGTCCAGCGGCTGACGGTTGCGACTGACGTCGGAGGGCGCTCGGTTGCGGCGCTCCGGTTCGGGTGCGAGGCTGTTCCTCTGTTCTTCTCCTTGTGGCCGTAAAGATGGTGCCTTGACCTCTGACCCGGTGTCTGACCTGCGCTCTCCAGGCATTGGAGCAGTGTGGCCGTTCTTCACTGGAGGAACTTTGTGATTCACATCATTACTCTCTGAAACAGATGTGGATAATGGATTTCAAGAGCCAAAAGAGCGAAAAACAATGTGTCAGACTGGATACTAAAAGTATAAAATGATGCAAAACTGAATATTACAGATGCAGAAGAGGGCTTTTCCAGGTTATGAATTTAAGATCATGTTATTAGCCAGTATAATGTTCTAGGAAAAATACATTTCTCTTCAGATTTTTCCATGACTATTCTTATATATTTTAAGACTTTATCATTGGCTTCTCCAGGACTATAAAATCATGATTTTAAAGTCCCCGTGAAATCAAAATGGACTTGGTTTTTTGGTTTTAATTGAATGCTTTGAGTGTTTATTATAAAATATTTATTTGCGCATATATTTAAATAAATAAATAGTTATCATAATCTTTAATCAAAAACATTAACATGCCCCCTTGCTGTGACATTTCTTTTCTGATGTTGGACGGTCTCACTGACTTTACTAATCCTGGTCTTCATTGAATGTGAACCTGTTTTAAAAACCACATTGCAGCTAAATATGTATTCTCAATATGGAAAAGTCAGAGAATTACCACTATAAAGAAAAAGAATCCTGAGGAAAAATCCAGAGCATATTGTTTTGTATCATGTGCTGAATTGTGATTAAAAATAATGTCACAATGCAAAAACTCCTTATGATCTTACTTTTACTTAAGTTTTTGCATTGTGACGTTCATGACAATTCAGCAGGTGATACTTACAAATATGCCCTGTTTATGATGGAAAGAATCTCACAAAACCTTTCAAGCAATTAGATTGAGCAATTAAGTTCAAAACAATGAGACACATGACCATCTAGGTTTCCGTACCATTCTCTGGGACGTCCTTCAGTAACCCTCGCTCTATCAGCTCCTCTCTGGGCTTCCTCATCGATATCTTCCTCTCCAACACTGATCATTCAGATAGACACAATCACTTAAGACACTGGTTTTGAAAGACACTGAGTTTAAGAGAATCCTAGTTTCATTAATAACAAATCAAAACTTATTACTGTAACTTCCAAATAATGTTCATATCAGAATTCCGTTTTCAACAGAATCAGCATTATAATATAACTGTATTCATCATAATATGACTGTATTCGATAAGTGTAGTTTGAGAGTCAGTAAATGACAGACCTTCTGACGTTTCCTTGAACTTGTCACTGCTTCTCTTCTTCCTCCACTTCCAGGGTTTGAAGATATTGCCCAGGCTGGGGAACTTGCTCTTGCCCTTTGCCGAAGGGGTTGCTGCTCCTGGAGGTGCTCCATCACTGTCTGGCACACTATGATCCACTTCATCATCTGGGGAGGAGCAGGAGGAAAGAGAGAGAAGTTGCTTCCAGGCCTGTTTTGTTTTTGTATCATGCATTACTTGTTTGATTACATGCCATTTACTAACTGCATGAGTTTTACTGTAAATTTCTGCCAGAAACGTTGATTTTCTGTAAAGCTGCTTTGCAACAATTTGTTTCGTGAAAAGCGCTATATAAATAAACTTGAATTGAAATTACTAATCAAACATTAACATGGAAAAATAAGACAAAGTACAATTAAAATAACTAATTCTAATTATAAGGTTGCGCACAGCTGTAAAATACTGTTCTATATTAGCATAAAGCAGAATGAATTTAATATATTTTTCATTTGAATAGCATTCGAATGCTATTTAATACAAAACTGTCATATGAAAGCAGTGTTAAAACTTATTAAAATATCCGATATCCGTCTCAATACATACTAGTCAGAATGTGCAAACAACACCAAAATGAATTAAACTAACAGCTCTTTGTGTTGTGCATGTAAATTACTGTAAGACATAGCCTCTCATAGATTATGTTTGTGTTACGTGACAATATTTTCATAATGAACCCCGTCATATATCCAATCCAAGAGTGTAAGAACACTCTAGATTCAGCAAACGATGCAAATCAAACTACAGGACGTCCAAGCACGATGACGGTCAAAGCACGTGTTCGATAACAGTGAGACGTTACATTGATCTTACATGTGAAAATAATAACAACACTAGCGCATTGTCCCGACCCCTGACTTTCTTCAGAAACCTGAGTAACACAACACACCCACCGCACCGCTACACATTCACAGAGAAAAGAAAAAGAAAGCAGACACGGCTTCTTAAGATAAGACTCAGTACATACTTGCCACAGTAACTGGAATTGCCTAAACATTTAAAGTCTGTCGGATAACACTACCAGTGTAATATTTTGCTAAAATGGATTGACAAAACAATTACAACTCTTTCAACAGCCTTGTGACTCACATGTAACAACAGTGGGCGTTGATTCAGGACAGTCATATGGACACTGAAACTCTTACACAAACAAGCCATGAGCTCAGTGTGATTTACAAACCACCAAACAGTTTACACACAGTGACACCCAGCTGATTTATACAAATCGTGTTGCTACAACAAACAACAACAAATTAAGCTCAGATGAGCTTTATTTGTCACATACACAATATGGCAGTATAAAGAGGAGATGAAATGTCTCTCTCTGCATTTAACCCATCCGAGTGGAGCAGTGGGCGCCGACAATGCAGCGCCCGGGGACAGTTGGGGGTTCGGTGGCACTTGCTCAATGGTCTCACCTCAGTCGTGGACACTTCCTGCCAGAGCCGGGATCGAACCCACAACCTTGGGTTACCTCGGTTTCAAGTCCAATGCTCTATCCATTAGGCCACGACTAAACCCTCTACCTGTACTCATAAGCACAGGTCACATTGTGGACAGTATAAAGATGTGCTTCTGTAAATAATACCATAACCAGACCTAATCATGGCACATCAAGCCCCCATGCCAGTTTCACAGAATTTCACAACATCCCACAGGAATCTGAGAGGTGCAACCCTTCAGACATTCAGCTGGTGACAGCACATATTTAACCAGCATATACAGATCCACACTAACCACAGATCCTGTTAATTAACATTGGGTTGACATGATTAGCTATTGTGGTAAAACAGAGTGCTGAATACAAATTAAGGTCTATAAAATAAAATAATAATCGTCTTTAAACCTTTAAAAAAAAAATGTGTTATTTTTTTGACAAAAAACACACTACTCCACATTCTGTCCAATGTCTTTCAAACAAACGTGCCAACTGAATGATACACATGCAGTACTTAATTTATTAGACCACCTATCATAGTAAAGTCTAAAAATGTTATTGTAATTATTGGGCAAATAACAAACTGAAACAACCAAATAGTATTAATTCTCATTATAACAAAAATGGTCTCCTATGCCTTGCAACAGCTTGCATTCTTGCTGCCATTTATGTACTTTTTGACTATAATTGGGTATCTGAAAAAAAACACCATGAAGTGCTCTGCCTTTCTTTCATAGATAACAGCAATAATTATATTATAGCATTAGAAATAGCCCTACGGTTACTAAAGAGCTTACGCATATTGGAGGACTGACCAATACAGAAAGCTAAAACATAACTTTGGTAATCACCAATGCTGTTAGTTTAGAGCAGCAGTGGCACAAACCTTACATCATTTGTTAAAAACCTTACATAAATGTGTTTTAATAAATGCGTTAAGCACTGTAATAGCGAATATAGTTTAAATCTCTATTAAAAACGTAAATAATAATAAAGATAATAAAGATGGATAAAAACACAAACTCAATGTTAACCAACAGGTAAGAGTAATTTTCTGCAGGAACACACATTGACTTTGATCGCAGTCACGTCATTTATTTATCCTGTAATAAGGCAGCTATGAAGCGTCTGATATTTATATTCAGAATTACACGCTGTTATCCCTTAACAGTTCATACTCTCATAAAATACTCATACGGCATGTTGACTTTTAAGCCTTAATTTAACTTTCAACAACAGATATTTCAGCACAATGGATATTTTTGCGCTGAATAGCCTTTTAATTGTCTCCCTCTGTGTTCGGTCTGTCTGACGCGCGTGCACGCGCCCGCCCTGCGCTCATTCTGTATTTTAAACTTAACACAGGCTGTCAGGATGGACCTTTATGCAAAAATGTAAATGAACGTTTTTTGCACTGAGGACGCACACGTATCTGTCAAAGAGCCTGACAGGGCAAGCCATTACGCAAATGCATTAAAATAAAGAATGATCATGTTTTGGGCAGCTTGGATCACGTACTTCTCCCGCAGCATCTCATTCTGTTTCCTCCACTATTTTTAGATACATTTTGTCGATAGAAATGCGTTATTCAGAGCTGTTATTTGAGCAACCGGCTGAAGTTGGACGTGCACTGTGGGCAGACCCAAATAATCGATAATGAGAATTGTTGTCGATGATTTTCATTATCGATAATAATCGATTAGTTGTTGCAGCCCTAATCAGGATAACTGATAAAAAAATTCAGAAAGAGAGTTGCAAGACATTAGCAGTTTTCAGACTCGTTTCATTCGTTGGGTCAGAGTTCCTGTTAAATCATAGACATTTTTACAGAGCCCTGAACTTACTACTACTACTAACTACTAATAATAATAATACTCCCATGATTTATTGATTTGTGACGCATTATATTAATGTGTTTTGTTTTATGCCAATTTGTGGCCACAATATCACAACCTCTTTCAACTTGCCGTCATGTCTGGACTTAATTTAATTGTGATAAAACATTTAAGTTTAATCTGCTTAAATCTATCAAATTAAAGTTAACTTAATACATTTTTTTGGACTACATAAACAATGTTTGTCAACTTAAATGGACAATGAATTTCTAGTACCCAGCATGTTTTGCATGGGACTAAATTTGGATAGTAAATTGTAAAATTAAGCATAACTAGATGTGTTTTTGAGTAAAGGGAAAAAAATACAAAAACGTTCTTGTTTCTTATTTGCTTGCTCCATAGATTTCAAAGTACATGCCCTTTTTTTGAACAAATTCTAGGATGTTGTAAGATAGGAAAGAGAAGGCTGTGTTATTCACTTCGCAAACGGTGTCTATTTAGCATGAATAATGAGACGGAGACCGTTAAACTGGTCTGAAGATACAAGACAAGGCAGGTTGTGTATGACACACTGGGCGCTTTGGAATGTTTATGGGTTTTGGCAGCTCCGTTGGCCTAGATGCTCTTAACTGATTTGGCAAGGGTTTGACAGCACATAGACCTAGTTTACTTCACTCAAATGGGATTTTTCTAACGAAATCACTTTACACGTGTGGAGAAACCTTTAAAGAAGACATACAAAACACCCTTAAGTAAAAAAACTACCAACTCCTCTGATGAAAGTCTAGCTGTGACAGTGAAATCGCATATATATTGCTTTATGAAAATTCTGTGAAAATGTACATAATTATTCAGCGCTGCAACTCGCTTAATTATATGCTGAAAGCTTACTTCTGACTGGTCAATCACATGGCATCCAAAAACAGACTCTTATACACCTTATTCTACAAAGTCCTACACATTTCCCATTAAGTGTCTGCCAATTAGGTCTACGTACTGCTTACTGGAAACAGACTGTCCTAGTGTTGTTTGGAAAAAAAGAAGGGCATAGTGACAAGAGAAAACAAGGTGGCTCACTGTCATGACATCAAAACCTTGATTAAACAGAATAATAAAGTACTGAAAGTGAACATAATACTATCAAAGCACAGGCCACAATTAACCCAACAACACCAAGCTCTGATCTTCACCTGACAAACACAAACACAATCAATGTTTCTACGAAGCACTGCCTGAGCCTCAATGAGCTCTTTGTTTCAGGAAGGCTGCGCATTCCTCTCATATCAGTGACATACGTGAGAATCAGATCAGTCGGCGGCCTGAACTCACTGAGTGTAATGTACAGCTATGATAATGGTAGAGGACATCACACACGGACATCGAGGACACTGTGTGTAAATAAACACAGAGGTCAAGAGTCAATGGAAGAACTGAACGCACTCATATAATGATCAAACGTTAAGTGAGACAAGAGTATGGCACGTGATGCCGTTTGATTAGAGAACAAACAGAAGATTCGCGGGAACACCTTAAAACAACATAAGTCATCAGAAGCTGCTTGTCTGAAACTGAGGGATATACAGAAATGTGTGTGTGTGTGTGTGTGAGTGAGTGTGTGTCAGAATGAGTGAGAGAATGAGTGAGAGAGAGAGAGAGAGTGTGCGAGAGAGAGAGAGAGAGAGAGAGTGAGAGAGAGAGAGAGAGAGAGAGAGAGAGAGAGAGAGAGAGAAAATGCACTAGTGCTGCTGCTCCAGAACAACTGCTGCTTATTTGAACCCTATAAAAAAACTTCTGCTCACCAACCATGGGTGTTTTTTCATTTGATTGCAAACATAGCAAAACAGTCATAACGTAAAATATTATCACAATTTAAAACAACTGTTTTCTATTTGAATGAATGTTAAAATATAATTCATTTCTGAACCGCCAGTGATCCTTCAGAAGCCATTCATATGCTTGATGTGCCACTCAAGAAACACTTCAGATTATAATCAATGTTGAAAAATTGCTTCATATTGTTGTGAGAATTTTTTTGGCAAACTTTGATCAATAGAAAGTTTTTTTTTTTTTTAAAGCATTTATTTTAAAATAGAAATGTTATGTAACATTATAGATGTATTTACTATCACATTTGATCAATTGAATGTCTCCTTGCTTAATTAAATAATAATGCAAAAATATATTAAAAATATCACTGACCTTACACTTGGTAGTGTACAAACAAACCAAACGATAAATATATAAATACAGAAAGAAAATATTTTAACCTATTATTTTATTTATATTATACAATGCATATAATATTTTTAAATAAAATATAATTTGGGCACAAATACATTGACAATACCATAGTTGATTGTTGGATGTACTTTATATTCGGAATGGAATGATATTGATATTGCTGCCATTAAAAATATTTTTAAAAACAAAACAAAACAAAAACATCTGATCCTGTGCACATTAGGCAATGGTAACATGTCAAACAGTAGAACACTACATTGTCACACAAGCTCAGTACACACATTTAACACTGTAACTGTGCAAGTGTCACCTAGTTATCAACTCTAGATATAATTGGTTGATCTGAATCAATTTAAATCAATCAGTATAATATCTCATCAGTCCCATAAATTAGTGAAAAAAGTTCACTTTATTTCCAATTCATTCAACACTAAGATGAGCACACTTCAATGTGAGCTGGTTGTAAACTATTTTAAAATACACTGAGCACTTTATTTCTGTGCACGTTGTAGTAATAATAAAAAGAAGATTGCTAGTATTGAGTCTTTTTATTCTTTTGTGAAGAACTGGCGCATTGAAATGTAGTTTGTACACCATACAGCAGCAACAGCATAATAATTCAGAACATAAGACATCTGAAAATCATTCACGAAACCATTCTTATACAAGCTGATGCTTTCAATGCATTTAGGTATGAATCGTTTTATGAATGAGCTGTGCTATGAGTGTTTTGACGCAGTACAAGAAAGACAAGACTGCATGTTGGCTTGCGATTTTCAGAGCTGGAAACGGCGTCAACAAGAAACCACTTGAGTCAGCTTGAATCAACAGACAGCACAAACAGGTTTTCTCCTTTAACACTGCTGCACACAGCAGATTAAAAAGATGCAATGTAGAAACTGCTATAGAGAGCTACATGTTCTCATATCATCGGTAAGGTCTAGTGCGAGAGGAAGCGTGTTTGACAGAAACATGAGAATGTCCGATTGCACAATCGCCACATTCCTTCAGTGTAGATGCACCCCACCTGCCCATGCCCGTCTCTTACTCCTTCCTTCACGTCGATAAGTGTACACCTGCGATCGCTCAGACTAGTGCAGTTGGCATGAGTATGCACAAGCAATAAGACCAGATCCCCTCCAGCGGAAAAAGCAAAACAGGTCTGGCTTTCAAACAAACTGTGAGAAACCACGCTAAATGCATCCCGTCATCTTCATACTCAGAAATCCATGTCCCGTCTTAAGTGACTCACCTGTAATGTAGGCAGGGTTCGGGTTTAAAGTCTGAGCGCTCGCTCCCTGTCCCATAATCTGCTCTACCCGCCCGCCTGTACGTCCTCTCCTCTCATGATGGCAGGGAAACACAGTTCCACTATTCTCTGTAATCCTAGATGTCGGAGCTCGTGTTCATTCGTCCCTCCTTCTTACTTCACAACTTCTGTTTTGGTGGCTCACTCGCTCTGAGTCAACAACTCCTGAAGGTCCCTCCCTCCCAGCAGCCTTGACTTCATAAATAACATAAGCAGCTCGTCTGAAGCACGTCAGCTGGCAGGGATGCCTTTCATTCCCGGTGCAGGAGACCGGAGGAGATGGGAGCCGGGGCTTTAGGGTCTTGACCTTAGGCTGCTACACACCTTCATTTCTCAAAATGCATTAGACGGTGCAGTGTAACCTGAGAGCGGCTGCAACACAAGTAGGGCTGAGGTTCAGCGCTTGACTGGCAGGAAGTGACATCACAGAGGGCTCAGGTTACAGGGAGGGAGACAGATAGTGAGGTGGCGGCACAGTTTGATTGTTGACGCGTGTGTGGGAGTGAAATGAAGACCGTTCACAGTATACTTACACTGGTGCTGAACAGATAGGCGTAACCACAACGGGATGAAAAATTCCAGATAATTATGATGATGAGAAATTTAATTAAGCAACACAATGTTGTAATGTGGTTGGTATAGTCATAGTCATGTCTACTGCCCAGTCACATCTAATGAGCATATGCAAAGTCATACTTTATATGTTGTGAATAGAACATTGTATTTAGCAAAGATGCCACTTTGTGTATTCATTAGGAATGAATAAATAAAGTCATCAGATGAGGCTGTACCTTCACATCTACAGTGGAAACTAACAAAATTGACTTTTTCTGAACAATTCATGACTTTCAAATTAACAGGTGTGTCACAGGATGGATGCATGAAATCATCCATACAATGTGAAAAGTAACCATACATGTGGGGTTTAATCACACAAACTATAAATACAACTATATTTCTAAGAGGTCATGCATTTTTTTCCCATTATATCTTAACAAAATTGTTGTTTTCTCATGATCATCTCTTTTTGTTGTTGTTGCCTATTCAAAAAATGGTTTATTTTAGTGGTTATGAGCAAAAAACTTTTTTTTTTTAGTTTTTAGGCCTCCTTTACAAAAGGTTACCAGTTACCATAACGAGAGTTTTTGTGCTAATACGTTTTGAAAACAACAATACAGTTGTAAAATCAGTTATTTTTTGGACTTTATTTCTTTTCTTTTTTTTTTTACAGAGAAAGATGATGCATTATTTGTGCATTTAACATTTTTAAATGGTCTAGAAATGGACCTGTCAACACAGTAAGCACAGGAGGCGTAAATTATCAAGTAACTACCATAATAATTGTGTATGTTATTTTTCATGTTTTTTTTAAAAGTACAGCGCTCCTAACAGCACAGTATGAAACTTAATTAGTGCTGCTGTCAGACGACGGGTTGTGTGTTTATGACAAAATCATGAGAAGACGATTCTTTTATATTGTGATCATAAGGAAAATATATACGTATATGTTTTGTGTTATGTTGATTTCATTATAAAACAAAATAGAAAAAAACAAAAATACTTGGACTCTTAGGGCTTCTTTTTGTGAAATGTAGTGCTTTAAAAGTGTTTATGCTATCTTTGAAATACATTTGTTTTAACATTTGTCACCTAATGCAATGACATTCAGAAATATATGTGGCGTAAGCCTAACTTGGGGGTCAGCAAGAATGCATTACATTGATCAAAAATTGTATTGTTATAAAGCTTTTTTATCATAGAATCTTGAAGGAAAATAGATTTCACAGAAAACATGAAGCAGCACAACTGTTTTTAACATGTAATAATCATATTTAATGTTTTTGAGCATCAAATCAGCATACAGTATTAGACTGATTTCTGAAGGATCATGATGCTGAAAATTCAACTTCACATGACATGAATAAATTACATTTTCAAATATATTCAAATAGAAAACTGTTATTTTTAAATTGTAATAATATTTCACAATATTACTTTTTTTTTTTTTTTTTTTAGAAAATAACAGCAGTCTTGAGAGCAAAAGAGACTTCTTTCAAAAACATTAAAAATAAAATCCTATCAGTCCCAAACTTTTGAACGGTAGTCTATGTAGACATTGAGATGGGAAGAAAAAACAAAAAGGTAAATCAAAAAGAACTCCCCGTCAAGCTGTTACATTAAAGCTCTCAGGATAAGGGAGTTATCCACACAAGACATGATGTGGATCGTGCTATCTGTATGTGTGGGAGTCTGGGGTCAGAGAGATGGAGCACTGAGACGGAGGAGGACACAAAAGCAAAGCTGGCTGCATTTAGTGCCAGTCAGAGCCAGGTTTTGCAGTGAAACACTCACTCACACACACACACACACACACACACACACACACACACACACACACACACTCACACACACACACACACACACACACACACACACACACCCACACAACACACCACACACACACACACACACACACACACACACACCACACACACACACACACAACACCACACACACACACACCACACACACACTCACCACACACACACACACACCACACAACACACACACACACACACACACACACACACAACACACACACACACACAACACACACACACACAACACACACACCACACACACACAACACACACACACACACACACACCACTGCTGTGCTTGGATAAACTCACTTAAGCTGTCAGCAGACAAAAGCCAGACAAGAGCTGAATAAAGCAAGATAGATAAAACTGGTTCATTAAATAGGATACAAAACTTAATGCCACGCATTTAATGCTCTTTGTGTATATAAACAATTTGTTTAAGAATCAGTTAAGAGATTTCCCAAGCATCCCGATAATAATGACAGAAATAAGAAAAACTCCATTGGTCTGAACTTCAGATAAACAGAGCAGACCGTTTTATTCTGCCAGCGGAGTGTGTTAACAGCACTGCCCTTTAAAGCACTTGAGAGAATATCACACTGCTCAACTTTCCCACAATCAGTTTAAACTGAAAAGAACTGTTCCACAGTTTTGATAAATATGCCTTCAGGAACGCTAAAGCTTTCAAATCTATGTTCTTGTGTAATGTGCTGTTCTTATAATGCATGCTTGAATGTAGGGCTGCCACTAACAACTATTTTTATTTCGATTAATCTATAGACTAATTTATCGATTACTCGATTAATCTAAATGATTAATTTCCCGCCAAAAATCTAAACTTTTACTTACGAATATTTTGTTAAACTATGTTATTAAACCAAATTAAATCCACATTTCTATGAAATCCTTTTATAAAGCAAAAGTAAAAGTATATCAGAGTGCAAGAAGCAAGTGTCCAAATCACCAAAATCAAAGTTCAAGTCTCATGTCAAGTCTCAAGTCTAGCTTTATTGTCAATTCTTCCACATGTACAGTACATACATACAGATAATTGAAATTGCGTTACTCTCAGACCTTGGTGCATACAGTTAACATTAAACACTGACAGTAGACGTTCAAATACAGATAAATACAGTTTAACCATATGTACATACAAACTATACAGATATACAAATGAGGACATTGTAGAAAAAATTTAAAATTTAAATAAAAAAGAGTAGATAAAGTAAAGTGGCATAAGGCACATGGCAGATAGAGTGCAAACCAGTAAATAAAACAAAAAACTGTGCAGATACGAGTAGTGCAAGAAAAAAAACAGTATTTTATCAGACTGTCAGAGGAGGTAAATTACAGACAATGCTGGATGAGGTAGAGATCGTTCCAGTGCTGCACAAAGTGATGGTGCGGGTCACAGTTGTAAGGGGGGGGGGGGGACCTGGGTCGTAGTGTCAGAGTTCAGTGTTGCGTGGGGTAAAAGAGGGGGAGGGGGGGCTAACAAGGGACGGGAGGGAGTTCAGCTTCCTGACAGCCTGATGGATGAAGCTGTCCTTCAGTCTGCTGGTCCTCGCCTGGAGACTCCGCAGTCTCCTCCCTGATGGCAGCAGACTGAAGAAGCTATGTGACGGGGGGGGGGGATCACCTGCAATGCTGAGGGCTTTGCGGGTGAGACGGGTGCTGTAGATGTCCTGGAGGGAGGGGAGAGAGACACCAACGATCTTCTCAGCTGCTCTCACTATCCGTTGAAGGGACTTGCGGCAGGACGCGTTGCAGGCGCCATCCCACACAGTGATGCAGCTAGTCAGGATGCTCTCGATGGTGCCTCCGTAGAAGGTGCACATGATGGGGTCGGGGCTCTGGCTCTTCTGAGTTTGCGGAGGAAGTAGAGACGCTGCTGTGCTTTCTTGGCCAGTGCTGCAGTGTTGTTAGTCCAGGAGAGGTCCTCTGTGATGTGCACACCAGGAACTTGGTGCTGCTCGCTCTCTCCACAGTCGCACCGTTGATGGTCAGAGGAGCATGCTGAGTGTGCACTCTCCTGAAGTCAACAACAATCTCCTTCGTCTTCTCCACATTCAGAGAGAGATTGTTGTCCCTGCACCACCGGCCAGGCGGCTCACCTCGCTTCTGTAGTTTGTCTCATCTCTGTTGCTAATGAGACCACCACAGTCGTGTCATCCGCAAACTTAATGAAAGGTTAGAGTTGTGTGACGGTGTGCAGTCGTGGGTCAGCAGAGTGAAGAGGAGGGGGCTCAGCACACACCTTGGGGGGCCCCTGTGTTCAGTGTGATGGTGCTGGATGTGTTACTGCCGACCCGTACTGCCTGAGGTCTCCCGGTCAGAAGTCCAACAACCAGTTGCACAGAGAGGTGTTGAGCCCAGCTGGGCCAATTTGTGAGTGAGCTGCTGAGGGATGATTGTGTTGAATGCTGAACTGAAGTCTATGAACAGCATCCTGACATATGAGTCTTTTTTGTCAGATGTGTGAGGGCTGGGTGGAGGGCAGTGGCGATGGCATCATCGGTCGAGCGGTTGGACCTATATGCAAACTGGAAGAGTCTAGTGGGGGGGGAGGACAGACTTGATGTTGTGCATGACTAGCGTTCAAAGCACTTCATGGGAATAGGAGTGAGTGCTACTGGACGGTAGTCGTTGAAGCAGGATGGAGATGATTTCTTCGGGACTGGAATGATGGTGGTAGCTTGGAAGCATGTGGGGACAACAGCCTGACTTAGTGAGATGTTGAAGATGTCTGTGAAGACATCAGTGAGTTCCACTGCACAGTCTCTCAGTACACGCCCAGGATGTTGTCAGGACCGGAGCTTTGCGTGCATTGATCCTGCTGAGGGATCTCCTCACGCTGTCCGAGGACAGCATCATCACCTGGTCGCGGGAGGAGGTGGAGTCTTCTGTGCAGTGGTGCTGTTTTGTGCCTCAAAGCGAGCAAAGAAGGCATTCAGCTCGTTCAGCAGGGGGATGGTGCTGTCACAGGTCTGTGGTGGGGGCTTGTAGTCCGTAATGGTCTGTATTCCCTGCCACAGGCTCCGAGTGTCTCTGCTGTCGCTGAAACGATGGGCTATCCTCCTGGAGTACTGTCTCTTGGCCTCTCTGATGCCGCGGGATAGGTTGGCCCTAGCTGTCCTCAGGCCCTCCTCATCTCCAGCTCTAAAGGCAGCGTTCCGAGCCTTCAGAAGTCTGTAGACCTCCCCTGTCAGCCACGGCTTCTGGTTGGCCCGGACAGTGATAGTTTTGTGACCGTTACATCATCAATGCACTTGGTGATGTAGGCAGTGACAGTCTCTGAGTATTCTTGGAGGTCTGTAGTATTGTTGTATGTGGCAGCCTGCTTGAACCATATTCCAGTCAGTGGTGTCGAAACAGTCCTGAAGTGCCTCTGACGACCCTTCCGGCCACACTTGAATCTGTTTGTGTATCGGTTTGATGGCTTTAACGAGCGGTCTGTATGCAGGCATTAGCATGACAGTGATGTGGTCTGAGGCTCCGAGATGGGGGAGGGGAAGGGCCTTGTAAGCTCTTCTGGGTGGTGTAAACAAAGTCCAGCGTGTTTTTCCCCTTGTAGGGAAGTCAACATGCTGGTATATTTTCGGGAAACACTCTTTAAGTCTGCGTGATTAAAGTCTCCAGCCAAGATGAGAAAAGCATCTGGGTGGGCTGTCTGCTGCTCACTGATGTGCTGGTACAAATCATTCAGTGTGCCTCACTCCTGTTGTTGTTGGAGTTAGGAGGGATGTATACAGCAACGAGAGAATGGCTGTATATTCCCTCGGTAGATAGAACGGCCGGCACTTAATAATCATAAGCTCCACCAGGGGTGAGCAGTGTTTGCAGACCACAACAGCGTCGCGGCACCATGCATCATTGATGTAAATACAAAGCCCGCCGCCGCGTCTCTTACCTCCCTCGACGAGAGCTCTGTCTGCTCGATAGCATGTTAGCTGCTCGAGCTGAATGGCGCAGTCCGGAACGCTGTTGTTAAGCCATGTTTCCGTAAAATACAAAACACAACAGTCTCTTACAGTCCTCTGAGTAGAGCGAAGTAGTCGGATGTAGTCCAGTTTATTGTCCAAAGAGCGTACGTTCGCCAGTACGATGGTGGGGATTGCTGGCTTGTGTGGTTAGCCGCTAGCCTAGCTCGGATACCTCCGCGCTTACCCCTCTTCTGCTCCTCTCACGCCGCTTGTAGCGCCTCCGCTGTGGGCGAGATGCAGTAGTGGGGGTCGGTGATGGAGTGGGCCTCCGGAGCAGACCGAGGTCCCGCAGCTCTTCGGCGTGCGCAGAGTTTAACTCTAAAAATGTGGTTCTGCCGACATCGAGCAGAAACTCACGACTGTATGCGCGCTTTAAGACAGTTAGACGAGACGAATATGTACAAAAACATTGTGACTTACAAGACAAAAAACACGAAAACACCATTCTGTCGGGAGAGAGAGAAGCCGCTGCGACTGTTGTGCGCGCCGCCATTTTATATTTGAAGTTCAGTATTATAATGTAAGAATGACAACATATCCGCATGTTCTAGTCTAAAACAATTATAATAAAAAACCTTTTTAAAGGAGTATTAACCAGAATTTATTTAGGAGAAAAATGTAAATGTGCAGTATTTCTGATTTTTATATATAAATATATATATATATTATAATTGTAAAACTTTTTTAAAATATAAAATCAATTCATTGGATATGCTTTTTTGATTATTAAAATTTAAATGGAACAATTAAAATGGAATCCAGAAAATAATGGAAAACAGAATTTGGTAAAGATAAAACTGTAAAACTCCATTAATTCGATAGGCTTTTTTATGAATAAAATTTTATTTAACCATTAAAACAGAGTGTAGAAAAAAATAAAAAAAAAAATATTTTGGAAATAAAACGGATTTCATAGGGCCTTATAATTATAATATTTTTTTGGTGGTAATAAAAATAGATGCAAGTGAACAACAGCTTTTAAAATGACTTAAAATACACATATAATAGCAATGATGCAATAATAATTAGTTCAAATAAAGAATCAAAAGCAAGAAATCAGATGGATTTATTGAACAAAACTTAATTTGCATGATGTATTATAAACAATAGAGCTAATGTAGATTACGCATAACAACAAAGGCCTGCAGGGGGCACCAGCGATCTGATGATTCTATTTACACATTACTGCGCGATCTAATCCTTGTTTAATATTGACCAAGCACCATTTAATTCAGACCCCTTCATCTTTAATATTTGGTCATTTCTTTAGGACAGAAATGCTATAGCCGCTGTAATTCAATTAATATGTGGACACTCAGAGTGAAGGTTTGAGCTTTTATTTTGAAATCGCGATGTATTCTCCTGTGTTTGCATACGTTTATAAATTATTTACATTACAAATCTGATGAAATGGCACACGTTGCTTTCCCAGATGAACGTTATAATAAACCCAAACTCACAACAGCATGCAGACTTGCAGAGATGGAGTTTGAGACGCTCCACGTGTAAATGAGAAGTTTCTGTGGAACTACTGTGAACGGAGCCTCTGTGTGAAGCGCGCACTTAACCTGCATCCATGTAAATAATTAAAGCGCATATACTGTATTAGAACTGCATCGCATATAATTATTTAAATAAATCATAGCATTTTTAAATTCACAATTATGATTTTTAAATGGGTTTAATATATCATGCAGCCCTGGAAAGCAGTCTAATAATGCGTTTTATGGATTATGGATTTCCGTGAAATGCGCCACTTCCGGTATTTTTCCGGTTAGTCGATGTGAGCAAAATTAAGTCGCCGATTTTTAAAAATCAACTAGTCGCGACAAATCGACCAATCGCAACGGCCCTACTTGAATGATTAAGTGCTGTGTATACAAATTAATTTTGCATGCTTGCCTCAAAGGCCTTTCCTCTTATAGCACACGAGCGGTTTTATTTAGTGATCATGGCTGTGTCAGTTTCTTGTCTCACATCCTTTTTGTTGTACAATGTTTTCTGTCCCGACAACCTAGGGTTGCCAAGTTATTAGCAAGACCCTTTTTCAAGACACAAGCTTAAAACATATAATAATAATAATAACACTAGTGGGGGATTACTGGAGTATTAAATGTAACACAATAAAACCTGAAAATACTGTGAGCTTCTGATAATCAGAGACCTTCAGGTATTTAACTAAAAAAAAAAAAAAAAAAGACAAGCTGTTTATTAAAAAAGCAGAAACCGAATGAAAAACCTGTACATGTAGAATGTAAACCGGTACAATTAAAAGCCCAATAAGCTTTATTGTTCTACAGTAACATATACTGTAACTAATGCAGATACAAGCTGACAGCACAAAGGTTTCCAGTGGCTAAATAAATGGCCTTTCATTTGCAAAACACCAGCGCCATCTGAAGGACACAGTGTGTTACTGAAATTTAATTCAAATCATCCAACTACAAAACTATTTCTCCAAACAATAAAATAATTAAACTCAAAGCACAAATCTACCCTGAAACTGATTTTCAGAGTCTGTAATAAAGAGAATGTGTAGCATTATGAATAATCTTCTTTCTTGCACCAAAGAAAAAAAAAACACTATTTGGTTTTGTATAAAAACATACTAGTATTTCCACCCAAAACAAAGATGCAGTATATAACATTACTTTAATTTACAATGACTCCGTGTGTGATACGGAGTTGCTCGTACTGTCCACTTCACTCTGAACTGGTTTGGCTAGTTGCTCTTTTGTTACACCCATGTGAGGCTTTAGATGCATTCAGCTCATTGTGCTGCTCGACTGCTGATTCACTGGACATTAGCATATGGTTATAATGACTGCTGACCAGTGAATGAGCTAGAATAACTGCATCATCGTTAGCAAAGTGTATATATCATGACGCCTTGCAGGAAGTAAATAGACTATTGTAAACCCAGTTACCATAATTTTTGACCAATGCACTTCCATAACCTTTCCAGTCAATTGTGATCACTGAAAACATTTTTAGAATCATTTTGATTCAGACCAGGTCTAATGAGTCATTCAGACTGATTTATGATCCCACAACACTGATTCATAAACAAAAAAAGTTTAAGGAAATAATTCACTCAAAAATCAGATCTCAAGTCATGCAAGCAAATGTAGTCTTGACAAGAGCAACAGCTAGATGATGAAATACTTCACTTCAGAGCGAAATAGAAAGATCTACATTCATTATAAAAATGTTTGACTTTTCCATATCTAGAAAACACATCTTAATAATGAATTGACTTTAACAAACACCATAAGGAGAGAAATGTAAATAGGCCTACATTTGAATTAAATATCTGAAAATATTTGACAAGTTTCATAACAACAGTCTTAACTGCTATAGACATTAATTTTGCTGCTAAGATATCAAGGTAATATTTTGATTCAGATAAAGTGGCAGTGACGTATGGTTTTATACAATGTATACCAGTACCGGCTAATGATGAGGCTCATTTTCAAAATAAATTCAGCCATGATACAGACAAATGTATCAAACACATATAATGCCCCAGCATTAGACACAACATTGCCTGTATCTGTATCCCTGTTCTCTCCTTATCTGCTGTCCTGCTGTCTCTGTCCCAACGCTCAAGACAAGAGTCACCGGAAAAAACCAGGCCAAAACACTGAAGTGAGTAAATCCTATCAAGGAAATCTCTTGGACTGTTTCCAAATCACAGCAGAAACTCGTGTAAGTGAAGAGTCACTCCACTTCCTGGCACAATCCCTGAATTTAACTTTCATCAACAAAAAGTGTCAACACATGCAATGGTCTTCGAATGTTTTTTTTTTTTTTTTTTTATATAAATTGGGACCGTGGTGGTGGTTCTTATTTCATTTATATATTTATTTTTCCATGGTATCACAATGCCTTGTGGTTAAGGCATTTTTGCTCATTTTTAATTATACTGCGGAAAATAAATTTAAGTACAAACTAGGGTTGTACAATTAATCGCATGCGATTCTCATGCAATCTTATCAGTAAATCCGGCTCTGTGATTGGCGGTATATCTCCATCATCTGTTTTCAAATGGACCTGCAGTTAATACACAGAGCCATAGTTTGACCCCACGTTTGAGGAAAAATATTTATTTACCAAATGTAGGGGTGGGTGATATGACCAAAATCTTATATCACGATATGACAAATTTTATATCACGATAACAATATATATCACGATATAGTGATTTTTTTTTTTTTTTAAAGTTTTTTATTATATTAAAATCTTTAATACCATATAATTTTCATAATCCTTGTCACCAATGTCAATATCAAACTAATACAAGCCTAAAGAAAGAGAGATAAAAAAACTCAACCTCACTCAAGATAATAAACAGTCAGTGATGAAATAAGGATAAGAAACTAATTGCAATAGGACAAAAAAATACAATAAATAAGACTACATACATTGTGTTAATTAATTAGTCTTCACTGTGTTAATTATATCTATCTATCTATGATAGATATAATTAACACGTGTATTATGTATAGATTCTATACATATTATAAATATATAATTATTATTGTTAGTTTTATTTATTCTCATTAAAGTTACAAAAGTGATTTAGTCAAGAGCAATGAGATTCTAGTGTGCTATGATTAACATGTGTATTATGTATAGATTCATACATATAAATATATCATTACTATTGTTATTTTTCATTTATTTCATTAAAGTTACAAAAGTGATTTAGTCAAGAGCAGGAGAGATTTTCTAGCAGTGTGCTATGATTACATGAACGGCAGACAGAAGATATTGGACAGCTTCCCCTTTAAGACCGAAGTCCAGATCTAATACACTGTTACATTGCGTTTTCTCTTTCTGCCGTTTACTCGCTCTTAAGACCTAAATCTCTGCGTTTATGAGGATACTTGCAAAGACGGGGATTCTGACGCATAGAAGTGTGTTTATGTAATTGTTCAAAGTCGGCAAGAAAGAAAAGGCGCGCTCCTCTCACACAGAAAGAGACGGCACATGCATAAAGGTCTGTTGTGTGTGTTTCAACGGCTTAAAATCGGTTGTTTTAAAACTGCAGTGCTTAAAAACGCGTGACCATGCTAACGTTACAGATGTAGTCCATCATTTAGGAACGAGCTCCTCGTTGTGTCCTGGCTGGTCGTTCTGTCTCTCCCCCCGTGGTGGGCGGCGTATAAAGATTGCAGTCACTCAAATGATGAAAATGTATTACCGGAAACAATGTATTTTGCGACACCACGAAATAAACGATAGAACATAATATGAAACGATAGACTTTTTATTTCGTCCATCCGATATATATCGTCATATCGCACAGCCCTAACCAAATGTATTGAAGAGTTCAACAAACTATTAAATTATTTTAGTCATTATACAAACCACTGCATGTTTTTCAATTATACAATTATTATAGACATAATCTTAAACATCATATAAGTGATTTACTTGACAACTAAAAATACAATAATAATAATTTGAGTAATAAAAAGAAAGAAAAATATAGCTTTGTATGTAGTACATACTCACGTACATACTCTGATTGCAGACAATACACTGATTGCTGTTAATAGTCAGTAATCACACGCTGATGTGCGGGATAATACAGATGATAATCATACAGATATGGGCCATATAGTCCATAACGGCCTCATAGCGATAGCCCTCATTCAGTCAGAGTAATCACAGCTGATTATCAGCCACACAGATGCTGATCATACAGATTCAGCCACATTCCCCACAAAACACACATACATATATTAAAAAAGGTTTATTTTGTCCAAAAAGCAGATCGCTAAGTTCCGCCGCCATCAGATGACAGGTACGTCACAGCGTGCATCACAGCCCTCAGGAGAGAGCGCGAGAAATCAAAAAAAAACTATTTTCTGCTTTTTTTTTTCACGGGATGGTCTCTCTCTGTGTGTAGCACTGTATACTACAAACCCGTGTGTTTTTTACAACCAAGTTTTTTGAGAGTGAGCTATTCCAAAACGGATACATACAATAACTATCCCTCAAGAAAGGAGACGTAAACAAAGGAATATCCATCCATTTTCTCCTCCCCCCCTAGTGTAAATATTGAAGTATGATGCAGTATATGAAGTATAATCCTATACCATCACTGTAACATGATACTGACACAGCACAGATCTTCAGATGATCACACATCTGCTGTTGTATGTTCTCTAAACTCAAAAAGATGCAATCTAGCACTTCAGTGGACATATTTTTTGGTACGGACAACATATTTCTTTGTATGAATATAGTTCTTTGAGTAGCAGTTCTACATGCTCATATGTGCTGTTGAATATTCCACATATAAACATCTAAAATAAAAGGAATAACCCACAATTTGAAGGAAAAAACAGTCTCTACCCACAAACCTTAAAGGCCACTTCTATTTTTTTTCATCGTTATCAGAAAAAAAAGCTCTTGACCTTCTATGGCAGACAACAGATATTTACCCTATTGCTCAGTCGGCAGACACTGAAGGGCAGTAAACTAACATTTCCTACCCGTTGAGGCAGTCTCCTCTGTAGAAGAGTTACTCTCTTTGTCCATAGAGGTGAAATTCCCCACTGAAAAGCGAAGCTACACCGTGGCAAATGAAAAGCACTGAGTTTCTCCCGTGGGTGTGTTGACTGGGCAAAGCGTGATCAGATATCCGACTCGAGAGCCAACACACCCGTGTCACATGGTCAACCTCCTTTATGAGCCTAACACTCCTTGTGAGCTCAGTGATGTTATAAAACACAGGATCACTGATACCACCAGCTACTCTATAATCAAGAATAAAACCAAACATTGTTTTCAATGAAATATGTGGTCAAAATAAAAAAATGGCCAAAATAAAACTATTCCAGGACTAGAAAATAGTTTTAGGATTAGCCTAATTGGAAAAAATAAACTTCTTATAATCAATAGCGAAAATGAGTGAAAACTAATTTTGTACAAGCCTGTGTATATCCTGGTCAAGATGTGGAGCATTCAATGAATCTCCACATTAACTTTGAATGATGACCATTGTGACCAATCACAGATATTTCTTTAGTCTTTCTGACATAATAATAACCCATCCGCTTACCTCGGTTTTCCATTCCTGCGTCAAGAACACAGCAGCAGGTACAGGTTCCTGAGAAAATAAGAGACAGATTGCTTGATTAGTCACAAACACTACATGTTATTTCACCAACACAATGGCTGCAATGTGTTTAAAAAGTTCAGTCTGACATTAAATGACACCGCGAGAAGACATGAATGAGAAAGTAAAGGGTTAGTGCAAGGTCAACTCATCATTGCAAAATAAACAGCAACAACCCAACACAAGTTGACCAGGTGACTATATAATCCCACATATTACTTAATAAATAAATAAACGAATGACCATTAAACACGGATTTATTTGATGCGAGTGATACGAGTTTGTGAAGCAATGTAGAAAACTGGCTGCCTGTGAATGTAGCAACTGACCAATCATGCTCAAGTATCCTGTGTCGATAAAAAAATCGATAAAAAAAAAAAAAATCGCCATATCGCACATCCCTATGAGGGGGTAGAATCCACAGCTCAGTACTCACTACTCAATACTCATGAGTACTTTTAAATAGGCTACTCTTTTACTCAAGAAGTTTTTTGGACGAGTACTTTTACTCTACTCGCACTACATTTTTCGGAAGGTAATGGTACTTCTACTTGAGTATGTTTTTTTCAGTACTCTTTCCACCACTGCTTACAGGTGAGAGACTTTAAATGTTTTATTTATTCAGCAGAGAGTGGGTTTGGTGAGTGCATCTGAGAGCTCGCACGATCGCGTCCACGTGACGGCACTGACGGCAGCTCCGGTGGATCTTAAGATGAACGCAAATTATTTCTCCTTCTCCATCTCTGTGAGTGCATTAAACCCATCATGATTATATAGGAAACTCGATGTCCCGTGCTGTCCCTTTCCTGCAGCGCAGCTTTGAATGCGGTTGTGAATCATGACAATGTAAAGGAGTCAGTTCGGCTATATATGCGGTTCTGACGGTCGTATAATAATAGAATGCTCTATGAACGCTCTATGAAGTGATGTTACCATACTAGACCTTCTGCTCTAGAGTCTTGTTTGTGTTAAACATGGCAAAAAAAACAGTCTTAAGTAGGGATAACTGCAGGCTTGCGCAATGGGCGTGGCTAAAGGTGTGAAGCGTCGACGCACTCCATGCTAATCGGCGTATTTTTATAATCGACGTAATCGATGACATCGACGAATCGCTGCAGCCCTAGTGCAGATCGGTGCACTTGAAGCAACATGGAGTTGCAGCGCTTATGCACATCTAGGGTGCAGAATAATGTGCTTGAAGCAACATAAGTCTCAGTGCGTTCCACTCCACATGGTACAAAAAAAGAGAAGAGAAATATGAGAGCAAACTCCAGCAAGATATAGTCATGTTATGTCAATCCCCAGACCTTTATCTACACATCAAATACTATAATGGGAAAATATCATCTTGGAGCGTTTTACCGTGCTGACTGTCATAACTGAACGTGACGTGCTGTCTGAATGCTGAGCGGAGAATGACTGACAGCTGCAGCAGAAGGGAGATGAGTTTCTGTAAACTTAAATTTAACAATGTAAATATAATTATGTCCCTCATATGAAAACCAAACTGGTGCTCTTCTGTTTCTTTTGGTGTATGACTCCCCTTGTGCTGTTTAAAAAGCACAATAATAAGATCAAATAATCGTGATTAGGCAGTTATCTAATTATCGCGACAGGCCTAATAATGTGTGAAATGTTAAAATAAAACTTTGAAAAGGTTTCATAAAATTAAGACTTATTTTATAAGTCTATAAGCGATATATCTCATGCGATATGCATGCGCATCTTGTCAGTAAAGCCGGCTCCGTGATTGCCGGTAAATCTCCATCACCTGTTTTCAAATGGAGTGGCATTTAATACACAGAGCCGTAGTTCACTGACAAACTACGCAATATCACATTCATTATTGAAGGCGATTCATCTGTGATAATGAACGCGATATTGCTTAGCCCTACATAAAATGTTAAACCTCACATTTCAGCCTTCAAATAAAGAAAAGGGTTAAGTCAAAATGATGAGTAATAAATGAGTATATGTATTTTATCTGCTCCAGAAATAATTCTAGATAATTTATTTTGTTTACATTTTTTTGAGTTGTTTAAATGTGTAGATTCCACATAACGCTTGTTTTTCATCAACTGGCCAAAATTTACAGCAGGGCTGCAAATACAGTCAGATTTTTGGTCCGACAAACATTGCACACAAGCTAAATGTAAATGTAAAGTCTCTGTAAATCCACTCTCTGTCATTAGGTGGCGCTTATGGAACAGCAGGATTACAGCTGTTTCCATGTAAGCTATTATATTAGTCATATTCATAATATTAATTTGTATAATTCCCGTAGCACTCTTTTAAAACCTCCCAGCTTTCCGCCAAGTTTTCACACAAAATGAAACTACTCTGCGTGCTGTGTGCACGTGAGACTTTTACTTAAAACTTAGCTTGGTCAAAATGTATTTATCCTTAGTTGCTCAAATCATGACAATCCAATACGGTTTTATTGATAATTAAAATACGAAACGGTAATACTAGCCGTGTGGAATTTCATCATGATTTATCGTCAAACCGCTATTTTTTCCATCCCTAATAAGAAATCATTTTTACTTAACTTGCATATTCCTTACAGCATGAAACTACTCTCACAAAAAACATTATTCAGGATGTGTTACGCAATTGTGGAATTTGAAAGAGTTGCCGATTTCTTAATTGGTTTAATAGTGTGTCTTTAAGATGATTATTACCAAACAGTACTAAAAGCAAATAATTTCTTACGCAACTAAATTTTTTTAACTATCCAAAAATACGCTAATTAAACTGTAGTGTTTTTTCCTGTATGTTTTTGTGTTACTGTATATCAGACTGGCTCAGTTCTCAAACTGTTCTGTGCCTTTCCACCAAACAAAAGGGGGTTTCAATCTGGAAAGATCAGTTCACCTCCGGCCATAAAAACTGCTGGTCTCGAACGGCACAGGGGAGCAGAAATGCTGGAACTGTCTATGATAGTCCCATTGAGCAATGAAATTACCTTGCACTGCACTACTCTGTACGTCTAAACATAAAACAGAGAGAGATGCGACCTGCAAGAGAGAATGAATCATCAGGTTCAGTTTCAATAGCAGCAAAGACAGAACAGAACATCAAGAGTTGATGAGAGCTGCCGGGACACATGAATCACACCGGTACTTTAAACAGAGCAACAGAAGTGGCAAACTGCCTACAAAAAACACAAGTGTTTGTTTTTAGACTGGTTATAGTCATATAAACAACATGTACTGTAGGAGAGTTAAGTTATCATTCATTTCTCAAGTCTGTGTAAACACAGCGATTTCATCTGGTTGAGCACCAGGACTGGGCTGACAATTAGGGCTGTCAATTTTTTTTTTTTTTTTTTCAATTTAAAATAAAAATCCACATTTGAATGCAAAACGTTGCATTAGCATTTTAGGTGTGCGTCAGGCAGCCTTATCAGTGGCGCACGAGATGCGATGAAGATGTAGGTAGGTGTCATTAAATTTGAATGCTTCTTTTAGCCTATCCAGTAGGGCTGTGCGATATGACGATATATATCGGATGGACAAAATAAAAAGTCTATCGTTTCATATTATGTTCTATCGTTTATTTCGTGGTGTCGCAAAATACATTGTTTACGGTAATACCTTTTCATCATTTGAGTGACTGCGAACTTTATACGCTGCCACCATGGGGCGTGAAGGAGACAGAACGACCAGCCAGGACACAACCAGGAGCTCGTTTCCTAAACGAGGGACTACATTAACTGTAAACTAGCATTGTCACGCCGTTTTTTAAGCACTGCAGTTTTAAAACAACCGATTTTAAGCCGTTGAAACTCAAACAACAGACCTATTTGCGTGCGCCGTCTCTTTCTGTGTGAGAGGAACGTGCTTTTTCTTTTTTGCTGACTTTGAACAATTACATAAACACACATATATGCACCAAAAATCCCCGTCTTTGCAAGTAGCTTCAAACACAGCGATTTAGGTCCTTAAGAGAGAGTAAACGGCAGAAGAGAAAACGCATATGTCAACAGTAATTTAGCTATATTGCTATATTGGATCCGGACTTCGGTCTTAAAGGGGAAGCGTTCCAATAGTCGTTCTGTCTGCCGTTCATGTTAATCATAGCACACTGATAGAAAAATCTCTCGCTGCTATTGACTAAATCACTTTTGTAACTTTAATGAGAATAAATATAAAAATAACAATAATAATGATATATTTATAGAGAATCTATACATAATACACATGTATATAGCACACTATAGAAAATCTCTCGTGCTTATGACTAAATCTTTTGTATAATGAGAATAAATATAAAAATAACATAATATATTTTATATGTTTATGTATAGATTCACTAATACCGTTAATTATATCTATCACAGATATATATATATATAATTAATGCAGTGAAGACTAATTAATTTACACAATGTATGTAGCGTTTCTTATTTATTTTAGTTTTTGTCCTATTGCTTGAAATTAGTTTCTTATCCTTATTTCATCACTGACTGTTTAATTATCTTCAGTGAGGTTTAGTTTCTCTCTCTCTCTCTCTCTATCTCTCTCTCTCTTTAGGCTTGTATTAGTTTGATATTGACATTGGTGACAAGGATTATAAAAATTATATGGTATCAAAGATTTTTATATAATAAATACCTCTTTAAAAGAAAAAAAATCCCTATATCATGATATATATTGTTATCGTGATATAAAATTTGTCATATCGTGATATAAGATTTAGGTCATATCGTCCACCCCTACTTTCCAGTTGAACCCACTGGATACGTTGTTCCATTTAAAATACTGCGGAAAAAAGAGCATCAATGCGGAGATGATGTTGTTTTATGTCAAAACTGGAACCAAGCCGTTCACACAGAACTTTATGGCAGGACGGTCCTCCCCATTCCACTGCAACTCATATTTTTTTTTGTTAAGTAACGTTGCTCTTTGGGGATTGGTTTTCTGTGCTTTGTATAAACTACGTATAAACATTATGCTTTTTGTTTCGGATTCTTTTAGCAACTTAAAATAATGTTTTAACCAATATTATTAACATTATGCACTTTTTTTCAAAGATAGCCGTGTTATTATGCTTTTGAAGAACCGTAGATTAATAATAATTTACTCGATGCGCCCTCTTGTGGCCTCAGGAGAAAAGCCAAAAGCTTTTTCCCTCTAACTGAAATTATGCCTTTTTTAAATTCGAATAATATAGAATTTTGATAATATTAGGTACAAAATTCGAATTTAAGTTTTCAGTCATTTTTGACAGCCCTACTGAAATATTGATTTCCAATCATAATCGACTGTCATTTTAATGAACTGATATCAATTCTTCAAGAATGGATCTTTTAATCTACGACATTTTCAATGCCTGAACAAAACGTCATTAAACATTATTTGTAGTAAGCCTTCTATCTAGGGCTGTGCGATATGAAGATTTTTGATAGTGGACGATAAAAAGGTCCTCCACGAATAGTAGCCCTTTATGGAGAAAAATCCGTCAGTATCGTGCTACAGCGCACATTCTTTCAGTTGTATTTCTGATCGCTTACCCTCATTATACAACGCCACATACATTCACATCCGTGTTAACTCAGCGGTAGAGTTACTCTCACGGACAATGCACTTATTCGCAGCCACAAAATACATAATTCGCGTGTGTTTTAAAGCCTTGCCAGTTAAGCTTTTCATTCGCGGTTGGTCTGACGTGTGCTTTTTTTGAGCCCGCACACCTGAAGCGCGCACCCTAAAACGCCTGTCTAATAGCACCGATTCTCAACTAAGTAATCTTTGCGCAAATACTTTCAAAACACACAAGGTTTACATAGACTCAGTTGGTTAGGTCTAAAATGAAAGTAAACAGTAGAGAGAGAAACGATGCGTGTGCCTGATATCAGGATGCGTGCAGATCTTAAAGGGACAGCAGCTACTAAACACTGCCGACTGAAATAAAGGATAAGTTCACCAAAAATGTAATTTCTGTCATTGTACTTACACACACACGTTGCCCAAAACATGTATTAATAATAATAAAAAAAGCATATGCAAGTCAGTGTGGACCAGCAACTTTTTGGTTTTCCAATCTTCAAAATAACATGTATGTTCAGCAGAAGAAAGAAACTCATTCAGGTTTAAAACTAACTTTGAGTAAATGATGGTATAAATTAGGGGTCGACCGATATGTGTTTTTCAGGGCCGATGCCGATACCGATTATTACAGATCAAGTAGACCGATAACCGATATTTTGAACCGATATACGTGTCTGGTGAAAAAAGAAAATTAATGCCAAAATTAATAATAGCAAGAGCTCTGACAAAAAACGTTCTTTAAATGCTTTTAAACATGTCTTTAATTCTGAAAACTGTTAATAACAAACACATTTCCGTTGGTTTTTAATTTACAGTACAGTGCAAATGAAGCATAAAACATTAATTTAATTTATCTTTTTAATCAAATGAGAGTTAGACTTTATTTTTGGCAAACAAATGAGTTTACTATTAAAATTAAAACATGGAAGAAATAGCGTATTGTGTTATTATTCTCAACAAAAGTTGTAATAATTGTTGTAGTTGTATTACGTATACAGTAATATATTCGGCTAAACGAACTTATATTTGACAGGTTGCCATGAGGACATTTTAGTTTCTGTAGCCTATGTATATATGATATGACGATCGTTTTACTCAAATGAAACGTCCAAATGCTCATGAAGTGACTCCGAGCAGTTCCTGGGGATGTTGTTCATGTATTATGTCCTCATTTAGTGAGACGGCAGACGCTGAAGTCACTGCGAGCGTCACGTGCGCTTCAGTATGTATGTGTGCAGTAAATGAAACCGCACGTCTGTGTCATTCATTAAAGAGATGCAGAACATGCAGGATCATATTTAAAGTGTTTTTTGCGCTTAATATTTATAGATACTAGTCCATAGCGCGAGTCGATTTAAGTGTACTGACCTACTTTTGATTAATTCATCCAAACTTCGACACATTCCGCGACATTCCGCGTTATACGGTAAATTCCATTATATGACTGCATTCCGCGATTCCGCCCGCATTTTCCGCATCGCGGACATCATAGTGGATTGTGATTTATTGCAACTTCAGCAACGTCTGCTGCTGCCTTACCTTTGAGAGACAACTGATGCGTGATCACTGACGCAGCTCCAGTTAGCAAGTGCTTTCGGTGTGAGACTGCCTTCAGTTTTCCGCGACTCGTGTCTCCCTACATATCAGATGAGCGGTGGGCGGAGATCGCTCTCAGAGATTGAGAGATCGCCTCACTCTCACAGAGTGTTGAGCTCAGACAGGCTGCATCGAGCCAAATAGTGCATTTAAAAATTAAATAATTTCACCTGTATTATTTATTCACCAATAAATAATGTCACCTGTAAATAGTATGTTTGTTTGCATTATAAAAAAAAAAAAATAAAAAAAAATTATCGGCAAATCTGTTTTGAAAATGGCCGATATCGATAATCGGTAAAATGCTTAATATTGGCGCCGATAATCGGTTGACCCCTAGTATAAATATAAAACACTATGACAGAATCGACAGACAGATGGCAGAATTGTTATTCTTAATGTTAAAACAACAAAACACAAAGAGAGAAAAAAATCACTCACTACTCTTGACTGAAAAAAATACAGTTGCTTTAATAGGAATCAATCTATATAGTATTTTATTTTTATATTTGTTCATTCAATTTCTTAAATGTTCCTGCTAAATATGCCTTTTGTACCTGAAAATAAAACACTGCTTGTTCTATTTGTATATTATGTGTAACTTTGTTCTTATTTTTTAATAACAAAGATAAAATAATGACATAAGATTTTTATCTAAATATTTGGTCTAAATATCCACCATTCTTTTTTATATTTGTTACCTTGAAAGGCTTTGTCTACAACAGGGAAATTAGTTTGGCTGCATTGCTCAGACAAAACAGTAAAACCAACATGACAAAGAACCGTGATAAAATTGTGAAATTTCTAAAAGAAATTGTGATATTATATTTTTGCCATATCGCCCACCCCTACTTCCATCCAATAAATCCCAATAAACTTTTTGTTATGTTCGACATGAAACAAAGTCTCAGTTTTCAAATTCAGTCAATTTAACACAAAATTCAAATAACACCCACTGTATTGATGCTCTTTGATGTGGTGTGAAAGATCGATGTGAGCTCCTCAATTCAAGGGCACGAGAGAATACATGATCCTGTTTCCTTTACAACTAGTTATAGCACAAAATTAATGTGGCCGAATACTGGACACAGTTTTGCACGTTTTTTTCCCCCATGTTTTTTTTTTTTAACCATTGCATAAATTAAATAGCCATAATATATGTTTTCCTGTTTTTGTCCTTGCTTTCAAAGAAATAAAAATCAAATTACAAAACAACAATTTCAAAATATTTACTTAACGCTGAATTTCTTTTAACATTCAAGCAGACATTGGGCTATACCAACAAAGCACAATTTGACTTAAAGTTAATAAGTTCTAATAATATTATAATAATTTGTGTGACCACTTTCATGAATCAGGCAAGTATATTTCACTGTACAAAAAATGCAGCCTAGCTGAGCAGATGATAATTATTTTAAAACATTAGAAATAATACAGATCCCAATTTGAACACTACGTTGAATTTTATAATAATTGTATCATTTATTATTGTTCTTACTTTATTTTATTTGACAGAACAGCAAAATTGCAATACAAAATGTATAAATGTTGATGGAGTAACTACTTCCTTTTTCTCAGCTTTTATTTTGGCAGACACCAACAGGAAGCTTCTTTTGATAACAACAGCAGATTTATAAATGATTCTCATCACAAATTTGGAAGATGTTTGTTGCACTTTTTCAGAACACACACTTTAAATGCTTCCACATTGACAACATATTCTGCGGCAGTGCTTGCCTCTATTTTATGGCGTCACGTCCATTGTTCAGTCCAATTTATTCTATCTTTTCGCTTATTTTAATTTTACAAACATTGCCAAACATTCCGTGTATCCCTAATATTAACTCTTGAAACTGTACTTTTTAATTTTTTTACATAAACACACAAACATATGGTTCTTTAGTTGTTCTTTGTGGTGTTGGGGTGTTATATAGCACTAGTACCGTAATAAAGATCCTGTTAAAGCCAATATGGTTCTTCAGTGGTTATTTAGGTTGTTATATAGCACTAGTACCGTAATAAAGATCCTGTTAAAGCCAATATGGTTCTTCAGTGGTTATTTGGGTTGTTATATAGACTAGTTCTGTAATAAAGATAATTTAAAGCCAGTATGGTTCTTCAGTGTTCTTTGGGTTTCTATATAGCACTAGTACTGTAATAAAATATCCTGTTTAAAGCCAGTATGGTTCTTCAGTGGTTCATTGGGTTGCTATTAGCACTAGTACTGTAATAAAAATCATGTAAAGCAGTATGGTTCTCAGTGGTCCTTTGGTTGGTATATAGCACTAGTACTTAATAAATATCCTTTAAAGCCAGTATGGTTCTTAGTGGTTCATTGGGTTGCTATATAGCACTAGTACTGTAATAAAGATCCTGTTAAAGCCAGTAGGTTCTTCGGTTGCTATATAGCATAGTACTGTATAAAGATCCTGTTAAAGCCAGTATGGTTCTTCCGGTTGCTATATAGCACTAGTACTGTAATAAAGATCCTGTTAAAGCCAGTATGGTTCTTCAGTAGTTCATTGGGTTGCTATATAGCACTAGTACTGTAATAAAGATCCTGTTAAAGCCAGTATGGTTCTTCAGTGGTTCTTTGGTTGCTATATAGCACTAGTACTGTAATAAAGATCCTGTTAAAGAGCCAGTATGGTTCTTCTTCGGTTGCGATATAGCACTAGTACTGTAATAAAAGATCCTGTTAAAGCCAGTATGGTTCTTCAGTGGTCTTTGGATTGCTATATAGCACTAGTACTGTAATAAAGATCCTGTTAAAGCATATGGTTCTTCGGGTTGCTATATAGCACTAGTACTGTAATAAAGATCCCTGTTTAAAGCCAGTATGGTTTCTTCATGGTTCTTTAGATGCTATAAGCAACTAGTACTGTAATAAAGATCCTGTTTAAAGCCAGTATGGTTCTTCGGTTGCTATATAGCACTAGTAAATGAATAAAGATCCTGTTAAAAGCCAGTATGGTTCTTCAGTGGTTCTTTGGGTTGGTATATAGCACTAGTACTGTAATAAAGATCCTGTTAAAGCCAGTATGGTTCTTCAACGGTTCTTCGTGATTAATGATTAAGTTGCTATATAGCACAACTGCTGTTTAAATAACCCTATTTCCTGAAGATAACGTGGTTCTCAATCTGTTTGCCCCCAAGACCCCACATAAGGAAATATTTCAGAGGCCCTACATGAGACTTTTTGATTCGACTCAAAACAGCTTTTGCCATTGTAATAAATGCCCATTCATAGCAAACATATGAGAGTGGAGTTACATATCTAAAATCTAAGGAAACAGGTGAAGACAGGTAAAGCAGTTCCCCTATGATTACGAGCCAATTAACTACCTTTAGTGGTATTCTAGGGCTGAACAATTTTGGAAAATAATCTAATTGCAATTTTTTTTTTACAAATATTGTGATTTAATATGCAATTTTTTTAAGCTCTTTATATTCTGTATTATTCAACAAAGACAAGCAATACATCATTGTATAGTATGCAGTGTTGGGCACGTTACTTTAAAAAAGTAATTAGTTATATTACTAGTTACTTCTCACAAATACTAACTGAGTTACATCTTTATAGAATAAACCAATTACCAGGAAAAGTAACTATGTTCAAATATGTAAAATGTTCAAATAACTTGGATGTCCCAATATTAAATATGTTAAATGAATAAAATGGTCACTAAATAGAATAAATTATTATTATAAAACATTGTTCACTAATCTACACTGTTTTAATGTTTCTGTGGGACAAAGTGAGAGACACCTATTAAATTCAACTGATTATTGTAAATATTAATCAACCCTCTATCAGGGCTCTAGAGTGCGACCAATTTGGGTCGCACGTGCAACCTAATTTCTCAAGGGTGCGACTAAAAAAAATCTGAGGGCGCACCTGTGCGACCAGCAGTTCGAGAAAAAAAAAAAGTATCCGCGACTCTGAGTCTCCCTGTGCTTCAACAACAGACACACATTAGGCTCATATCGTCGTCTAAACCAATCAGATATAGTGAAGGCGACCCCAAACTGCATTTTTGCTATTCCCAATCAGAAGTTGAGATCGCGCTCACGTGGAGGAGTTTCAGCACGTGCAACATGAAAGCCCTGTTTATGATAGAAGATGAGAGAACTAACCATTAAAACATGCTTACACTTTAGGCCTGTGGCTGTTATATTAAAGGGGTGGTTGACTGTTTTTTTCTAGGCTTGATTGTGTTTTATGGGGTGCAGTCTAGCATGTGTTCATGTTTGTTTTTTTTTAAACGCATTATTTTCACATAATTTACCTTTATTCCCACCTCTCTGTCCCTTCTCTGACAAACGCCTCGATTTATTTCCTGGTTTTATGAAGCTCCTCCTTCAGAAATACGCGATGGCTGAGATTGGTTAGCTGGCTTAGTGTGTTGTGATTCGCTAACCACACTGCACGTCTGAACGTCCCGCCCCTCACCTCAGTGCATGTGCTCCGGTTTGAATTGTAAACAGTGGTGTTGTCTATACATGCTAATCAATTTGAGCCCGATTGAGACCCAGAGGAAATTAGTGAAGAGGATTGTGCAGAACCTGTGCAAGCACGGCTCTTAATGGTATGTTGGTTGTTGTTGTCTCATACTTTTAAATACGCTGCTATTTGTAAGTGCTACTGCTTCTGTTAGCTTTTTAATATACGGTTTTATCCTGATTAAAGTTTAAATACAGCACAGCAACCACCGCGTGTCCATTTATAATGCTTCTCATTGCTGTGTGAAAATAAGTGTATAATTGGAACAGTTTGTTGGAGCTGATCTGAGAGAGAGAGAGAGAGAGAGAGAGATGCAGGGCGACACGAGTAACAGTATTAAAACGCTGCTTTAATGATTTTGAAACTTGTGAATCCATTAATCGTTAGAAGACAGAATCGCGATTCAAATGAATATATTTTACGTGCATCTCCTTACATTTCACTTCTGATTATACCCTGTAATTTTTATATGTGACAAATAAAGAAACCTTGAACCTTGAATCCCTAGTTTCTCTTCCTTTTCTCTAAAGCAGCGCAGCATGGCCTCGCCACTTCTTTACATGTTCCTGGGGGCGGGTTTATCTGGGATTGTGACGTATCAAACCGGGAAGTAACTTGTTTTTAGTCCCCATTACCAGTCGTTTTTGTAGGCAATTAACTTCCAGAATTTTTAAAGACGATATCTCCGTTTGTATTGAACTTTCAGCTCCGCAACTCTGCAGATATTGTTTATGCTCAACACAGCAACATTACACACTAACTAATGTTAAAAAAGTGAAATCGCAATCACCACCCCTTTAAACTAAGTTTATTTAATGGGATTTTTTATTTTTATTATGGCTTCTAAGGATTACAGCCGTGTTTCTTCTAGCACAACTTCCTTCCCTTCACAGCGGCGCGCATTCGTTCCTCCCTGACCAAAACTTATGTCTGTGAAATATTATATATGTGTGTGTATGTATATATATATTATATATATATTGTGTGTGTGTGTGTGTGTGTGTGTGTGTTGTGTGAGTTGTATATATAATATATATATATTTATAAATAAAAAAAAGTACAGATAAGAATACCGTTAAAGTACCGGATCGATAAGAGGAGTAATACCGTTAAAACCTTAACGATACCCATCCCTAATTAAAATACAGTATGAGCACAGACAGACCAGGTGTTTTTTTTCTCTTGAAATACTTTTTTTTTCATAATGTTTGTGAAATTGTGTTTAGAATTGTGCTTCAAATAAAGAACTTTGTTGACCAGATTGTTTAGTTAATCGTTTACTAGTCAATATTGCCTATACGAAAATTTGGGTGCAACCTAACTTTTTGGCTGGTGCACCTAAGAACAAAAGTTAGCGCACCAGTGCAGCCAGTGCAAAAAGTTAGTCTAGAGCCTGCCCTATGGAGACCTTGGCAATAGAATCGCCATTGGCTTGAATTTTTTTAGTTTACTCACCAGATTCACACATTAACTTATCTGATATACTAATATACTATATATATATATATATAAAGCTTACGTTTGTACAATGGCACAGTTTTTTATATCTCATTTAACATCAGTCAGTCGAACATTATATGATATTATGGTAGTTTAGCATTCAACTTTAGCATTATATGATGATAGAATTTTAGTAATTAGAATAACCATGTATGAATGCATTCGTGTCATGTTGTCTGAACTTAGGACTGGTGGTGGTGCTTAAGATATTTTTTGTCATTTAGTGTTTCTATTAAAAAAAACCTACAAATAATACTGAAAAGATGACAAAACTACCACAAATTCTACTATTAATAACCATATAAAACGCACTAAGGATTATTGAGCTGCTGGATTCATGAATATTAATCAGGTTGGCTACATTCGCGCGAATTGATTCGCTGAAATCAAAACAGGGACGATAATAGGTGAGCGCCAGCCAATGAGATTGTTGTTTGCGCATTAGCTCCGCCCACTACAGGAGAAACCGGCAGTTCTTAAAAGCTGAAGTATTCCAAAGGAACTCCGTTATTTTGACAGGAAAATACAACAAAGGATATCGTTTACATGTAGCGCGTCAATTCCGCATGTTATGAAAGACCCACGGACACGAAAACAACCCAATTGTGTCCCAATTGTGTGTGTCATCAAAGTACCACGAGATCGGAAATCTCCTAATGCTTTCTCTCGCTGTACTTAGATCATACGATCATCATACATTACTTTCGCATGTCACGTGACAGGTTTTTTTTCATATTGCAACATTATCGCAAATGCAATTAATCATTCAGCCCTAGTATTAAGTAGGGCTAGGTGTATATCGAGTTTGAACGATATATTGATATATTTGTATAAGCTTATACGGTATGAAGCAATATGGTTAATATAGAAAAAACACAAACATTTGACCCTCTATCAAATTTATTCTCTAACTGCTAGCTTTTCTTGTAAAACTAACACTAAGTTTCATTTTTCTATATTTTACATACTAGTTTTCTTAAAAAAATTTTTTATAATAAAACCTTCCTACGTGTAAGCTGCGTTGGGCTAACCAGGACTTGTAATAGCACTTGCAATGTTTGTTGCTCTTTGTTGGTTTTGATTGCCTTCTATAATGTCCTCATTTGTAAGTCGCTTTGGATAAAAGTAAATCTGCTAAATGACTAAATAAATAAATAAATATAGTTTGAAACGAGCGCATCTGGGAAAAAAAAAATCTATAGGGAGGAGGACACAGACTGAACTGCTGTGGAGGAAGTGCATAATACACTTTGTTTTAAACATGTGATAAGCTTTAAATGAAGGGCATTAAAAAACTTGTAAAATATAGTAGCCTTTTATTGTTTGAGTTTAAAGCGGCTCAGCCCGTCAGATGCTCTTACAGAAAGGCTGTGTGTGCCGCTGACAGAGACGCCCTGTTTTGAGCTATATGTGCTCTTTTCCTAAATGCATAACTTACATTTCACAGGTATATTCTCCATCTGTAAAGGTTAGAAATATGCCCACTTTGCGATTGTCCGCTAAACTTCACAGACTTCATTCAGAACGCTCGCCGCCGCCGCACGCATGCGCGACAAACAGACTGAGCTCAATGAAATGGGAGCGCAATAACTCTTACTAAAATGTACATTTTGCTGAAATATTTGTAGTTGGAAAATATAAATGTGACATATGTAGAATTTTAAAACCTACAAATAAGTGTATTTGTATGATAGCACTAACTGTAAAGTGACTAATGAGGTAATCAAAATAACCTTTTTACTCAATTAGTCTGTTTTTTTTTACTTAAATTTTTAGTTTAGTAAATTTTACTTCTGCTTTAAAAGCATTGTTTTTAGATTACAATGTTAGAATGTTATGTGATTTTAACCTTTTTATTAAAAAAGGTAACATTCACTTTATTTTGTATTTATTTATTTAATCAAAATACAGAGATATGTACCGCATACATACAATCAGCCAAAAAATACAGAGATATTTGTATTGAATATTTTTATATAGAATTTTACTTATATCGCCCAGAACTAGTATCCCCATTTTTTTTTTGTAGAGTGCACGGTTACGTAACAGGGCTCTAGACTAACTTTTTGCACTGGGTGCACTGGTGCGCCTAACTTTTTTCTTAGGTGCACCAGCACAAAAGTTAGGTGCACCCAAATTTTCATATAGGCATATTGACTAGTAAACAATTAACTAACAATCTGGTCAACATAAAGTTCTTTTTGAAGCACAATTCTACAAGAAACGTAACTTACTGAAAAAGTGATGGTGCTTAAAGTGCTTCACTAAGCTAATATTTAAACTTAAAAACATCTCAAGATAAATTAAATAACAAGAACATCTAAATTAAGTGTTTAAGGGCTTAAAACTGAACATCTCATGGACTATCCTCCATTGCAGTCACATGACCCTCGGATGGCCAACTCCTGTAGTTTGGCCTTCTTGATCTTTGGCCTCGGCTAAACCAGCTGACCACGCTCTCTCTAGCATCAACATCTTCCAGACTTGGTCCCTCTACACTGATTCTTATCAGATCTTCCACTGTGTCTGAATGAAGGGATGCTCTAGTGCAGTGCTTCTCAAACCCTCCCCTTAAACCTATAAAAAAATCCAGTGCCCCCATCCCACCTCAGACTACCAAATCATTTCACTAAACATTATGAAAAAAAAAAAGTATTTACAGAAAAACAATCCTGTTATGTTCTGTCTAATTGTCTCTGTGCTCATACTGTATTTTAATGCAGCAAAATTCTCAATAAAACTGTTTTACTTTACATATTTTACTGTTTCTTTTGTCAGTCAACGGGATGAATATGAAATAGTGACTGAAACGCAGCCCTTTAAGAATTCATAACCAGCTCTCCCAAGAAGTGTCTGCACAAAAAAACTAATTTATATTTTTATTGATCCGTTGTCTGATGAAATCAAACAATATACAATATAAGAGAAGACAAAGACAATTCCTGTGCTGTGATTTCAGCTATATTTGCATGTAAACTTAGAGAAGCAATAATATCTGTTTAAACTGAACATGCTGCTCTTCTCAACCAGTCTCTCGAGGATTTCGCGGGACTTTTTTTCAGATTGTGGCGGCCTAAAATGACTGATATTGCTGCGGCTTTCTCAAAATTTGCGTTTCTTATTGTTTTGCAGTGAAAATATACCACAGACAACATTCTTCTAATACTGTTATGACTTTTCTGACTTCGAGACCCATTGTAGGGCTCCAGACTAGCATTTAAGGACACCAGCACCAGTGCCTTTAAGTTCTACAGAACCAGCACCTGACAGTAAAGCACTCACCCTAATCGCACATGTACATCTCGGAGATGTCTATTTGATGTCTGCATTTACATATTCAAGAGGTATTTTTAAGAGTGTTTGCTCATCTGCAATACGTCTCTAATATGTTTCCAGTCAGATGTCAAATAGAGATTTATTAAATGCATGTAAAACTGCTTCTGAGACGTTTATCAGATTACACAGATGTTTCCCAGATCTTTAGCAGACGTCTTACAGATATACTTGTGCTGTCTGGGTAGTTGAGATGCAGTTCAAAATTAACTTTTATTACTGTCATTCATAATGTCTAAATATAATTTAATAAATACAAAATATATATATATATATTAGGAAGTGGAAATGGCTGATAAGCCTATAAGCACTTCTCTGCAGCCATCTAATAGTGGTAATTTAATGTATTTTTTAAGTGTTTGCTTTCCTACATTATGAAACTTTTGGTTTTATAAATGGGGCAACCTATGAAGGATGAACAAATAATGTCATCACATTCAAAATAACTTTCACATTCAAAATTTGGTAATACTTAAAGCTTTGAAGTGCTGGGAAAAGTTGTGTGAAGCATTTAAAAACCACTTTAAGACATTAGACCATTTCTGCCACAAGTTGTTCCTGTAGTTATGTTAAATTCCATGGTGAATGGTGGTGATGTGTTTATTGAAACAATGTTCTCCTGGTTTCCACATCAGTGGCATTTGTTCTGAGTCTGTCATTAGCTTAAACAATTCTGTGCCCAATTGAATGCTTCACACAAGATTTGACAGAGATGTTATTGATTCCGCGGTGAATTCGACTACTTTTCACTATATCTCCCCAGCACTGTGTAATAACGGTGTCGCGTGATCGAGAGCAGCCCGCGGCTCCTGCTTGAGCAGATAAATGGTCTGCGCCGTATAGCCAAAACAGTAGCGCGGATTTGTTCCGCTTTCGGTTCGTTTGTCCGATGTAGCTCTTGTAAAACGGGCATGAAGAGAACGCAAAGCTGTTTATTGCATTTTTGGAACTGAGAAACAACCTTTCTTTGACTGAATGCGCATTGCGATGACGTCACAGGACGCGTCTAAACGCAAAATCTGTGGAAAATCTGCGGCAATTTGGAAAATTTGCGCAAATAGCGGAGTTTGCTTGATTTTGCGATAAATTCAGCGATCACAGAATCCCGGAGGGACTGTCAGACGCTCACTGAACAGAGCAGATTCAGAGAAAGATCAGCGTGCATCTCTATTACTCACCTCTCTCTCTCTCTCTGTCTGACTGCAGCAGCACACGCATCTTCAAACGTACACACATGTACAGGAATATCTGGACCACGGCCAATAAGAGGGGGGTGCGCCCTTCACTATCTCTGATTGGTTTAGACCACGATATGAGCCTAATGTGTCTGTTGTTGTACAGCAGAGAGACTTTCTGAGTCGCGGAGACTATTGTTTTTTCTCTCGAATGGCTGGACGCACCAGTGCGACCTCAGATTTTTTTTAGTCGCACCCTTGAGAAATTAGGTCGCACTCTAGAGCCCTGCATAATCAATATATTTTTACTTAACTTGATGTATTAATTAATATATGTTGTGAATCTCATCTGTCATAATGTTTGTTTCAATGACGAATTACAAAAGAAACAATCATATAATTGATATTTTTTTTTATACAAACTCTTGTAAATGTTAAATGTAAACTTAAATGTTTGTATACATCTTTTTTCACTGAGTCAGTTAATTATTATCCAGAAACAAATATACAATTGAATTTAATAGTTTGGACTATGTTGTTAATTGTAACCTTTAATGTTATAGTAATTTACCAACCTGCATAGATTCCAGCATTGTTTCCACTTAAGAAAACTGACATGCAAATGTAAATTAATCATACTAAATCATATTGGAAGGTGTGAAATGAAATCATGAAATCTGTGTCAATACTCAGACATACCAAACACTGGCCGAGATCAGACTCAGGCTCCAGAACAGAAATTAATTCTGGTCATAAAGTGATCTCATCACATATATTGTAGCGGACTGACTGGTGCTGGGGTTGCAACTTATAAAATTATTTATAAGTAAAATAAAAAAATACTGTAAAGTCAGTTCTACATAGGATCTCATAGATAAAAAAAAAAAACCTTGTGAAACCCTTCGAGTCAAGAAAACAAAAACAAGAATAAAACCAGTTTTAACTTGCTTAGGGTATTATTTCAACTTGCCCTCCTTTCTTAATACACACAAAATATATTTCACACTTATTTTACAAGAAACCATTCAGAAAATATTCTAAACAAACAAAAAAAATTCATACGTACATATTCTCAAAAATCATTTCAACGTCATCAATAAACTCTTTGCACAACTAACCTAGAGGTACCTCTTTTACCCTGAACATAATATTTAACAGCTTAAATAGGTGAAATTACCCAAACGTTTTGTAAGGACAGCAGTTATCTTCAATTGTTTTCACCAATTCACATCAATACTTGAATTTAAACCAGAGCTCCAGAGCCTAATGGTAATTCAATCAGTTTTTACAAACATGATTCACCTCAGACAGTTCAAGCATTCAATGATTCAAGTTAAACAGTTCAAACTTCAATGATTCAATTCAACCAGTTCAGAGATTCATTTCAAACAGTTTGAAAACAGTGATTCAATTCAATTAGTTCAGAGAGTCATTTCCAACAGTTCAAACTATCGTTGTCTCCATTTCAGCAGTTCAGAGGTTCAATGATTCAATTCAAACATCCACTGATTCAGTACAAACAGTTCAAAATATTGGTGTCTCAGTTCTAGCAATTCAGAGGTACAATGATTCAATTCGATCAGTTCAAACGTTCAATGATTCATTTCAAACAGTTCGAAAGCTCACCGCTAACCTCAAAGAAAAATTCAATGAGCACTGACTATTCACTGTTCAAAGATTCAGTCAACTCTCTTTTACTTTTAAAAAAGAGAGGCTAAGATTCAGAAAGGGAGAGCAACAAATATTACAGTTCCTATCATTTTCCACTAGTTCAATTCCGTACCAATTCTGATTCAATCAAGATCGTCAAGATTCGGCTAATGCATGATTAGTTTTTCCCAACGACATCCAAACAGTCATTGAAGCATTTAGGGGCATGATAAACCGGCTACCCACACAGAAGAATATAAGCAGCGAAATACTTGTTCATCCCAAGCGTCAGTCATGAAGATTCAGCAGCCGCTGTTTAAAATTGGTAAGTTCAGAACCATCTGTAGTCGTTGTCAGTTCGATTCTGTAGATACTTCAGAAGGAGTTAGATCAGCTCTCACAGTACTAAGATTCTAGATAGTTAATCCACTTCTCATCTGTTAGCTTTACAATCAGACATCAGACCAGCTCAGGGTAGCAAGGCCATAATTGCCGCACACCAGGCTCTAAAACCCAGGTGTACAGACACTTCCTTTTTATCTTCTTTGCTGCACAAATCAGCTATGTTTTTAAAACGCATCGCCCTCGTGTGGATATTTTTAGTGACTGCTACTACTTGTCACAATATGACATATATATATATAAATAAAACAAAACCATAACAATAATGAAATACATTACACATTTGGATATGCTGTTAAACTGATAACAAAATTCTCACACAAGTAAGCAATTGCATAAGCCATGACGTGGCTATAAATATAACTGAACTAAAGTGCCATTCCAGCTCAAAATGTCTACCAAAACCATGTAATGGTGAGGCTGCACTGCTGACACCAATCCACTGATAATAAAAAACTGTAAATAATTAGCTGAGATTAAGCAGTCAGCACGTTTACTAGTGATTACAGTTGCTTGTGTGTTTCATATGAAACATTTGTTTGCCTTTTGCACTTCCGCAGGAAGTTAAACACTTTGACTTCCCTGTAATTGCACTGCTAAATTTATTCAAAAGTGTTGCTGCGGTTCACAGACTCTGATTCAGCACAGAACACACTATGCATACTGTTTGTTTCTATAGTGTGCTGTTGGGCCTCCACTAATAAGCCTCTTTCAACAGAACGTCACTCCCTGTTCTCTTCTCTGTCCGGCTGGAGCAGCTTTAAGCACCAGACTAATGTGCCCTATGAACCCTGGGACAGCAGATGTGAAATAACCCCTTGCACCCAGAGCAGGATCAAGGACAGCAGACCTAATCTAGATCCTTCATCGGCACAAGCTGATTGAAGTGTCACACTGTCACACCAGGACAGCTCAGCTGCTGCCTCACATGTGATCAAAATAAGTAGGCATGTTCAAAAGAATCACATGTTGAGTTTCATTAAAAGTGTTGCATTATTGGTAATAAATGAACACAGACCTGCCAACCTTGGAAAATATTTTTGAGTACCACCCGGGGTCCTAATCCCAACTGAACACCTCTAGTGCATCATCATTGTCATCAACACTCACTGACTGCATCATCATTTCTCTTTGATTCTTGCCTTATACACAGAGACACTGTCATGTTAGAATAGAAAAGGGTCCTGTCCAAACTGTTGCTATAAAATTGGAAGCACACAATTCTGTGGCAGGTCTGTCAGTACACAATAACATTTGTTGCCAGTTACTAGAGCTGGCGGTATAACCGTTTCATACCGAATACCGGTGTTTATATTTTTCTTATGATAAGATTTTTTTTTAAATAACGCAATACCGGTATATGTCGTTTAAGCAACGTTCGGAACGCGACACTATTTGAGAGGGGTCTCTTTTCACTGTTGCATTGTGATGAGGACACAGCTGAATGTATTACGAAGCGTGAAAATTCTTAAACTGAAGCTGTAGAACCTAGAAGAACGTGAAATCAGCCACAAATATCCACCGCCATCAGCTCACGCGTCTCTCTCTCGCGCACGCGCACACACACACTATATCCACCGCCCGTGGGTCCGCTGCCATCAGTTTCCGCGCGTGCGCACATGCAAACACACACACTATATCCACCGCCCACTGCCATCAGCTCCCGCGTCTCTCACACACACTATATCCACCGGCCACTGCCATCAGCTCCCGCGTCTAACACACACACACACAAGCGCCACTTCAGCAGTATATTTAGCAACTTTCAGACCCATTTGGGGGGGGGGGGGGGGTTTCTTCCATAAAAGCTACATACTGACAAACCAAGCGACTTTTCTGGATAAACCTTAGCTATGGTTCAGTTGGAAGATTCTCTAGTACTGCCCCCCGTGAGCACAAGGTCCGCCTCCCCCGCGTTTCTTCTGTGCATGAGCGTAGAGAAGCAGAGCATTCAGATGGCGCGTACCGCAGCAGATCACATCAGTAAATGAGTACAAAACAGCGTTTCCCATGCACCTGTCGTCGTTAAACTGACTGTTTGGAATTTATAAAATATGAGCATAGGTCGTCTGTTAATATTATGTGCTTTTTTATTTTTATTTTAACTCAGACGCAGGCAGTGCGCTGCATGAGACAAAAAATTATAGCCAAACCCACCACATAGCCGCTCTTTAGTTATGCATGTTGATTTATCATAAGATGTCGCGATTATAATGAGTGACTCCTGGTAACATGAATTAATGGGTCGTGATTAGTCACTATTAATATAGAATCTTTCAACCATATTCACTTATGACAGTAAAATAGGAAAAAAAAGAAAAAAATTAATACCGTCATAGACCGTGAAACCGGTACAATTTTGAAAAATACCGTGATATAAGTTTTTGGTCATACCGCCCAGCTCTACCATTTACACAAAGGAACATTTCATAGCGATTCCATAAAAGTATTTATCTCCTTCATGCTGTGATTTAAAAAGTTTATTTAAGCTTTAAAGAGTCCTTCCAATGTAGATGTTTCTAAAATATGCAGTGTTTCAAGGACACGTTGTTCGCTTGGCTGATCATGAAAACCTATACTGAAGTCAGAAATGGATGATTTGAGGATCAGTCATCAACAGTGAAAAACGATGTGCCAAACATTGCATGACAACATTAATGAACCCCTATCTAATCTACTAAAAGCAAAACAAACAGATTATATAATCTCATATAGCTCTCCAGGTGTCACTGACGGGGGGAACAGAGAATGTAAATATACAAAAATCAATTACCAATTAACCACTGACTGTACTATTAAACAAAGGGCTTCTGTAAAGTTTAGTAAACTTAAAATGTAAGACTTTTTTTAAGAGCAAGTAAATTAAAGGAGACACAACAACACGTTCTAGTGTAAAATTCTAGGAGCAGACAATGAGTTGTATTAAAAAGTTCCCCAATGTAAATGTCTTAAGATCCTCAAATCAGATATATTTACTTCAGAAGCAAATAAGATCCATCAAACCGAAGTGAGTAAATGACTCAAACAAGAATGATTATTGCTAAATGGGCTAAATTATAAGATTAAACATGTTTCATTTCCCATTTAATTTTCCTTAAAATGTAATATTTTAAGCAAGAACTCACTTCATTTTGTTCATTTTCACAAGAATAAATCCTGATTTAAGGACGTTTAGATTAATATCGAAAACAAATTTACAGAGATATACAATTAATGGAAATTTCTTTTGAGTCCTTAAATTGTGGAAGAGACAATTAAGAGTTTTTAAATCATGTTTATGACTTGCAGAAACCCTGGACACAGTCAAAAACTATTGGAAGAAGCAATAACACAACATCACAGTTCAATCAATGATTTCAAGTCCTCCAAAAAATATTTTTGGTTGCCAAAATGTTGGTGCATCACTATCTTTACAGCCAAAGTGCACTTTTTATTAGATATATTGTACAGTGCATATGCTAAGGGTACAGCTGAACAAACAGCCTTTCAAATTAAAGAAACTTAAAAAGTTGAATCCTTGTCCAGCATCTATTGTTGTTGGATCTCTATAGTCTGTTGTTGTTGTTTTGTTTCCTTTTTAAGCCAATGTTGTCATCTTGTGGACAAAAAAAGAAAAAGGTGAATACAAGTTGAGCAGGCGAGGTTAAAATATCTGGATGCACCCATACTGTGCTGAAAATAAAATGTACATCACTTGTACTAAACGTAGGGCCCTAAGATTTCCGCAATGCACAAAACGCGGACGGAATCGCATAATCCAGTCATAAAAATGGAATTTACAGATTAACGCAGAATGTCACAGATTGTGTCAAAGTCTGGATGAATTAATCAAAAGTAGGTCATTACACTTAAATAAAATTGCGATATGAACTAGTATTTGTAAACATTACGCCGCAAAGTCGATTTAAATATGAATCCTGCATGTTCTGTGCGTCTTGTGTGAATGGAGCAGACGCTAGGGTTGGGTACACGAAACCCGGTACCAACACTGCAAACCGGTACCTCTGAACCGGTATGTACCCGAACCGAATCAAACGCAGATTTCTGTGCCATGGTGCCTGAGCGATCGGTTGAAATATTGTCCTTTGTTTCTCCGAACATAGTAAAAAGCATCATCACCGGCACCACACGTTGCAAAATAATTTCCGACTGAGGAAAATTACACATGAACTCATTTCAAAAGCTCTAATAATACACGTCCAACAAATCCGTTATAGTAACCCGTGTGTGCGGTTTTCACATTCCGACTTAAAAGCCACAACTCGGGGATGAGAGTATCTGAGGAGCGCATGAAATGCAGTGATTACACTTGCTCTGACGGCAACAGCAGCTAGCCTTCCATTTACTCGCAAAGCTACTACTACTCCTATGGCTACTAATACATCGATTAGCAATGGATTATAAATATACTTAATTATTATGAAAATACCCAAGATGGCTTGACTAACACAGATAAACTATACATAGTCGTAGTCGATGTTTATTGTATTTATTGTATCATTCAAAACGTTTATATCTTCTGTTTACTTATCCATATCCCTGGAGCATCAAGATTCGATACTTCTGTGACTGGATCTGTGGGTTTTCTGTGCGAGGGTGCCCTCTAGTGTCCAGTATGAACGAAAAACACATCACCCGCCTGGTTTCACAGACCAGGCTTGAACCTAGTGCTAGACTAAAATGTAACTCTCGTAGCTGTTTTTAACTGAAATAAACTTGCACTGACTGATCCTAAAATATATCAGTGCATTTGTTTTGTCTCAAGATGCACCCCAGTAATGTTTTTGTTTTTTGAGCGTGTTTATAAAAAATTATTTAAAGTCTAATTGAACTATGATCTAATCCTGGTTTACTTTACATTAGTCATTTTGCAGATGCTTTTAAAGCGACTTACAATTGGGAATACATAAAGCGATTAATTTTGAAGAGGCAACAGACAGAGGAAGTGCTAGTAACACCAAGTCTCAGGCATTGTTCAAATAAGTACAAGCTAGCAAGGGAAGTGAGAGAAAGATAAAGAAAAAGATGAAGATTTAGAAAAAGTGATCAATTTTTGATAAAGAGAGGTGTAGTCTAGGGTTAATCTAAGCCCTGTCTGTGTTCTGTGAAACCGGGCCCATGTGTTTAGTGCTAATGGCCAATCCCCAATTATTAATTGGTAAAAAAAAAAAATGTATAAGTATCGGTTCAGGCACCGGTAACCATTTAAAAGTATCGATTTGGCACCGGTAATCGAAAAAAAAAAAAAACGATACCCAACCCTACAGACGCACGGTTTTGTGTTTAACGTTATATACACAGCGCGCCTGGCGCTCGTCTGCAGGTCTCAATGACGACATAAACATATGAACCAATAGCTCCAGAACTGTTCTAAGAGTCTCTTCACAAGCATTTCCCAATTTAATTTGAGTAAAACTAGCATCATATCCTATACACAGAACTTTAAATGTATTCACAGCAACCCATCAAAATAAAAGTTCGTTTAACTTATTAA